>OY288108.1:95355897-95768397 GCA_958431115.1 Syrphus vitripennis | reverse complement strand
TTTTAATTTTGACTTTGAAAATTAATATTTCAAAAACTATTTCTTAGAATAGATTTATTTAAAAACTGAAAGAAAAAGTTATTGGCTTTTCAAAAAGGTATCGCACACCATTGTGAATGAAGCTGTTGATTTGAAATAATTTAATTTTTAATTTTTCCATTTTAAGTCAATTTTTTCGAAAATTGCCCCTCGAGGGGGAATAGACACCCCTCCCATACGATTTTTTTCTTGTCTCAACGCAACCTACACGCACTTGCGTGACATGAATGCACGTCCTGGAGATTTGATAATTAATGCATCGAACAATCTAATCCCATAATCTAAGAGAACACAGAAATTCGAAATATAAAATTTGTAACCCAAATAGATTCTCGTTCGCCGAGATCTGTCAAGATAATGATTTAGTTGTCCTAAACGGTTGCTTTGAGGGTGATGTACATGAAGACTTCACCTATATTAGTGGACAAGGAAAATCGGTGATAGACTACTGTGCGATTTCTGGAAAATAGATAGATTACGTATGTAAATCATTTCAAAGTTGAGCAAAACAGATGTTCAGACCATATGCCAATTAAGGTGACGTTTTCAACAAACCACACGAAACCTTGCAACTGAAAGAAACCCAAAAGAGTATTGGAGGCAATTACAACTCCTAAAAGGCCAAGGACACAAATGTGGAGTCAACATTAATGGAATTGTATTGAAAGACCATGCCATGAATATGCCTATACAGTATGCAGAACCATTGATAGAAGATCACATTCTTGATGCGGACATATCGTTCACTGAGTTAATTATGGTGATCCAACAAGCAAAACCGGGTAAAGCTTCAGGACCAGATCGTGTTTCAATAGAACTTTACAAAAACGCACCAATGCAATTCCTTCGAAAAATTTGTGAAAGTTTTAACTTAATTTTTAACACTGCCCAGGTACCTGACTCTTTCAAGGAAGCTCTTGTATTTCCGATACATAAGAAAAGATACCCAAATGATCTAACAAATTATAGAGGTATCTCGTTTAAAAATGCAATAGCAAAAATCTTTACAGCAGTGCTATTGCAACAATTAACAAAATGGGTAGACGAAAAAAGACACCTTAGTGTGTATCAATCAGGTTTCCCCTCAGGTTTCTCGACAACTGATAATATTTTAGTGATAAATACAGTTATTCAGGACTTCCAACTCCGTCAACGCAAATTATACATTTTCTTCGTAGATTTCAAGGCAGCCTTCGACACTACAAGATACAAGTTACAAGCTCTATACTATAAATTAAGCCAACTAGGAATGTCAACAAAAATGCAGAATGGTTTGAAACAAAAACTGGACTGAAACAAGGATGTTTATTAAGTGCCATTTTTTTTATCCTTTTCATAGACGATATAACATCATATCTACCCTTCGGAATAACCATAGCTAATACAGTCGTAAAATGTCTCTGTACGCTAATGATCTGATCCTGCTAGCTGAATCATCTGAAAGTTTACAGCTAATGATTAATAGGCTAAACGAGTATTGCAACTTTTGGAATCTTATCATCAACCTTGATAAATCTAGTCATGATAGCGAGTTGTACGAAAGGAAGATGTTCAGATGAGAGAAATTGTATTACGGCAGAGAGAATATCGAAGCAGTCAAAAGTTACAATAGTTACAATCTATCAATTGGAATATATGTAACTCCAAAATTCAATATGAAACAACATCTCACAGCAAAGCTGGTCACGTCTAAAAATGCTATTAATCAAAGTTGGAATCTACTACTAAAAAAGAAAGAGGTACCGAATTCAGCTAAACACAAAAAGTCGTATTTATAAACGCCAAATAGAGGCTGCGTAAAGTTACAATGGCTCTAAACGTCAAAAAGTTATTTATAAAGGTTATGTAACGTTAAATAGAGGTATTTTCTCTTTTTGGTACTTTATCTGACACAAAGGCATTGGACCAGACAATGTTTTTTAAATATGGATTTACGCAACGTTGAATAAAGGTTTAATAAGCGCTTATACACTGCGTAACTATTCACCCGTTCAGGTGTTTTAGTGAATTCTATTAAATACGGCTGAAAGTGTATGAGGCGGTACTACGTTCAATGATGTGCTATGGAGCCCATCAGGTGTGGGGTTTTCAAGAATACGAAGAAGTCGAAAAACTGCAAAGATTCTACATCAAAAGAGTTTTCCAGCTCCCTAAAAATACGCCAAACTACATGATTCATCTCGAAACAGGTTTAGCCCCACTACGTATTCACTCTAAAACTACATGTTGATTACATTATAAAAGTTATTTCAACCTTTAGTCAAGAAAGGTTACAACGTGTTTTAGGACTGTACGCTATTGAAAGGAACCACCCCTTCATACAAAAGTGGAAAGATTTAGAATATTTAGTAGACTCACCTTTAACAATAAACTTCGAAAGACCGCTAGAACTTAAAAACCAAATGTATGTCATAATAAGTAAATTGGATATAAAACACAGAGAAAACTTCGCAAAAAAAGCATATGAATCAGAAAATCGCCTTAAATACCCAACGCTCGTACACAACCTGAAAGAAAACAATTACTTCAAAGATTCGAAAAGTTGTAGAAAAATATCATTGTTATTTAGACCGAGAGAAGAACTGCTTAATCTGAATAGAACATCCTTTATCAAAACTGAAACCAACTACTGCACACCCTGCAACCAACATGCGAGAGAAGACACGTTTCATTTTATAGGCGTGCGTCTGCCCGATGTATAGAAATTGGAGGATGTATTACTTCCAAAAATCTACTTTAACCCTGTAACAACTCAAAAATTTACTTGATGGTCCAAATTGGGACGCAATCTATAAATACTGCGAAGCTGCTCTGAATTATAGAAAGCTAATTACTTGTAAATCAGCCGTTCTCGAGATATTGATTGAAATACGTTTTTTTACCCTTACAGTTAATTAAGATTTTACTTTAATTTTCTAAAAATATGTATATAAAAAGTCATCATTATACTTACATTTTCATAAAATTTAAATTTTCAAAAACGAAATAAAAAAAAACATCCAATTTATCATACATTCAATTTTATTTAAAACATCTTCATTTTGTTTTCTTATCATCTTCATATAATAAAAAGGGTATTATTATTATTATATTGTTTGGTTTTATTTTATGAGTATAAATTAAACTCTTGTTTTTTTTTCTTTCTAGTCATAATTTATAAACTTATGTATTTTATAAATTATTATTTTATATTTTTTTTCCATACATAAATATAATTAAAATATAAATAAGTCAAACTTATAATAAAATAGATATTTGTCTGGGTGATCATGGGTTTTTTTCTCCTAAATAACTTTGTTTTATATGTATAAATAATTATTGATTGTTAGTTTTTTACAATATATATTCTACATTTATGTATTCTTCTATCATAAATAATGCATTTTGTTTATTTCTATATTTTATCTTTAAGAACTTAATTTATAACGAAAAAAAAAAAACGAAAACATAGTTAGTCACCTCTACTCATCAATTTAGTTGATTTTTTTCTTATATTTTAAGCAATTTGTTTTATTTGAAAGTTTTTACATTTCTCTTTTTTATTTAAGTTTATTTATAAATATTTAAAATTTATTTAGTTTATATTTACTTAGGAATTTTATTTATTTTGATCATTGGCTGACAAATAGTGTGTATATTCATTCGATTTTTCTAAAATTTTGCTAAGCATTTTTTTTATTTAAATATTTTATTGTTTTAAAAATTTATCCAAATAAATTTTAAATAAATATTTGACCTATATAAAATGTATTTAATAATAATAATATTTTTTTTTGTAAATAGAAATTATTATATAAAATTTGATTTAAATTTAAGACAGAAGATGCTGCGCGCTCTCATATTACAGTAGTTAAGACATATAATAGTTATTTTATTTTAATAATGTTTTTTTTTTATTTTTGCTAGAACAAAACAGATTAAAGCATTTTTTTTTAATTTAATTATAATTACCATTCTTAAATGATTTAGTTTAAGGTGAAATGAGATGTTTCATATTGTACGTTTAATTTTTTTAATTTTTAATTACATTAAATATTTTAGGATCATTTTTATTTGTTAATTTTTAACAATAAATTAGTTAAAAAAAAACATAAAATATTTATTTTTAAATATAAATTTTATTAATAAGGCATTATGAAATTATTTAAAAATGTAGTTTTTTTTGTTTTAGTAAAAATTACTTAGTTTATTAATGAATATAATATTGTTTTTTTTTGTTTGTATTTTCACTTAGCCGATTATACACAGAAGGACATGTTTAATTTATTAAAAAAAATTATTTAAAATTGTTTTATTAAGCTTTATTTATTTTTATTTGTTGTTTTAATTATTTCTTTTTATTTTTTTTTGATGGATCGATATTCTTTAAGATGACAATAATATTTGTTTTAAATTTTTTTTTACAATTAATAGTAATTTTAGTTTACAAGAAGATAAGATGAAAGAAATGTTTAATACTTTTATGATATTTAAGTATATAACGTTGTCGGTTTTAGTTTCAATGAAATTCTATAGGAAAAATTCAAGATCTTTACATACATACATATTAGCGGTTTTTTTTTAATACATGAAGTAAAACAATATGGTTCTAAAATACCAAAACTAATATTTTTTTTTGCATACGTTTTCCACGATAGTTTAATGGATTAAGACCAATTTCTACAATCAAACAAATATTTTGTTTCGTTCAGTTGGCCCGTTTGATAAATCTAGAATTAATTTTCTAAGCCGGAGTGTAAGTTTCATATCATTAAATTAAAGTAGAACTTCAACCGTCAGAAACTGATGGAGGCTAATATGTCAAAAATAATAGAAAAGAAGCTTTCGAACGGTCAGTAAGTGGAGGAGTCAGCGGAGTCATATATGTATATTTCAACTTCATCAGATGTTAGTTTCACTCCAATGAATCCGTCACTTTAGCTAAAGTTAAAGAACCAAAAAGTATTGGGAGTACAGACTCTCCCAAACCAGCGCAATTCACAAACAATAATAACAATGTGTTGTTTTTGTTTTCATTGACAACCACGTGTTGTTGTTATTGTATTCTTCTTCTTCGTCGTCGCGACAGAATCGGTTCACTTCCCACCACAGGGTGGGAAGTGAACGAAAATTGAACGTAATAGAAAGCCAATTTATTTGTAATTGTATTTTTAAGGATTGTTGGATTTTAAGTGGAATAGTTTGCAGTGCAGGAGTCTTTTGGTTTTGATATGGCATATATTAAGTAGCTGATTAGATTTGGTGAATGAATGCCAGAAATATAATTTAGTTGTGATGGATTTTGTGATAGAAAAAAAGGGAATAGAAAAAAAAAATGGAATAGAAAAAAAAATTGGACATTTTCTCTTCAAATTCTTGGCTTTTGAATACAAAAATAATCATGCGATCTTGAGTCGTAACAAAAAAAAAAAGAGAAAACAGTGGAATTTAAAAAAATATTCATGAATATCTTATACCATAATTTTTTCTAGCTTATAAGAGAGATCTCAAAAATGCTGAATGCATCTGGAAGACACACGACTAACAAATGCAAATCTTATTTATCTTATATATATTTTTTTAAATTTAAAAATTGTTTCTTAAAGAATATCGACGAAGTAGGTGCTTTTTTTTACCTTTTATTTATTGTTGATGGCGGGGTGGGGAGAAAAAAGCACCTTACAAGTTTAATCAACTCTCCATTAGCTCCTCGCCCACATCAATCGTACTGACCTTATTCCCACCATCCGAGCATGGCATCTTAATAATTTCCCCATCACTTTGCAATGGCATTATAATACAAACGAAGCCCTGTCCCGTTTGTGAGTCTCTCGGATGCAAAGTAACGGCATTAAAACGATCTGTTTGTCCATCAGCATAAGTTTGCAATCGCAAATGAATTTCGGGGTAGTGTTTCTTCAACATAACACCACGTCGACTGAGAATTGTCAAAATATTCGTTAGGATGACCTCGCGCTGAGATGGATTGGAACATTTTGAAGGATTAAATGTCAGAATGAGTATTTCGGTTGCCGGTTCGGGCACCATAACAATCTGTTGCTGTGAATTCTCTAATTCCGTAAGGATGGACTTACACAATTTCAATTTTGCACAGCGTGACACTAGCTGGCGTTCCCATTTGACAGCTGCTGTGGAGCTGCCTGGAGCTTCGGACACCACACAAATTGCCACGTATATAAGCATCTTTGAATCGGGTTTATATTCGGTACTTAGTTTAAGGAGTTCCGAATACAGTTCCAGTCCCATCTCGGCTGGCATTAGGTCAGGCCAACGAACGTATGACGCCTCTCCCATGCACTGGAAGCCATTTTTGATGAAGCCTTCGGCTGATTCAGCACTGCGGAATAAAGCTCGGACTACACCACGGCCCTGAGATAGATAGCCCTTACGAGCGAGGAGGCTAAGATGTCGCTGAGTATCGACGTCATCTTTGCAGGTGGACAAAACCTGTCGGCACAAGTTGGACGCCCGCGAATGCAGACATGCCTTGCGATGCTTCTCCCAGTGGATGCGACGGCATTCGCGGGAGCAATAGAGATGTGAACAGTTGTGACAACTCTTGTAGAATTTTTTGGCATCGACTGCAGTGGCGGCCTGATCGCATTTGGTATTGCGACATTTAATCTGCAACTCGGACGTGGTTTTCGACTCGCTGGAGTCCAGACTGATTCTGCGGGGTGGTTCCGGATGGCAGTTGATAGATGAAGAAGCCGCTGCGTGGGACTTTTGATTTGCTTTATTAATTATTTCCAAAGCTTGTTGCTGCTTTTCTAATTGTTGCTGTTGCTGTTGCTGTTCCTTCTGGCGCTGGGCGTCTCCTTCACTGCGACGACGGAAGCGGGCCTGCTGATCGACTACTTGTAAGCTGCTTGGCGAAGCGGATGTTGTCATGCGTGTGTGGTGATAAGTAGCCTCACTAGCTGAATCGCCTGCAATACAAAAAGAAAAAGAGTTTCCGAAAACAAGCGCGGAGACCACAAAAAAAAATAAAATAAGAATTTTTTATGCGATGGGAAAGAGGGAGAGAGAGCAAGAAAAAAACTAAAACTGAAAATCGGCGGATCATGCGGCCAACGCCCTCTATATTGCACACACCTGAGTATCACACGCAAATTAATAAAATATTTAGCAAAATTAAAATCAAACCAAAATAATGCTTCGTCTTTAAACAAAAAAAATTATTTTGTTGTAATTGCGTCTTCTTTGAATTTTGTAAAGCTCTAGACAAGAAAAGCTTGTTTGTGGGCGCGCTGGCGGGCAGAATGAGAAAATTCGATGTACATCATATAACGTATTTCCAATAGATGGAGTTAGAGATTTGATCGAGATTTTAACTTTTGCCGCCGGCATCTAAAACATCGACACTGATAAACAAACACACACACATAATTACACAAAAACAAACACATGTTGTCTTTCAATGTTGTATTCATAGTTTTATTTATTTTTATAATAATAAAATTAAAAAACAAAACAAAATGTTAAAATAATAGTAGTTTTTTTTGTTGTCTGTTTTTTGGAACAAAACTTACAGGTTCATACCTGTGGACCTGAATGTTTCGGTGGCCGGCACCTGCGTCGTTGGTAATCCCAAAAGCGATGCTAATACATCTTCTAGCGATGCTGAGCTCATCGTACGTTCTGGCGCTAAGGAATTGGAGCAGAAAAAAAAAGAAAAACAAAATGCAAATGGATGGGTTTTTGTTCTATTTTTTTTAATAGAATGAGCTGATCTCAGACTAAAGCAAAAAATTAATACTTTGTTTTTTTTTTAATCTTTAAAGTTTCATTTTTTTTTTAAATTAATTTTTGATTAAACATTTATACAAAAAAAATGGAAGCACTGAGAACGTATGAGCAGCGTAGAAGCAATGAAAATATATAGATGTGAACTGGAAGATTATATTTTTTTTGTTGTATTTGAGCATATAATTATATGAATATATTTATAAAAGTTATGTTTTTTCTTATAGGAAAAAAAAGCGACAATCAATTATGAAAAAAGTTTAAAAAATGTTCCAAAATTTTGTTAGTTTAATGTATTCTTTAATTGTGGCGTTTTTATAGACAGATGTGGTGAAAATATAAAAAAAAAAATCAATTGACACATAATCCAATATACTCGTACATTTAGAGATTAAAAAAAGCGATAAATGTTTATTTTGTTGATTTGGTAATACTGTTCAAAAATTTTGAAAAAAATCATGTGACATTAAATTTTGTCATTTTCTCGTTAGCGTAATAGGTGTAAAATGGGTAAACTTAGAAACGTAAAAATTTATTCAAATTTTTACAATTTACTGTCAAAAGCCATAAAAAAACATAATAGGCAAAGAATATTTCAGGTTATCAAACAGACATAGGTATCTGACTTCATACAATATCCGGACTTGCACTTTCTTACAAAGTTGTAAGAATTTTTTTTGAACCAAAAATAAAGCCCATTGGTACTTCGCTTAAACAAGATATTTCTCAAAGTTTTACCATAGCCTGGAGGGAGATGGCTTAGCAGCGATATTTTATACTTGTTATCGATAACTTGTATAGAAACTTTTTTTTTCAATACAGAGTTGTTCAGACGAGCTTTCGTTTTTTTTAAAGGCCTATTAGGGCTCTAAGAAAAACAGTTAAACCACCGAAAGGCTTGTTGCAGAAATAATATTCGGTATTTTTTATATTTAGAACTAAATGAGGATAAGCGTTGGTTCTAGGTTAATGTGTATATGAACCACAGCAAAACCAACTACATCAGTGAGTTTAAAACTGAAATCAAAGTTAAACTAAGTTTACACAAATAATGACCCAAAATTGCGAATTAAAATTTTGATCCGACGATTAACAGTGATAAGAAATTTATTTGTTTGCATTTAAAAATATATTAATTGACCTAAAGACCATATTTTAACCAGTCGATTGAGTTTAGAATGAGCAATATCACCAAATTTTGAATGCCAATAAATAAAAACAGTTTTCAAAAAAACACACAATATCTAACAAAGTACACTTTCATTTTCTAAAGCAGGTATACACATAAGGAACTTTAACAAACTGCATTAATTTTTTACATTTAACACTAAAATATTTTTATTCAAAAACAATTAACGAATAAAAAAAAAAAAACAGAAACATATAACAGCTAAGCACATTTTATTTGCAGATTCTTAAGCGGAAAACAATTTTTTTTTTTTTTCAAAACGATCAAAATTCAAATCGTTTTGATAAAATGTTTAGTGTGGACAAAAAAGCTTTGTAAAAAGTGTAAGGTATTTTGGTTTTTTTTTTTTGCCTTTTGAACTAAATGGTGTGTTATTATAAATCAATATGAAAATACCTTACCTGTTTCTAATTATTCTCACAATTGGACTTAATATTAGAATTGATAAAATTTTTAAATTTAATTATCTAGCTTAAAGGCTTGCGTGTCTTAAATGTAGTGTAAATATTTTTTGTTTTCATGTGCTGAAGACGCAATTACAATTTGTTTTTTGTAGAAAGGGTGTCGAGTAAATTTTTTTTTTGGGTGTTTTTGTTATTTTGTTTATTTTTGTATTAATAAAAAAAGCCAAAGCATTTTCATTGTTTGTAGCTATCGAAGGCACTTAATAAGTATAGTTTATTTTGTTTATGAATTATTTTGACTATCACGCCATGCCAAAAGTATTAAAGATTTTCATAAAAATTTAAAGTAAAAAAAAAAGTTGATTTTGAAAATAAAATTAATAAAAAAAAACAAGGCATTGAAAATTTAAGACCGTTACAAAGCCCTCATATATAAATTACTGAAGCTTGAATTAACAATAGTTTGTATTCGCTTTGTTTTAAAAATCCTAAATTTACCTAACTTTGATAATATTTTGATGTTAGAATTGTAGCTTATGGCTTTCTATAAATTATATGACAAGAAAAATTATGAATTTTCAGACATTTCGGTATTTTATGATATGAGTGTTTAAAACAATTACTATCGGAGGTACTAGATGGCCTGAATAATTTTTGGCACAATATTACAAAATAAAAAAAAATTGAAAATGGTGTGATTTATTACATCATTTGAGTGCAAAATAATGCATGAGACTATACAAAGCTAAGCAGATGGTATGAAAAAGCTGCAGTTAAGTCACCGTCTTTTAATATTTTCAAAATGGCGACTTGAATGTAAGGGACAATTATGTTATGTAAAAACGCGGGTTTGAGCAATTTTAACACACGTCTGTAAAAAGAAGAGAAAAAGAATCGAAATCAATTTCCTTAATTTGTCCACGGAACTGAAAAGCATTTCAGAGTACATATTTGGTTTGGCAAAATTTTATTTTCGTGTAAATTTATAATAATTGCATCCTTGAACTTTTTTCAATTTAGTTTGAAAGCATCCAATGAGTATCTTTTTTATGTTTGATTGGCACTGAATAGGTTTGTTTGTTTAGTTCATCTCTGAGTTTCAACAAGTTTTCGAACGGTTTTATATAAAAATTGTACCCAATAAAACTTGAAGCTACAAAAAATTCGACTCAATCCCACTGAGCGAGTGCTATCAAGTCGATCGGACCTCAATTCAACTCGATACTAGTTTAATAAGGACTCGAAACGAGCTTCAAGCTCTGGTATATTAAAATTATAAAGAAAAACCTTTAGCTATACAAAATGTGAGGGGAAACTTGTGTTTTCGATAAGTTTTCGCTCAAAATCGATATTTTCTTGAGGTTTCTATAAAATTAAAAACCCTAGAGATTAAAAATTCAATTTTTTGCAGTTGAAAAAAAAAAAACAGAATAAATTTGAACTGAAATGAAGAAAAATGTCAAACAAAAAATAACAAATACACAATTTTCGTATACATAATATTGAAACATTTACATTTATTTATTTTTCAAATAAAATTATCAAAAAAAAAAATTATATCGCTATTATTATATAACATTCGGTCATTTCGTTTTAATTTTTTTTTTCCAAAAATTAATTTTAATTAATAAAAGATATATCTGTAATACTAATAAATAAAATCAACTTTTATATAAAAATTTTATAATAAAAATTTAATTTAATAAAAATAAGAATAATAGACAAATTGACAAATTTATATTATTTAATTTTAGTATTGTTATCCTTTCATTTCTTTTTTGTATGCTCGTATGTGTGTTGATTGATTTTTTTTAAA
The DNA here is from genome assembly GCA_958431115.1 of Syrphus vitripennis. Classification (NCBI taxonomy): domain Eukaryota; kingdom Metazoa; phylum Arthropoda; class Insecta; order Diptera; family Syrphidae; genus Syrphus; species Syrphus vitripennis. Next base: position 95,757,203 of record OY288108.1, on the reverse strand, counting down.
AATCTATTTCCCTTTAGATGAATTTGAAACAATTTATTTACTCGTTAATTTTGTTTCCTTTGTGTTTTCAGTTTTCACGAAATATTTTAAGGCATCTTTGGTGATTTTTTGTTTTGTTTTATAATAAACATCTTTTTTTAATAAAACTTCTATAGGAAGTAGCTAAATCTTCGAGATATACAAAATGTATGAATATATAAATGAGTTTGGGATTTGTTGTTTTTTTTTAATTTCTCGACGAATTCCTCTAATTTACCATCGCGCTCGCAAATTAGAAAATTCATCTTTAATATTTGAATTTTTTTTTAAATATTATATTTTAAAATTAAATTTAGGTTTCAATGGATGGTAAATTGTATAGGATTTTTTTAAAGCCAAATTTAATTCGATTGAAATAATGTATGCTTGGAAACGAAAATCATTTTTTGACGGAAGTACACGGGTTCTTCGAAAAACTTTTATTTTTCAAAAAATAAAAGAAAAATTAAAAAAAAATAAATAAATTAAAAATAAATAAAAAAAAATATAAATAAAAATTTACAAGAATCCGTAACTTTGTGGAAAAAGATTGAGAATATTTTTGTTTGTTAAATATTCTAATAAATTGTTTTTATGATTTTCGTTTTTAAGATTATTTATTTTGGTGTGAAGTTTTGAAGATGTCGAAGATCCTAATTTATCTTATTAAGAATAAAGAACAAAAAACAAAAAATATTTCATATTATAAGGAATAATAATCGCAAAATAATTAATAAAAGCACAACAAGTGCAAAATTGCATTCCACATTCACTGAAAAAAATATTTGTGTAAAAAGAATTAATTAAATTTCTATCAAAAAGGGAAACACATACAAACATTATTTTTAATATCAGAAAAATAATTTTTTTTTTTACAATATTTTGTTTTGTGTTTAAATACAAATTTTAAAGCAAATCTACAAATTAAAGCACATGAAGCTTGTTTTTTTTCTACTAGGTATGTATGTATATATTTATATTATATATATTTTGTGTATAAAATGAAGTAGAATATGTATATATTTTAATTTGTCAGGATTTTAATGAAATAAAAACTTAAAAGCTATTTTACAAAACAAAAAAATGTATGAATAAAATATTTATAAATTTCTTTTATAAATGAAAAATATTAATGATATGATAAAACTACAAAATTCTATTTTTATAATAAAATTAAAACAAAAAAAATTATAACATTTTTAAAGCACAGTATGAAAGGATAAAATAAAAATTACTTAAGTGACAGCGATATAAATTTTAGGGGAGAATGGTGTGAGATTAATTAATAGATAATAATAATAATTAAAATAATTGTATATATTTTTTGTGTGTGTTTTTTTTAATAAGTTTTATAAATATTTGATTATATAAACAAAAATGTATTTATTAAATAAAAATTCTACTTTCTAATTATTTTTTTTTAACTAAAATTATATTTAAATATTTTTTTTTGTATTTTTTGTTTTGTAATTATATAAGTATCGCTGACTCACCACCAACTCCATTAATTCTTAAACCATCTGCTGTTGTCACATTATTAATACCAATACTTGAGTGAATTGATGATGTTGCTGATGTTGTGTTATTATGAAAACTATTATTTAATACAGCTGTTGATGCGTTGCTAAATGTTGAATTTTCAATAATTGGAGTTTGTGGAGATTCGACAGGTCGGATACCAACAAAGGAGGATTCAAGCCAGCATTTTCTAAATAGACGAAAAAAAAAGAAAATAGAACAAATTATATTAGTAAGCAGAAATAATTCAGAAAATAATTATTTTGAATATAAAAGAGATGAGTTTCATTAGTAAATTATTAGTTATAGAAGTTGTTTGTCAGCTTAGAAGCAAAGATATTATCTACATTTGAGTTTTTTTTTTTTAAATAATATCCTGCTGTTCAGTGTAATTTTTTGGCGAGAGGTTAATATAAATTAAAAAAAATTGAATTATTAAAATTATTGGTTTTTTTCTCATTTTTTTTTTAATGTTAAGTAAAATTGAAATCGCTTTTTAATATTTCTACAAGTAAAAGAGAAATTTGACGACTTTGAAATTATGACCAAAAACGTTTGAAAAAATTCAAAAAAAGAAATCATCACAATTTTTTTCAAAAAACAATTTTGTATTTATACCTAAAATTTTTTAAGTATGTACATATTAAGTTTTTCAAAAAAAAAAATTATTAAGATTTTATAGAACCCCTTTAGTAAAAACCTGTAAACCCACTTGTGAGAAAATCAAAAACAAACAATTTTTTTTAGCAATTTTTTTGGTGACACTTTTTTAAGAATTTGAATTTTGAGGAGGAACAATTTTTGAAAATTGTTTTTTTACAATTTATTACAAAAAATGTCCGCTTGATTGTTTCCTGATAATTTTTCTTTTAGTCAATTTTTATTCAACAATTGTTCCTTCTTTAAAGACTACAAAAATCTAATAGATGTATTTGAATTTATTTGTCAAATTAATTTTACAAAATAAAATTATCATGTCATTTAAGTACCGAACATATTTCACAAACAAATTTATAAATGTCCTTAGACCTAAAAAAAGTAGCCTCAAATTATTATTATCTCTTAATCACAAACAGAGCCCCATTGTGTTAGAGCTTAAAATCTCATCAAAATTCAGCAAAAGAACATCGCTCAGCAGAGCACAGAGAATACCTAATGACGTTCATCCCCCAATCGTGATTAGATAAGGTTGTTTTAAAAATGTATGTCATCAGCAGGCCAAGCAAAATGGAACCTCATTCATTCATTGACACAGATTTTCACATGAACCCTCGTCGTTTGCATAAATAAAATTTAATTTTCCAAAGAAAAAAAAAAGCATCGGTTAAAATCTTCAACAGACCCGTCACACGTCACCCGTAACTTTGCAAGGAATGGACATATTCTTTTTTCATTAGAATCTTACATAAGTAACGATACCATCATAATGTTATTTGTTTAATTTAATAATTAACAGTGCATATTCGAGCGAATAAACATTTCTTGCACAGACAAAAATTGAAAAAAAAAATTCGTAAAAAAATTAAACAAAAAAATTACACATACGCGACAGTCAACCCATGTTATATTTTCATAATCTTGTAGATTGGGTCACACATCCGAAATTTTATTCCATAATTAAGAAGCTACAAAAATTTCGTTTCCAATAAAAAAAAATATTTACACTATAACAGCTAATAAAATCGAAAAATCACAAAATAATTTGAAACAAAACAAATGAGAATTACTTTTTACTCATTTTTGAGGTTTATTTAAATAAAACCAAAAAAAAAAAACACCAAGATGTCTCCACAATTCAGAAACATAAAATTACACAACTGGAATGCAATTATTTTTTATCTTCACTGTAACATTGCACAATGTACATACGCGAGTATGTAAGCTTTACGGTACACAAGCAAAAATAAACGCAGAGAAATAATCTATCGAGAAACAAATTTCAAAAAAACTTACTTCCGGATTCTTTAAAAAGAATTCTTTCCAACAAATTTCGATAAAACCGATGATTATAGGTAAACAACATAACCCCCCCTAAGCGTTTTCTTACATTTTGTAACTTTTTCCTTCACACAGCCAAAAAGTGGATTAAAACTTTTCCTATAATGTTTTCGTGTTTTGTAGTTTAGAAAGAAAAAAAAAGCTTTGCTTTCGTCGGTCCTTTTAAGAGGGATATTACTTTTCAGCAAACGATAACAATAACAACAACAACAAACAGTAATAAAAAAATCCTCACAACAACAGACTGCACTCGACAAAGGTTTAAAACTATCTGAGCTTAAGTAGCTGATGTAGTTGGCAAAGATGAGTTCAAAAATAAATTGCATCAACCGCGCCTCATTTTCCTCCACCCACAAACCAAACGAAACCTAACCAAAAAAAAAGCTTCAAAAGTAACCCTGTTTTTTTTTTATTTTTAAATCAGGACATGCAAACCAACGACTGTAGGCTGGAAGCAGGGCTGTCGTATTTGATATGCATACTTCGAGTTCGTTAGCTTTAGAGACAATTATCAGTTTCACGTTTTGTCAGTGTCAACAAATTGAAACGTCAATTTTTGACGATAATATGATCTGAGCAAATTCGAACACTTTGAGCAAAAAAAAAATCAACGCTGACCCAAGTCGCATTTTAGTCAATGAGACTCTGGCTAATAAAGCTAAAAAAAAGTTACGAGATTCAACATTTTTCGTATCGCTATGCAAAGCCTTTGCGAAAAATGCGTTTTCATGACAGATGAGCTTATTTCGTTTGACAGCTCATTGTTGTTTTCTACTTCGTTTGTTTCAAAGAGATGTTTCAACTTCATGAGGTTGGTTCACTATCTACATATATTTAAATTTGTCTGAACGCGTTCATTCTACTATAGTCTGTCAATGCTCTTCAAATCCAGAAATCTCACCATAACCTCAAAACTGCTGCTGTACGACCGAATTCTTAATGAGAATTGTTGGCCCCATATGCGAGGAAGGACGATACCGGAGACCAAGCAGACATAGTGACAAAAATTAAGCTCGTCATGAGCGAAGAGGAACCGCTTCGGAAAGTCCTTTGTGTTACATTCTATGGTAGACGGCAGCGGCGCGGCGTAGAATGCGTTCATCAAATATAGCTGCTAATACGTGATATAATACATAACTCATTTCTTTTCACCGTAAATTCTTTATGTAAATGCCTCAAGCTCAATTCTTGAGATCAAAAATTGAGATCTTCCAAAATCTTGCCAATGAACGTGGCCATTTACTTTCGCTCGAAAAATACCATAAGATTTATAATCAAACTTGTGAAAATACAAAAAACTGGTAACGACAGCGCTGGAAAAATATACTGTTAAGCGAAAAACCGACATGATGGCGATACGGACAACGACTATGACAACGATGCAATTACGTAAATCGTGCTTTATTACACAAACAAGGATTCACTACTATACTCGTTCTGCCATCTTGTTAGAGCATCCTAGAAGTTGCATTAAACCGGAAGGAAGCAAGGAAGGATGAAGTTTTTTTTTTTTGCTGTAAATCTTTCTCCTCTGCATTCCAGCTGGGTGCACGAGTATCAGTATGTGCATGTTAAAAACGAATAGAACTCAAAAAAAAAAAAAAATGTTCCCTAAGTACTATTGATTTTTTGTAAGGAGGGTCGATGCTAAGGAAGTCCCGAGGGGGGGGAAAGGTATAGGTATACCGAATTTGAATAAAAAGGATGATGCGGTTGCATCGTGTTCTCATATGGGTGAATAGAATTGGATGCGATGGGACAAGACAAGAAGAGATTTGTGCGCTGCATGGTTTTTATAGAACATTTTCAGGTTCACTTAACTGCAAATGTGGGTTGAAAAAAAAGAAAAGTTTAAAAACAGAATATAAAATTTGCTACACGATTTTCCGTGAATCAGAAATCATCATGAAAGAAATTAGGGGGTTGGCATCACCGGATGAATGTTGTTTGCAAGAGCAAAGCATCATACGAGTATAAGGAGGTTAGTGGGTTAATTAGAACAAATATTGAGCTTATATAGCGAGGTGAGGGTTTCGCAAAAAGAGAGTTCAATGAAAAAGTTTAAATTGCGAACAAAAGCAGAAGTTCAGCGTGGAATGAATGGTATACAGTTGAAAAAATTTGAGATTCGAGGAGAATATTAAATAAATTGAAAACTGTGCATGTGGGGGTAGAGGTAACCAACCAGAAGTTAAAAAACTTTACAATCGAACATAAGTTGAGAAAAAGTTTTGGCTTAAGTTCGGATTACCTGCGAACGTGGGTGAAAGAACACAAACAAGCTTAAACAAACAGAACTATACAGTTCCTTGAGTGTGAGCTGGTTTTTTTAAAGGTAGGAGGGACTAGAGCATTTGAAACGAAGAACTTTGAGCTGGGAATAGTAATTATTTCCTGCTTCGTAAAGAATTTCGTTCTGCTTTACAATTATATGTAGTGGTGGGCTGACTGGGACAGCTTTTCAACATTCTTGGCAATTTCACTAGCCATAAATCCTTTAATAAATAGGTTACTTCTCAACATTTTAACAGAGATACACTGAAGTTTTCCATGTGGTTAGGAATAATTATGACTTTATCACAAAATGTATTAATTTAAATTCAAAGAAAAAAAGAACAAAAGTACTTTTGGGTAGAGATGTCATCATGACCTAATAAGTTTAATCCGTTTTATTTTATCTCAATTTTAAGGTTAGTTTATAGTGTGGTTATTGCTAAAATATTGGCATATTTCCAAGTTATTATGTATTCACAATGGATTTTCGCTTTTGTGTGGAATAATATAATCAGTTGGGTACCTATTTTATTTATCGATATCTCTAAAGACATTATTTGGGTCATTTGGTTTTTGTGGATGACGTTTAAACTGTATATATTATTGTAGGTACATATATATATATCTTTACTATGTAAAAACAAATTGCACTTTCATTTACACGTTTGTCTAGTGATTCAGAAGTGAACTTCAATAGCAATTCTAACAGAGGTTAAATTTGGATAAGGGATTTTATGTCAGTTGGACAGGATAATTTGATTGCAGAAATCAGGTCATACCAAATTATAGCAAAGTTATGGTAAAACATTAAAATCCCCAATGACATTCTTAAACAAAGATGATTATTGAATTTTGACTATTGAGTGCAAATTTTAATCAAGAGATTTAATAAAATCAAGGTCGCTTTAAACAGGACCAAGATAGACGAAGTTATAGCTGCAGAGAATCAGTAAGTAGGCCAGTTTATACCGACCTTCTTTTGTATTTACAAAAAAATAGATTAAATTTGACAGTATCTTTCAAAGTGAAAGTGACGTTTAAATTGTACTGGAAGTGAGAAAAATAGTTCCATATATGTGTCAAACGGAGCAAAAAATGAGTTAGCGTTGTTCGATTTGTAAAATTATAATTATTTATTATTTAAACAAGATTTATTTAAAATCAAGATGTAAGATATTTATTTGGTATGGTAAATCTTTAAGATTTTTGAAAAATGAATGGTTAATCCTCTATAATCGCAATTTGGTGCTTCGTATTATTGACAATAAATTAAATCCCATGCAGTTGTTAGTAGAGTTGTTTTAGAACACGGACACACAAAATGCATTGCATAGAAATATTTCAACTTCTTACCTATATATCTAATAAAATCTCATAATCTAATTATGGACTCTTGTGCTCACATTCTACGTTTAAAAAAATGAAAAAAAAAATCAATAAGCCACCAAAAACAACAAAACCAAAAATTGCTCACCTTGAGTTGGGACTCGCTGATCGACTTCTTTGATTTGTTCGATTCGTTTGATCGTTAACATAATGAACGATGGCCGATGTGACTTCTTTGATGGACGTCTGGATTTCAGGTGTAACTGGTTGTTCCGGTTTTTGTGACGACCTATGTGTTAGTAACGATGATGCCAGCCTAAAAGTATGCAATAAAAATCAATGTATTTTTTTAAGTTATTGATTATTTTTATCTTACCTTTCATGCGGAGTTCTAGGCTGTGATAGCTTCTCTTGACTTCTCCAACCCAAATATGGTTGTCGGAAAGAACATCTTGTTGCACCCGCACTGCTGGTCGCCGATATGAAACTCGAATTAATCGGACCACCACGTGAAAACGAGCCCCTCGTCGATACACTCGGTGAAGTTTGTGTTGAATTTAATATCGATGTAGACCATCTCAAAGATCCTCCACTAATATTATTATTAGTACCAGCTGTTGAATTGGCAACACTACTTAGTGTTGTCTGACCCCCATGATGACTGTGCGCTGATGGACTCAATAACAGTGGACTACGATCAGATCGTTGTGAACCCAATGAACTGAGTGATGTTGTTTTGGAATTTAGACCAGTCCATCGTCCAGAGTCTGATGCACGTTTACGACTGAAATTACTATTGATGCCTACTGATTTATTGACATCTGATGAGGGGGATTTGGGTGAGCTGAGATTGTACTGACGGAACCAATCGGGTATGTTGAGACGTTGCAGGGAAGCTTGTACTCGCAGTTGATGTTCACTAAGACGTGTTGTATTGTCGTGAGATTTTTGGAGTTCATTTTCAGGTGGCTGTAATGGAAAAAAAAATTAATAAATAAATTAGTAAAAAAAAAATAAGCATAAAATAATGAAGAGAAGAATGAAAAAGGCATATATGCAATGATTTTTTTTAAGTTTCTCAAAGATTATACTTTTGCTTAAAGTATTTACACTTTTACACATTCTGAATGGAGTTTGTAGGATAAATTTGAAAATGAATTGAGTTTTTCTAAAAAATGATTGATTGACGTTTTCTCCACTATGTTGATTCATATTTTTTTAAATTACAGTTTGTTTGACAGAATTAGTATTGTTTACCATTTTTGATTATTTTTGCTAAGAATTGAAGTCTTTCAATTAAAAAGTGAGAAAAGGAACTAAATATGTAATAATTTTCTCCCTTCATTAAAAAAAAATATATAAAAATCTTCAACCTTATCAAAATAAAGATATCAGACATTTTAAATAGTGTTTAAAAGAAAATGTAATATTTTTAATTGGAATGCCATTTCTGGTCGTTTTCTTTTTTGGTTGATTAAAATACCTAAATAGTTTATTAGCTCGCTCATAATAGTTCGAGAAGTAGGGTTAAAATCATCAACAATGTTTGAAGCTACTATTTGAAAGAGAACAGGTGATTTCTGCTCAGTATATATTTGATTTTTCACTTTGAATTGTCGAAATTTGGAGTTTTCTACTAAGTTGGCAATTATTTAAATCATTTATGGTTGTTTTCTTTTTTTAAATAGGCTCGTAAAAAGGCAATTCTATTTTTTATTATTTCATTTTATTTTTGGAAGATTGTACTTTTAGATAAAAAAAAAGTTGTTCAAAATGAAAAAAAGCAACTTCACTGCTCGGACCATATAATATGTCCATATATGTTAAACAGGTTTCTTATCTTCAATTTTTATTATTTAAAATAAGTAAACACGTTTTGTTCTTAGTTATTATTTGAAAAGGTTTTTTTTGCACAAGCTGATAAGGAAATAAAAAACAAAAAAATAGTGCACAAAATAATATACCGTAGAGAATTTCAAGAAAAAATGTGAGTGAAATCTTGAATTCGGAAATTTGACAGTTTTTTGCATTCCATTAAACAGTTGGTAAATTGGATGAAAGAGGAGGAGGAATTTTCGGACGATATCATAATTGATCCACAAATAAGACATTATTTACAACACAAAAAGATTTTTTTTTTAAATATTTTATTTACACAATCTTAAAATAAAAGTAAAATTTTTACAAAACCAACTTAAAATTTCAAGCATCTTCCTTGTTCGTCTGATACCTCTCAAACTTGAACACTCCTATCTTTCCTCAGCTGTTCCAGTATAACATTCATTTGATTGCTGCATGATGATAGGCAAGTTTCGGCATACAATGACAGGAAATACAAGAAGCTCTCCAATTGCTGGGCTGTACAATTCTCGAAGCCAGTTTTAGCGATGATTTGAATTGATCTGACAATATTGTGAAGTTTCCTCACATAGGGCCTTCCATGGTATTTATCTAACACACTGCTAGTAAATCCAGCAGGGTTTGTGTAGGTCTTCATGTCAGTTTCGAGATTTTGAAGTTTGTGCTGTTGACGACGGATAGTTTCAATCATTTTGTCAACTGTCATTGAATCGGTTGGTGGCAGAGGTTTTGGCATTTTGATGGATTTTTCATTCTTTTCTAAAACGAAAGTCTCACTGTTTGTGGGTGATGAAGATGATGATGATGGATTGGTCTTCTTTTTGCCAAACATCTTGTCCAAAGGTTCGTTTTCATATTCAAAAGTAAACATTTCGGGACTTCCCATTGATGCAAACGAAGCAGTTGATGCTCTTTCTCCTCCACTTTGCATTGATGCCATATCGAAGTAGTTGCTACCATAGGGACTGAATGATAGTCGTCCAATTTCACTTACTTCAAAGCTATCCGAGTCAAATTCTGAGGGATCAAAGTCACTTGTTTTGAATGGAGTTGAATTGCGGGAACTGGCTGGCCAGTTGAACTTGTTGCGAGTTTCATTACTTTTGCCATTCAAACCGATGAGCATACTGTAACTGCTTTCAATGGAGAACTTCGGGCCGGGACTGGCTGGCTGGGGTATTTTGGAGAATTCAATGTTATCAACTCCAAATGAAAGTTGTGCCTGTTCGGCACTGGAATTACGAATGAAGATGAAGATTTCCTTGACTCTATCAGGAGCGATATAGTTACCCTGGAATGGAACAGCCAAGTCTCCACTGGCAAACCAATAATGTGAAATACCATCAATTTTTGGTAGATTCTTGGTGATCTCTTCCTTGACAACACCATCTTTTGGTGAATACTTCGAGTCATCTATTCCAAAATAAACACTTTTGCATTCTCCACTCTTCTGGCCGAAGATGTCCGAAAGGAGACTCAAACGATCTTTGGGGTTCTCAAATATATCCATAGAGAGAGTGAGATCATCAATTGATATCCAAAATGATGATTTCCTATCCCGGCAAATATCGGAAATGAAGACATCGTCATCGCCAGACTTCTTCAATTGTTGCTGTTCTTCACGGATTACATCCATCACAATTGAACTGCGTCGGCTTTCAGAATCAGCCAAAGACTTACGACGACTACCACTAATTTGGATTGGACTGAAAACTGTGTGCCATGATGGTTTCTTAACTGGATTGATCTTGCTTCCATTGGAGTTCGAGTTGTTGTTCTTTACAGGTGTCGAATAAGCAGATGGTGTTTGACTGACTCCAGATAATCTTCTTTCCATCTCTGCGTTCAGCTTGATGAATAGTGGAGACTTTTCGTGTACTGGACTTACCGAGAATGTTGCAGATGTCCTATGGTTGATTCGAGCTGGACTGTAGCCAGTAGATCCAGTTTCAAAGCCTTGATCTTCGTTTTCGAATTTGGACTCGTCAATGTCAAGTGGAAGTTGTGGGGTAATTTTCCCCTTTCGTGGGGGTTTAGCTGGAGCTTCACTCTTGTTACTCAGGATGCTGTTGGTCTTCTGTGATGGTGAAGACATCGCAGTTAGAGTGTAGGCATTTCTAATCTTTCTTGGTGAATTCATGAAATCCAAGAAGGAATCATCGATTTCAAAGCTCCTTTGATCTGCTGGTAAAGGTGAGTCTTTGAAGATAAGCTTTTTACCTTTAGCTGGATCAGTAGCCAAGCTTGTTGGTTTTTTGGGCTTTTGCTGTTGTTGGTTGCCAAGTTGTTTAAAGTCAGAATCCGAATCGGTGGTTGACAGTGGTTGAAGTTTTTCAACAATCGAAGCATCTTTCTTCCAAGTTAGTGTTGCACGCCTAGTCTTCTTCCTGCGTGGTGGACGAACAGGTTTGAGAAATTCAAAATCACCATCAGGGGATTCTTTAGCTTGATCTGTTTGAGATTCATCAGTGTTGATCTTGGAACTAGGCATCGTAATAAGGCTGCTGCTGTCACTTTCCGACGGATCGTTCTTCAAGGCGGTTTTCAATGACTTTTCCGAGGCTTCTTCTTTCTTTGATGTTGGTTCTGGTACTGATTCCAGTTCGACTTCTAATTCATCATTTTTAATTGTGGTATCGGTTTCAATGGTCTTATCGTTGTTGTCTTCGACATCTTCATGTTGTTTATCTTCTTGTGAAATATTTTCAGCTTGAGTTTGTATATCAAAGCTCAAACCATGGCGGTCCTTCATCCAATCGTAAAAAAGTTGCTCAAGATTAGGATTCTGTGTGAACTTCTTAGAATTGCTTCGCTCTGGTCGGGTCCGACGGATCTTCCTTGGTGGTGCATATACTTCAATTGGGATTGAAGATGCAATTTGATGATTCGGACGTTTCATGGATGGACAAACAACCACAGTTGAAGGTGATATTTTCCTTCTTAGTACTGGACCTTTAGATGATGAAACCACCTTTATTGGTGATGGTTTCAAGACCACAGTGAGTTTGCTAACATGAACAGACTCTTCTTCTTCTTCTTTGTTGTTCACCTCTTTCACCGGAGGTTGCGGTGCTGGACCTTTCTTCGATGGAGTACGAATTGGTTTACCCAAAGCCGCTTGGGAGATTGTCTGCTTCGGAAACACGATTCTCGCTTCCAATTCCTTTGCTAGATTCATCACGCTTTCTTGCTTCTCAGTGAGAACTTTCACTTCTTTTGGTTCTGCGTTTTGCTTCTTCTCCATTGCTGATGCAAACTCTTCTGGATTAATAGAGAAATCAGGATTTTGTCGGGACATCTCTCGCATGAATTTATTGAAGAGCAAGGCTTTGTCCTTGACTGAAAGCTTGTTGAAAACATCTTCTGGGATCAAGCAACCAGTTTGCTTAACTGGACGCTTATTGAGATTTGGACTTGGTCTTGGAGTTGGTTTTGGACTGGCTCTTGGACTGGCTTTTGGAGTTGCAACATGACGTTGAGTTGCTAATGGCACCTTCGTACGAACTTTTGGTTGAGGTGGCTTAGCTGGTTCCGGAGATAGCTCATTAGAAAAACGTTCATAGCCACTCATCGATTGGTCAGTCTTCATCACTTGGGTCATCATTCCGTTGAACATTTCAGCTATTTTTTGAACTTTTGACTTAACGGTTTTTTTAGGTCTCATGGCCTTTTCCCATTTGCTTGGTTTAGAGTTTTCAATGTCGACTCTTGATGATGGTATCGGATCAGCCGGTGTGAGGTCATGGCGAATAATCTGGTTATATCTTTCATCCCATTCCTTTTGGGTTAGGTTAAGATCTTGGGGCTTGAGATCTTTCCGAATGATCTGGAAATATCTTTCTTCCCATTCCTTCATAGTGAGATTAAGATCGCTTGGCTTCAGATGTTGATGATTTGCTCGAGGTGCTTTGCCATTTATAATAGATCTCAGGTTGCTCGACTTGAAACCATATTCGTTGAGTTCATTTTTCGTTTGATGATTTTTTTGGCCTTTGGGTTTTGGGCTTCCAGTTATCTTCACTTGACTTAAGGGCTTACTATTGCCTTTGGAATAGTTGATTGTTGGGTCGCTTGGTATTAGTTCGGTAGAAGATGAAACACCCTTTGGCGAGTTTTCTTTGTTCGAGTACTTGTCGATCAAATCTAGATCGCTCAACTTCACGAATTTTCTCAAGGGATCCAGCTGGACATTCTGGTTTAATTTGCAATAGCTGCCACTTGGAGCGCTTGACTGCCAACGAATTGCCTTCAAATCACTTGGTTTGATGTTGGAAGATGTTTGATCAACCAAAGGAGTCTTGATTGATTTCTTCACTGCTCCAGTATTTGGAGAAATTTCATTTCGCTTCATTTCACTTGGAGGAACCATCGCTTCCACAAATTCTTCATTTTGCTCCAACTTTTTCACTTCATGGTCACTCTCAACCTCAACATCTTCTTCAAAATACTTCATTAGATCTTCCATACTTGCCGATTTAGATAAAAACGATTCATTTTTCTTCAACAAATCATCATCAGTGACGATTGTACTAGTTTCGAAGATCTCTTCATTGGTCAAAATAGCCTTTTTCAACCAATCTCCCCTTTGACGTTCTTCACATTTCTTAATTCTTTCCGAACATTCAAGGAAAGTCGTAAGATCTTCTTCACAAAACGAATTTGTATTAACTACAATCGATGAAGATGCCATCTCGAATTAATTCTTTAACTCACAAAATTTAACTGATTGAATTATAATTTCCAAAATAAAGTTTTCGATATTGAATATCTTTTAACTGGTTGTTCACTATACTGGGTGAATATTACTTTGTAACTAATTTCTATTTGCACGATCCTTGAGGTTATATAGTGAAGATAAGGCACAGCGTACTCAGGTAGTTTAATCCTTATTTCACCCAAGGTGCGAGATGCTTGCGCTAATCCGCGAAAGTAATTAAGAGATTTGCATTATACCTGTTCGTGTTACAGTTGATCCTTTATGATGATCACTTATGAAGGGATGCAAGGTGTGTTATAAAATTTCTGAGAAAAATATAATTTGGAAAACAAAAAAAAAAAAAAAGATTTTCTGGAATTTTGTGCGATCACATATCGTAACGCAGGATAATAATAGATTTTAATATTTCTTCGGTAATATTCTAGAAGTTTCAAACGGATTTATTTGGATTGTAAAGAAATGACGAAAAGTAATTAATGCCGCTGCCAGGATGTCTACGGAGGCGTTAACAGGTTAAATAAATAGTTTTTGAACTTGTCGTCAGGAAAAAAATATTAATTATGAAAAAATTATTTTCTTCGAATTAAAAAAAAAATCACAATTTTTTTTGGAAATAACCGCTTCATTGCATTCGATAAAATATTTTGTTTTCAAATTTGGATTTTTTTTTTCATTAACTATATGCAAAAAAGACATTTTAAATCAAATTTTTGAACTACAAGAAAATTTCATTTTAAATTTGAAATTTTTTATGCAAAATATTTTTTTTTTAACTAATGAAGATTTTTGTATGTAAATCCTTTTTATCTTGAAAAGCACTTTTAAAATTCGTTTAATGCAGATAATTTTTATCTTGCTTTAGAATTTTTTGACGCAAATAATATTTTTTGTTGTATTCAATTTTTTTTTTCTTGCATTAAATTTTTTGATTGCAACTAATTTTCAATTTGAATGCTTGAAATTTTTTAAACTCTCATTAAAATGTTTTTAATGCAATAATATATCTAATAATCTTTCAACTTGGATTAATTTTTTTTTTGCAAATACATAGTTTAAACTGCATTAATTTTTCGATGCAAATTATTTTCAACCTGCGTTTTTTATTGCAAATTTTTTATATTACATTACAATTTTTTTTAGTGCAAAATGAAGCTATTTGCATTGACAATTTTACAGTTCTCTAACTGATAAATATAAATTCACTTGAATGAAAAATATTGAAATTTATATATATTAACGATCCTATCCATCAATTTGAAAATCAAATTAAAAAACTTACAATTTCCTTAACATAAATTTTGAAAACGACTTCAAAATTGTTTAAGCAAACATAGCTAGCGAAATGCGAAAACACTTTACTCTGAACATTACAAATGTGAACTCAATCCTCAGTGTTTAATAAATAAATTCCAAATCTTATAAACAATAACTCAAAGTTATCTTAAAGAGTTCATTATTAATTTCTCCCAATCTCTTTAAATTCCTAGCTTTTCACTAATTTCTTGGTTCTGTCACCAAACAAAAATGCCATGAAAAAATCCTAATTGAAATGGTTGGTGTGCGAGGATTTCGTGTCCCAAATCTGTTCAACCCAAATCAACAAAACAAAAATAAGCGCTCAACCAATTTCCGTCTAAGGCAATTTTCATAAATTTCAGTAGATTTTCTTGAGGAAAACGACCGACACACACCACTCACTACTCACCATCAGAGCAGCATTGTAGTGTCGTTGAGAACTAATACTCCTCGGGCACGTAATCAAATTAAATCCATTCATTTCACTTAGTTCATAGACATTTTCTATTCAAATCTGAAGTTTATTCTCAAAGAAATAGAAGTCAGGAAGGAAGGCAACAACAAAGAAGAAAAAAATAGACGAACAAAAAAGAAAATTCGCTCCAAGGCGACGCCAACGATAACCGACCCAGCAGCACATACATATATTACTTTTTTTCTTTTCTAGATTTTCTTTAAAAAAAGCAAAAACACACCTTAGGGTTTACTTTTTTTTCTATCATAAAACGATGACAACAATAAAATGTCACTGTTTTCTCTTCTAGTTCTACTAAATTAAGCAATGTGTCTAGTTGGTTTGACATGTGTCAATTACTTCAAGGACATCATCATTAAATGTCATCAATTTAAACAAACAATGATAGACGCAAAAAAATAAGAACTTGTTGTCGTACATACAGAGATACAAAATTGTAACCTACAAAAATATAAACGGGGGAGGTTGTGAATTTGCACCACAAAATTTAAATAAAAAGCATCGGTTATGTCATCAGACCCTTAACTTTTTCTCACTTGACACTTTTGTTCATCCATTTGTAAGGCATTCAGCCTTTTTTTATGTGTGTTTTTTTCCTACTTTTTCACCCCCTATTTTTCTACCTTTGTAAGAGGGGGGAGGGGAGATGGCAATATGAAGAGGGTAAGGAATAGGCATACATTTTCGTGCTATCACCTACTATACTTTATCTTTCCCTACTTAACCGCCATTGTTTGCTTAACGAGCACGCTTACATTCCGCTGAATTGGACTTTGACAGTTGTTGTTGTTGCTGTAGTTGGTTGATGTTGATGTAAGTCCCTGGGTAGAGGAATTTTCCTTAAAGGAATATCATGCATGTAGACATGCAAGTTGCTTGTCATAATGACACTCTAATGAGAACAAGGAGGCACGGGAGGTGATGTTAAAATGATGGGGGAGGTTGGGCCTAACATAAGTCGTCATCATGTTGACGTCATTTCCGACCAACCAACGACATCGACTTCAATACGTCAACGATGACAATATTATTGTCAATGACGATGACGACCTGAATTCGTTCACTTTATGAGAAACCATTATTGGGTTGGGTCGGATTTGGGGTAACTTCAGCGCTGCACGTTGTGTGACAAGGCTTTTTATTATTTATGATTTATATAATTAGTGTGTCTTCTACACTTTTATCTTCTTCAACACAAAACCATTCAAAGGAGTTTCACCGTTTGACAAACTTATGAAGATTTGTAAAACAGAATATTGCATAAGATGCATATTTTAGGTAGTTTTATTTTTTAAAATGTATGCCTCTTACATGATGACTTCATTTTTGTTTCAAGGTTTAAGTTATATTTACTTTCATGCAGAAGCAATTGTTAGTCGAAAGTTTTTTATTTTTGTTACAGGTTGTTTTTGTTTTTTTCCTTAAAGTTTGAAGTATCTACAAATAGTTGTACACATGCAACAATGTTGTTATGTAGGTATTTTAAGCCGGTTTTGTTTCATTTTTATTGTGTATTGGCGTATTTAGCTTAAATTTTACAAGAAATTTTTAATGGATGACCTTTAGGGTCAGGGTTAAGGACTAAGGGGTTTTTCTTGTCAATGTCAAAACGAAAATACTTTATCGAAGTATCTACATGACATTTAGTTCTATAAATAAAACATCATTCAAAAAAGTTCAAGTTTTAAGTCTAGGGAATTTTGTGATGTATGTAGATTAATGCTTTCGATAGAATTTTCAATGTGAGTTTTTTTGCGAGTATAATGTACCTGTCATTTTCACCTGTCATCTGACTTAAATGATTTATTGAAGCCTGTGGTCAGAAGTATATAGAGGTTGTTAACCCTTAAGAGCAAAATTGAAATTTATGTTCAACTTAGTTAACTATCCCACTTAGTTAGTTAGTTCATACCAATTTTTTTCCTTGATCAAGTAAGGAAACAGAACTATCAAATGTGAAGTTCAAAAAGTTGATGCCTAGTTGATTCACTAGGCGCCTTCTCATAACATAAAAATATACGTGTTAAAAAAACGACGTTTTAGCTGAACGACGACACCTTAATATAAAAATGGAGTTTCCATAAATAGCAAGTATGAAAATATCAAAAACAATCTCTAGACATGTCTCGTTGGAAAAATGCAAATGGGTAAATGTAAATCGTGTTGTGATTAAAAGGCTTTAGCAAAATATGGGTTGATAATCCAAGTACCATTATTGTCTAAAAATTACTCAAGGCTTAAAAAATGGACGGTTTTAGAGCAAGAAAAATTTAAGGAATGTAGACAAAAACAAGGACCAAACGGATTAAAGTCTTAATCATTAAAAAGCTTTGAATGTTTCATAAGGTGTGATTGTTTATTTCTATTTATCTTTGTTAATTAGCTTGGAAAGGACAGTTACATTTGTTTTTTTTTTTAATGAAATCTATAAGAAGTTTTAGATTCATTTTCTTTTGAATCTCGGTAAGCATTTTTTAAACCCATTTCCTGAAAAGTGAACGACATACATGAGGAACTTTTTTTTCTGGTTCTTCCTATTTAAAATAAAAAAAATTACAGAAAAAAGGGATCGTGCTTTTTAGCATTGTACCTAATTCCGGGAATGTTTTTTTCTTGTATTCTCTATTTTTTAGGGAGTGGAACATTTAGTGGGTGTGACGAAAGGGGTGGCTTAAATAATCACTCTAGAACATAGCTAATTTAATGTATTAGGGTGGCTTTTAAATAGTTTTTTTTTTTTTAATGACCAATAAAATAGCCCCAATAAAAAACACGAATCCATCTCAACAACACTCAGGGAATAGGATATGAAAGAGAAAACAAACACAAAACTTTAATGTCAAACGATTTTAACATATTAAGTAATTAAAACATTTTTTCGTAAATGTTTTGGGGAACATCGTATTGATTTATGAATGTCAACATTAGAAATGTTTTTGAAAAATCATGTCCTGGAAATTAAACGGTTAAAATTCCTTTGGGCCAATTAAGGATTTTAATTCACAGATTTCGATGGATTAGCTGTGGTTCAACGATGGTTCAACTAAATTTCCAAATATGGGGGATAGAAAGTCCGGAATAACGGTTTAAATATATGTGCTGGATGGTTTGGTTTACCTGACATCGAAATTCTAAAAGCAATAGTAGCAAATATGCCGAAGGCAATAAATTCATGAAACCTATTATCTCACCAGCTCGAGATTCCACAAAAACCCAAAATCTTGAAATTCATAATCCCCAAATATAATAAAACTTCAAATGCTACAAACGCAATATTCCAAAAACCCAATATCTATCTCAAAAATCGAAAATATGTTGTAACTGCTTTTATATAAAATTTAATTGTCTTTCTTTTCTTACAAGACATTTTCTACTTTCAAAGTTTGACCGCCTAAAACTATACACTTTCCAGTTTTTTGCGATTTCGTTTCTTTTCTTTTTTTAGTGTTTTTTTTTAGTTTTTCTCTTCCTCTAAGTTGATACGAAATTGAGTCAAAATTGCAAAAAAAAAATGTCCTTAAGGAAACAGAACTTGCAAACTATGCGTCGTAGAAAAAATATTACACGCAAAAATTGTACATAGACATTAACATTCAGGGAGACATAAACATAAAACTAAAAAAGGATACTTTTAGGAGTTTTTGACCTTGAAAGTCACATGCAAAAATGTTATATACAAAAATGAAACCCAATTAAATTTCTATGAAAATAGTTCTTTTTTGATTGTCTTCTACGATGAACCCTTCTTGAGATCTGGGTTCGAACGCGTTTTCCAAAATGAAATAAAAAAAAAATTCCCCAAAATGTATGTGAAAAACAAAGAAAGTTAATTTGTTTGAAATTCAAAAACATCTGATATGATAAAAATGTTGATCTAATTCTTACCAAATTTGCTTCATACATGATGATGTTTCATTTAAAACTCTCCCAAAAACTGTTTTTTGTTTTTCAATTTGTTTTTATTATAAAAAAAAATGTGTTAGCGATCAACTCTAGTTGCCAGTTGTTGCAGTTTTTTGTATTTTTCTCTTTGAAAATAATTTTTGCACTTTTTTACAAATCACCGAAAAATCGTCATTTCGTAGAAAATATCTAAAACCAAAGTCGACGACATGGAATTTTTTTGATGCAGCCATAAATAAAAATAACTGCGCATCTTATAATATATACCGGCACAATAAAAAGGGTTGATAATTTTCTTTCATTTTTCTTTTGTTAATTTTATTTTTAATTGTTATAGGTAAAGTCCTTATAATTTTTTTAAAGATAAGTATATTGTAACCCCTGTTTAAAAAAAGATATATACATTCAACAACAACTCAACAGCTACTCGTACTTAAAGGGCACAATTTTCACCACCGCACAAAAGTATGCACAAATATTTTGTGTGCATTATATTTTTTATTTAATAATATCCTTTCATTTTTTACAATTCACAACACCCGACCTACATTACAAAATCTGATATCCTTTTTGCGATATAAAAATGGGGGAGCTATGGAACAAAAAAAAAAAAACAAAAAAATTTAAGAAAATTGAAAAACCGGGCTGAATAACTAGAGATGAATAGATAGAAAGACCGAGACAGGTATATTATAGGCAAGTCCCTCTTAACAGGACCTACTATGCCACATTTTTTATAGGCCTTTGTTTTATAATTAATTTTTTTTCCTTCATCGTCCTTCCTTCTGTGCTGCTATTTTACGAGAACGACGACAAATCTCCCAACACTCATAAGGACTGTCATAGTCACTTCGTTTGTCATTTCCTGGGTCGTTTTCGTTTCGTTACGTTTTTGATGAGGTTGATGGGATGATGGTTGTCCTTTGATGCAAACGACACAGGAAAAAAAAACCGGATGAAAGGACGATTTCTATTTTTTTTTTTTTGATAGCTTGACTTTGTCCTCCACATAGATCTCTGGTTTTGTAGAGTGAGTGAAAGTCGTCGTCGTCTCTTATATATTTGGTACCCTATTGTGTTCTCCTTGGTTTGAGAATCCGGTACCAACAGAGGTCAAATCACTTAAACGAACACTGTTACCCTAACCCTGTCATGTCATTTTTTTCCCGTTGGTTGTATATATCCTTGTGGAAATTGAAATCGAAAAAGCAAATAAAACAAATGAAAAGCAAGAAAAACTCATCACACACCTTTCCGGATGTTAAATAAAAAATAGGGAAGCGAAAAACTGGATACACAGGAAATAGTCGAAGAAATTGGTTTTAATATTTTTTTTTTCTTAGTTATATTTCCCAAAGGATACAAATTATGTTTTTCACAAAATAGTTCTTTAATAATTCAAAAAAAAAAAAAAAAATGAATGCACTTTCAATACAGTACACAACAAAAAAAAAAATAATTTATTTATATTGCGCCATGTTCGATTGGATATGGCCACGAAACTGCGTTTGGCTATGAAACCAGCTCTACTGATGGCAAAAACAGGACGTACACACCCAACAACGGGAAAAAAAGGATATTTTTCTTTTTTAATTTTCTTCTTTTTTTAGAGGAAAAATTTTATTTTCAGCCTACAGACAGAGAGAAGGTTTTCTATGGTGATAAAGGTGGTGTTGTTGTTGTTGGTATATTTCTGGGTCTTCTTTTTTTTTTTTATTGAATATAAACAAGACACAATTTTCTCACGGGACGCGCCGCGAGTAGAAAAGAAAAAGGACTCTTCACGATATTTCTGTTTGTTTTTTTTCCCTTTTTTTTCAGGAATGACGAATGACCTTAAAACGTAAGCTTTTTTGCAATTAGAATGCTCTTTTTGTGTGGTGTGGTGAGTTGAAAATGCTTTTTGTCAAACAAAATAGGTAAAATATTGCAAGAAGAAAATAGATTCAAAGGAAATAGGAAAAAAAGGATATTTTTCAAAGAAATTTTAATGGGAAATTTAATGGAGAGCTTTTTTCAAGTGCGCATGATTGTAAAAATGCATCGCAAAGAGTGTGTGTTGATATGTTTTTTTTTTCGAAGTCACATGGTAAAAATGTGCAACATGCAACTAAAAGCTTAAAGAAAAGCTTAAACGGTTATTTTGTGTCTAGAGTATTGCCAGATGGTGACGCAAAGCAACAGTTTATTTGAATTTTTTATTCATTCGATTTTTGAGGTCAGATAATACATAATCTTGATTTTTTTCTTCTTATTTTTTGAACTATCATTTGGAC
This sequence comes from Syrphus vitripennis, assembly GCA_958431115.1. NCBI lineage: Eukaryota > Metazoa > Arthropoda > Insecta > Diptera > Syrphidae > Syrphus > Syrphus vitripennis. The sequence continues at coordinate 95,735,542 of OY288108.1, read as the reverse complement.
TTTATATATATGTAAGTTCAAATGAACTTAAACTTGAGTTTGTTTGTGATGTGAGGGGCAGACTGGATAGGTTGTTAGAAATCAAAAACGAAATTGGTATTCAATTATTGATTTCTTCAGGAGATGTATAGGGCTCTACAGTCTCTTCAGATCATTAAACAAATCATTAAACAAGTTTCATCAATTTACGGAAAATTATTAGTTCAATATTTAAAAGCTTGTTAGTTAATTATTAGAGCACTGAATATTAAAAAACAAAGAAAAAAACGATTGATTTCTTCAAGTTTTAAAAAACTATGAAGTTCGTTATTAATCCCGAATGTCTCGTTATATGAGAATATCAGATTCGTAGTCTAGAAACTCTATAAATTTACAAATTCAATGCGCAATGGGCTTCTGTATTGATTTTATTAAAATTTCGTAAGTTGTGTTTAAACTTTAAATGTTCTCCTAAAAGTATGCAATCAAATTCTAGATTTTATTAAAATCTCAATAATTTTCAATGCAAGAATGTTTGCATACAAAAATTCTACTGTTAGACCGTTTAAAGGTTGTTTAGCAGTAGTCTTGAATCACCTTAAACTTTAAACAAATTTCATGCCTAGTATTTGAAAACAAAAAATAAAGCATTCATTTAAATTCAATTACATAAAAATTTATTTATAAGTACAAATACAAAATATAAAATTAAAGCTAAGTTAAACGAATTAGTATTACAAAATTCTCTTAGAATACAAATTGAACTGGAACGCTGCTGGTTTATGGGTTGTACATAAAATACAAAATTTTGGAGTGAAAACTTTACAATTTGACGAAGATGAACCTTCATCACAAATTGCTTTTCATTTTCCCCATTTTCTCATCCTTCTTTTTGTAAATTAAATTTACAAAGTCAAATAACGCAATGCCTTGTCAATAAATCTCATTTCTGCCGATGGCTGTTTTTGAGCTTTGCACGGAAGTGGTGTCCTGATGGGTTCCTTTGTCATCGTCGTTGATGGCAAACGCAAACTTTCACACTTATTTTTGTTCTTTGTTTTGTTTTTCTTATCACGCAGCAGTCCTTCGAGAACTCTTTCACGTCTTTCCTGCTGTTCCAGTTCATCCTGACTGCCACCATTGGCATACTCCCGTTTCAGAACTAACCCAATAATACGAGCTCTGGTTGTACGATACTTTGGGTTGGTCATGACAAGGGACCTTGGACGAAGTTTGAAATTGCCACTTTCCGATTCGGTACCACTGTCTGGCGGGAGGGTAGCAATACCATCGGTTGTTTCCATGGAATTCTGATGATCCGACGACTCACTGGAGGCTCCACTGAAATAATTCTCATCTGAACTTGATGCAATGGGGCTGATTTTCGTTTTGCTGCCAAAAAGTTTTAAACGCAATTGTTTTGGACACACAGTTGGCTTTAGTGGAGCATGTTCTTCTTCACTGGAGTCTTCTTCGACAACACTGCTGTTAATGGTCCTTGGAGTTGGATGCACTTCAGTTATTGATTTAATTTTAAGTTTGTTGTTCCTTCGGCGCTGGCGACGTTCATGGCGCTCACGTTCAATTTTGGCAATTGTTTCCATTGAATCAACGAAAATACTCAAATCGGATAAACTGAAGTCCGATGTGCGTATATAATTGCATGGCGGGACTGTTCTTGAATAAATTGGTTCCATTTTAAATTTGTTTAACAAAAAAACTTGATTTGCTTTTGAGTTATTCTTTCTGTAACTTTCACTGTCTGAATGACAATTGAAGACTGATAATTTATTTACAAATACCTTTCTATTTTATAGGCAAACAAAATAATCCAGTTGATCATTAGTGATATGCGCCACCAAAATACAGGTAGGTACTTGTGGCGTCAGACGATGACCCGTGCCATAAAATTGATACATCTACCTGTTGCATTCTAATCCGTCGCGGAATTTTTATGTTTGACTCATATTGTCACCATTATTATATTTTTATCCCTAGAGTAGGTATGTTAAGTAGCAGGATGGGTATAAGGACATTAATTACTTTGCAATTTAAATTCCTTGAAAATGGATTTTTTGTCAACCTGTAGGCGTTTTTTTTTTTTGGGAATATTCGAAGGATTATTTTGATTTTATTGCACAATATGCATTTTTGAAAGGAACTGAAAAATGTAAATGTACCTTGAATAGTAATTAATAATTGATTAACACTGATTTTGCAAAACCATCTCAATATAAATGTACACATTTCTTAGCAATTTTTTAAATGTCACAAGATCGTGAAAAATCCCCTTAAAAAATGAACTGCTTCCCATGCGGTCCATTGAAAAAAAAATTTATTCCGTTTTGCTGAAAATGCTTTTAATTTTTTTCAATACGAGCCTTTTCATGATGAGTCCATATCAGAAATAATTTTAAAAATGCCAGTTCACAGTACGTGTCTCAAGTGGTCTTAAAATTCGTCATGAATACGAGTTGAGGGAAACTTTGGTCTGACTAATGAAATGCCATGAAGCAGTTCCAAAAGAAATATGATTGCATCACATTGAGCAGCAAGGAATAACTTTCGAAGTTTCAAACCGTTTTATTTTCTAACACCAATTTTTTACGTACTTTGTAATAAGAATTCTTGTTCAAAATGATACCCTGTTATGTTTATTCTATATTTTTCTTGTTCGTGAGTTCGCAACGGTAAAAATACGTTTGGGAAATTAATTAGATTTTAACTTTTATACTTAAATTTTAATTTTTAAATAAAACTACTTTATCATTAAAAACAGGGTCGGTATTTAAAAGTTCAAATTGCTAAGGTCTTACTAGGTACCTACACCTATCAGAAAATCGAAATTAAAACCTAAATGATTTCAGTGTCAGTATCGATTTCTTAAAATTTGGTTTCAAAAATATTTTCCGGGTTAGTGTGGCGGGCAAATGATTGTGCCGTGTATGATGCATTCAGTCACGCGACTTTTAAAATACATCGTGTTTGCAAGAGTTCCCGGAAATCACGCCAGAGGAAACTATATCAATTTTTTGTTTCGAAAACGTAATTTTTTTTTCTGGCTTAAAATTGAAAAAAAAGGTCAGAAAGTGAAAGAGAAAAAGAAAAAGAATTTTAGATGCAGAACAAAACAATCCTCATAAGCAGCACATATGTATAAGCAATTTTTGCAATATAATATGCATTGTTAATAAAAATTAATGAATTTTTTTTTTTTTAAAGACCTGAAAATAAACTTTTCAAAGCATTAAATAAAATTTAAAAAAAAGTAGCGAGTAAATTTACATAGGTTACGTTAGGTTAAGGTGGCTGTTGGACGATTTCCAACACACATAGACCAAAATTAGGTCCGTTGTGATACCACATGGATCAGTTGATCTACCTCATTCATTGAACCAGTTATAGCTGCTAATGAAGCGTAGGAGACAAATAATGTCGGAGTTTATTAGATCACTGGGATCATTGAAAAAGAAATCTCCAAGGTGGAGTTTTCGTCTTTGTGACAGGGCGGGGCAAGTGCAAAGAAGATGAGAGATCGTCTCTTCTTCCTCTTCGTCCATACAACTCCTGCAAAAATCATTTGCAGGGGCTCCAAGTCGAATTGCATGCCTCCCTATTAAGCAGTGACCAGTTAAGACACCTATGACGTAGCTAATATGCAATCTACTAAGGGAGATCAATTGTTTGGAGCGTTTGGCACTAAGTCTAGGCCAAATTAGTTTAGTCGCTGCACAGGTGGTGATGTTGTTCCATCTGTAGTTTGCTCTCCCTATTGTATCTTGCTTCAGCATAAGTTTACATGTAGCTAAAGGCATACCTACGCCAGCTTTGTGAGCTAGCAGAGGTAACGTTGTTCCTCTTTTTGCAAGTTCGTCGGCTTTGGAATTTCCTGGAATGTCTCTGTGGCCCGGCACCCAGCAAAGGTGAATGTTGAACTGTTTGGCCATCTCCGTAAGAGATGATCGACAGTTTAAGGCTGTTGATGAATTCGTAGAGACAGAGTCTAGGGATTTTAACGCAGCCTGGCTGTCAGAGAAGATGCGTATATCAGTTTTTGATATAACGTTTTCTCTAAGCCAGGAAAGGACTTCTTTAATAGCCAGGATTTCAGCTTGGAACACGCTACAGTGATCAGGAAGGAGAGACTTAAGTTTAGTCTTTCGGAGTATACGCCTCCACCAACCCCATCATCCGTTTTTGAGAGTAAATTTACATAGTTCCAATAAGATCGCACAGCAAGTTTATCCGAATAAGTGACACATACTAAGCCTCCGATATTTTGCATTTATATTTTTCACTTCTCAATAAGATTGCAAAATTAATCCTAAGCAGGTAACATGGGCATCAAAATCCACCAAAACCAATTTCTGATTGAAGCTTAATTGGATTGATAAATTTGGTTTGGGTTGCACTAATGCCCCTCATTGTTTGGGAACCATCCCTGGATGTCATATGTTTTTTTTTTCTAAACTTAACAAAAAAGTTTAAACAGTTAAAGTGATATGCAATACGAGAGATGTCAAACTTCACTGTAAAACTCTTCCACACTATCGTACTGAGTATTAACGCAATGTCAAAAAAGTATAAGAAAATGATACATGTGTTAAAACTCAATGGGATGGTGCATTTTCATTTTTGATAAAACTCGCTTTTACGATTTATTTTTAGGAAAATGGCATTTTGGTTAATTGGTTCTTTTATTCGTTTTCAAAACTATAATTGGTGCAATGGATTAATGTCTTTTTAAAGTTGATCGAAGCACTATATATTTTCAACAATCTGAAAAAAGATAAATCATAAGAGATTATCTTGTCCTTAAAAAAAATCTAACGACTCACATGTATGCAACGAATTTGTCTGCATCAATTATTATTTTTATTCTTCTAACACTCATACTCGTAGATTTGTGTTAATTTTATTTAAAAAAAAAACTTTATCAAATTTGTATTCTTATGATTCAAAAATATTTTAAATAATGATACCCTCATCTTGATACTGTTGATACAAAAAAAGGAAAAGTAAATTTATATAAACAACAAATCAAAAGAAAAAAAGGGACCCATCGTTAATCCTTTTTTTTCCTAGAATCTAAAAAGTGTTAAAAAGAGGAAATTATGATCCTTTAACAAGGATTTATTTTCTTTTTACTTTTTTTTTTTAAATTTAGGAGAAGGTCAAATCAAACTTGTTACTTTATGTCTTCGTGAAAAGAAGGATACCTTTTTTTCACCCTTTGCACAATAATGAGGGGAGTGTACATAAATAGGATAAGGTATAGAATAGCAAAATCATGAGTGGTCAATAAATCTCTGCAAATTATGTTTGTATTGTTTGCTTACAAAATAAAATATTAGATTTCATTGAAAAAAGGTATTTTCTCTTAAGTTGTGACTTCGATGGCTTAAGATGGCTTCGAATAAAAAATATATATATTTTGAAGCATATGGAGAATATTTTTTTTACTGCCCAGTTCTTAATTTCTGTTTTTTTACTTTTTCGTTCGCATTAATTATTGAATGAACAAATTTCGTTAGTTTTTCCAAAGCTAACGTTTCAACTGAGTTTTCAGTCTCCCTCAGGGGCAGATTTGAATATACAATGTTCAAGCTTTTAACATTTTCGACTCTGAAGACCGTTTTAAGCTACATTTTGAAGAGAACATGTTTTCGAAACTGTAATAAAATCTGTTTTTTTTTTTGATTTTAGGCTTCAATGAAATTTTTCAAGTAATGGAATATGAAGTACTCAGTCATACCAAATTTAAAAAAAAAACAGCGTACTATTATTTTTAGTGTTAGCACACACATTTTAAGAACCCCTTTAGACCAATGCCAAAAAAGCACGTTCAGTCGGTAAAATTTCGGGATAGACTTTTAAAGGGCTTTGTGTCATTATAATTTGGCATTATGGGCAAAAGTTATAATTTTGATTGTACTTTTTTGGAAATTTTTCCTGCTTAAATATTAAATTATTTTTTCTGATAGAAAATTTAATTCTTTACAAGAAGTCTCTTGAGTAAAATTCTCAAATTTGGCTTAGTTTTCGAGTTATACCAAACACATAGAAAAGTGACCAGTGTGACCATTGTCTCAGTAGCGCCGGGTGAATTTAGTAGCATTTTTGATTATGTTCCACACAAAAATTTCTTCGTCCAATTCACTGCTCTATTCAATAGAATAAAGTTGAGATAAACAAGATGAAAATGAAAAAAGTATGTTTTCTACAAATTAATCTAAATTGACAGATTTCATTGTTTGCAATGGGTCTTTTGATCTTTATAAGTATACTCATCCCTCCTTGTTACTTCATTATTAGTTCAATGAACTTTTTTTTGCGCTATATATTTTCACCAGAGCCATCTGCTGATTTGTTTTTAAATTACTTCCTAATGCTTTTTCATTCGCTTTAAAAAAATATGAAAAAAGTTCATTCTTCCTGTTTTCTTGTTTGTTGAAGAATTGTCAAAGATTAAATTCAAGGGTGCGTTAAGAGATTAAATACATAATCTTCTTATTTATATTCTTTTCATTGTAACAAGTAACAGTATATATTTACAAAGGATTCACATTTCACCTATGTGTATCATAAAAAAAAACCCTAAATTATGCTCTGTAAGGTCGGATCTATTTCAATAAAAGGGTTAAGCTTAAAATATCCCATATACCTACTGCCAATAAAGGGTTGCGTTCTTTATTACCTATATAATAAAAAAAAAGGATTTAAAAAAAGAAAACATATCCAAATACTAAATTCATCTATTGAATATATTTTTATTTATTATTATTTTTAAAACCATCATCTAGACTAATGACAAAGTAATTCTCAGAATTATCTCTGGCTTCAAAATGTATGAATTACACTTGAGTGTCAAGATTATTTTTATTTATTTATTTTTAGACTATGTGCTGGTCTTGTTATGGTTAATTATATCAATAAAATTCACTTTCTAAGAATTAAAAATAAAAATTGCAACTGTTGCAAAGACAAAAAGGTCACATCTCACTTCCTTAAGATATAAACAAGCTAAATCTATTCTAAATAAAAAAAAGAAAAAACTTCATTTCTTCTAATTAATTTTCAACTTCCTGAGAAGAAATAAATAATACTTGCAATGGCAGATGGCTTCATCCCAACATCTTTGCAAAGAAAATCGTGACTTTTAACGCAATCATCATGTCTCTTGAAGAAATAGATGAAGGTACCTATATACATATATTTCTGGGGCATCTTTTTCAACTACTGCAGCAGAGGAGTAGTAAAGTGAATAAAAAAAAATTGTATAAATAATGATTAGCAGAAATTAAATCGTTTGATGAAAAAGGAAATAAAAAAACAAAAAGTAATACAGAATTAAAAATTTGCCTCAAAAGATAAAACAAAATGAAATACAAAAAAAATATTGAAAGAAAAAAAATTAATAACTAAATTAAAAATGTCCATCAAAAGATATAAAAGAACGAAGTATGCGAAAAAAAAACTTTAGAAGGATTATTATAATTATGAATTTTATTCTTTGATCTTTGGCATTTTTATCTTATTTTCATTAAAAAAAAAAACAAGAGGATTCTTTGAAAACAGCAAGAAATAGAAGCTAAAGGTCAAAGTGCAACTCTGGAAACACTCAAAAGATTTATCTCATTACGATAAGTTGAATAAGCTTCAAAGAGTCATAATAATTCTAAGGTCCGTTTGCTGATAAGAAGCTGAAACAGGCGCTTATTTTCTACTTTAATACACCTTTTACTGGACTTATATTATTTCGATTTTAAATCTGGTTTTTCAACTTCAATTCTAATAATATGACTGTATGAGTTCAATTTCTATTCCTTCTTTTACTCGATTACTTGTATTTTCTGTTAAATTATTGTTGACGACTTTAATTAGTTTAAGCACACAAAAAGAAAACATGTGTAAGTCAATTATTCTAAAACTTAGCAAAAAATAAAAAAATAAAAATTCTAACGATGGACAGGCAGACTTTTCTCAAAATAAACTTTAGGACATCATGATGACTTTCACTTTACACAAAAAAAATACATTAAAGCATTGGGATTACTGAGAGTACTTGAACAGAGGAGGTTCAAATTCTGCTGAGAATCTTAAATTGATTTAAAAACCCAACAAAAAAATATGTTGGTACACAAAAATAAAACAAACGGATAAATGATGTTTGCGAGTCTTTTTGTCTGAAACTGATGAGACAAGAACAATTGAAATAAGAGGCCTCGGGTTGATACAAAATCAAAAAAAAAAATTAAAAAATCGCAAAAATAAAACGACAGTCAATCTAACTTCATACAGGGCTGGAATTTTTTAATTTGAAAGACAAAAGGATAAAAACACATTAAGGTGATTTTAAAAATTTTCCTTGGATATAATTTTTTCCTAATATTCGAATGACTTCAATATAAGAGCTACTGAGAATCACTTTCGTGAAATTAAAAAAATGAAAATGCCATCGGTTGAATGGAAAAAGATCGAATTTCTAAAATTGTATTCCTAATCATTTTGTACTTTTAGATAAAAACTATTATGCCAGGTTTTAGTATTTCATGAAATTTTATAGACTTAGAAACAAAGTTAAATTATCAATCCATTTTCAAAATATTGAGTTTAGAAAAACCCATAGATTTTTTTTTTATCAAAATCGCCGAAGTCGTTTTTGAGATAAGCAAGATTTTTCGTAACGGATACATGACAGTTAGCTAAAAAATCAATTTTGCCGCTAAGGAATATCCAAATAAATAACAACGGCCCTTTTAATTTGACAAACAAATCAATTAATGTCCAAAAATGTCTCCAAAATTTTAAGTTAATAAAATTTTTAACTTTATACATCAACACCACATGATTCATAGTGACAGTACAAGGGTATGAGAGATCACTGTCAAAAGTAAATCAGTGAACGGATTTGATCTTACATTAGCCATAGTTTATTAATTTAATGTGAAAATTATAACTAAAGGGTGTCCCAACAAGAACGCAGGATTTAAATTTTAAATAGAACGCAGATATTTAAAAAAAAATCGCGAATTCTTTATTATATCGTAAAGTAGACAGGATGAGGTTATGTATGGAACAACACATCGGGCAGATGGCCGCCGCGGCTTTGCTGGCACATACGCGATCTTTTAATGAAATCTAGGCGGCCAATTTTGGTCTCCAAAACGCGAAATAACACGACCGGGATGCAGCAATTGAATTGTTTCTCTGGCTGTATGCGATGTGGCGCCGTCTTGTTGAAACCACATCCATTTCTTCAATTCTAGGCACGAAAAAATTGGTTATTATTTCACGATACTGAACACCACTGACTGTTTGCGCTTGACCTGACTCATTTTCGTTAAAAAAAGGGCCAATGATTCATCACGTACTGCTGCGATATTTTCGGTCGATCGACCTGGAATGTGTTGTTCATTCTTGTAGCGCTCCATTTTTATCAACCTTATACCTTCTACTAACAAACAATAATAATTGTTCAAATGTCAAACAATGACACTTCGAATGGCGCCAAATTTAAATCTTGCGTTCTTGCTGGGACACCCTTTATAACCGAAGTGGTGCACATTTTTTGAATTTTTAGCCAATTGTGCTTGAGTTTAATTTGTACACTTTAAGTTTGTTTCTGTCAATTGACGTAAGTCTCGAACAAAAAAAATCTTTATTAAGTTCCCTTGTACCGTGAGAGTCTACCCAAAAAAGTTGCATAAAGGGCCCTTTTCAAAAGTAAATACAGTTTTTTATAAATTAGTTTACCGATGACAGTAAAATTATTTTTCTTAAGATCTTTAACCTTGAACTCAACTCATATGTTACATTCAAATAATTTTATTTAAATAACAACTCTCAGACTCTAAATCAAGGCCCTCTTCAAAAATCAAGTAGGTACTTCATACGAATTAAATAAATCCATCCCTGTTTATTCTCGCTGTCGCACAAGTCGCCCACTTTATATTATTGTCATCCCAACGGGAGTGATCAAAATAATTGGGTTTACTGTGCAGTGGCTTAAGGCATCTTTTTCAAATATATATACTACGTATGTATGTATGTATATCGATAAACAGGATTATCTAAGCAATTAAGAGGGAACAACTACGACTGTCATGGTAGTAAGGTGCAGAGGTGGGGACCTATTCCCTCTCGGTTTTTGTCATTTTTGGTCGCGTCGTTGTTCGCCATCATCTTCGTCGTCTCTTTATATAAAGTGCATTGTTTCGAAATAGCTTTTTATTGGACATTTATGTACTTCATTCAATATAATAAGAGGGTAACCAAAAAAAAAAAAAAATTATGATGGTACTTAAATAACAATTAAATCAATTAAAAATTGTCCACATGGCAATATACATAATGCAGTTTCTTTAAATAAAATCAATTTAAAAGAAGTTTCTTTTCTTTTTCATTTAAGTGCAATTGCAGTGAAAAGAAAAATCAACTAAAAATGACCTACTAGGTCATTTTAGGGGTTATATCATCAATATGTCAAAAATAAAACTCTTTGGGTAGATATACTTTGAAGGTATATGAAAAATAATAAATACCAAATGCATGTTAATTATTTTACCCGTTGATGATAATTAACAATACATCACATGAGGCAGACAGAGCGAGAGAGAGAGCGCGAGAGAGACCTTAACCCCAGGAGGAGGTAATATGTGTTAATTTTGTGATGTTAATTCATGAATATGTTGGATAATAATATGGAATGTGTAATTGCTGATTGAATAATAATCAATCACTAATTATATTTACTTTAACATTGTTTGGTTGAAGGTCGGGGTTAATTTCGTTCATATATATGTTCGTTGGTATTATGTCAATAATTATTAATTCAGAGAGAATTTTAAGGGTAGATAAATATCTAACTAGTACACTTACAAAGAGCCAAAAGGGTTGAACATAAAATAATCGGTACATACCTGAAAGTAAAATAAAATAAATATTAATTAGTAAGGTAATTAGTTTAGGTAGAAATATTTTTTTGGTAAAAAGAGAGTGGTTTATAAAAAAATGATGTACTTAACTACTGTTCATGTAAATAAAAACTAGAATGGTGTAGTTACACAAAAAATACATTTCCGAAGGTTATTGGTGTGCTGAATTTAAATGCAAATTCAGAAAAATTCTATCGTATTCCAAGTAATAACCAACTACTTGAAGCTTTCCTACATACAGAGACAAAAGCCTTTGGAACGTTTCTAGTTTCCGATAGGACCACCAAACATTTGCTTTATATGTCTTGTGTATGAATTATCTTTAAATCAAAAATTCTTGTAGGTAAAAGAAGCTTTATGGAAGCACCATTCCTCTATAAAGCTTCTTTTATATACAAAAATTTCCGATTTACTGTTTTTTGGCACTTTATTTTAAGCAATTGTTTTCCAAATAAAACTTTGTTATTGGAAAGCTTTTCTCAGTTATAATTTTCTGCATTTCCATATAAATTTATTTATATAGTTTATAGAAAAGTTAACGAAGTTTAATACAGTTTGGGTTGCATTAAACTTCTATAAAACTTCTAGAAAATCTTAATATGCAAAAATATAATATATTTTTGCTTCAATATTACACAACATTAATGCAAATTCTTATATGTACATATATTATGAGCCCATAGTCTTGAAATTAAGAGTATTGAGCTACACGTTGGGCGCCAATTTGTTTAATTTTTTGTTTCAGAATGAGACTTTCAATTGTAAAATCTTTGATTCATGTCCCATTTTTGGAATTAGTAACGATATTTAATCTTATTAAAAAAGCAATATTTGGTATTTCGAAGAAGTCTTTGGTGTAAGTCTTATGATGGGTGCCAAAAATCAATGATGAACAATTAGTTTTGGTAGGAGAAAATTATCACGTTTCATCATGTTTGTAAATATATTACCAACTACGGTTTTAATGAACCCAAAATCATGAGAATAAAAGTATTTGGCTCCACATTGGGCTGGTGCCCAATTGAACATAAAACTTTTTTTTATTAATTCCAAATTAAAATTAAAACACTATTAAAAAAAGCACACCACTATTGTTTGTCCGAAAGCATAGTTTTTGTCGTAAATGACTAAAACACATGTAGCGCAAATCTTCAATATGTTGCAAAATATTTACATTTCCTTTCTATATTTAAAAACTGTTTCTTTTATTTTCTCTTCAATCTTAAAGTCATGAACATTTCGAAATCAAAAAAAAAAATTAAGAATAACATCACTATATTTCAAAATATCTACTGTAAACATTCCAGGCATAAAAACATTACTTGTTGTCTATTTCAATTTTGAAAAAGCTCAAATAATAAAGTGTTGTGTATGTAAGCCCAGTGGAGAAAAATTACATTTCTATTAAATTTTTTCCAGTTTTCGAATTTAAATAAAACGTGTTTATGCATTATTTTGAATAAAAGTCCTTGAAAATATTCTGTAACAAATTAATACCAACATAAATTTTTGGTTGGAAAAATATTTTTGATTGCTACACAAAATTAAAGTAAAAATTAAACTTCACATTGCAATAATTCCGAGTGTTTTTCTTTTTAAAATAAACATAAAATAATAAGCTAGGTACGAGTATACTTTAACAAAACCTAAACATTTATCTACTTCCTTTGTGTGTTTCTATGAATAGAAAAATGATTCTCTTTTTTTTTTTTTTCTTTATAAGAACACACATCAGCGCCAGTGCCTGACTCAGTTCCCCACAAATGAGGATTTCACAATTTTGAAATGTAAACAATTTGCATCAGCCTCAGCGCTCCAGTTCCAGAGCATTTGGAAAAATAATTTTAATTTTTTTTTTCATTTTATAAAGAAGGGTAATTTCAGAGGGGGAAGGAATACATTTTTCTTATTTATATTTGTACAACCAAGCCAAAAGTTACAAACTTGCCATAAAAAGCAAAGCAAAACAAAATATTTTGAATAAAATTCATCACAATTATTTATTTTGAAATCTTTTCATAAGATTTTAATTACAACATACTCGTAGATGAAAAGGGCTATTACGGTTTGGCATCGAAAACTATTTATGATGTGTGTGTAATATTATTACACATGGATCCTCATCACAAACAAAAGTAGCCATATGGATTAGTACTCATAATAAACCGCACAAGGTAACTGCAGCTGGTTTAGGAATTTGTTATAAAATTAATTATTTTTTCTATGTACGTGATTAGGATGTTATTGTTTTGTTTAAGCTAACACTGTATTTAAATTTGAGGTATTATTGGGTAAGAATACTGTACCAGGAACATCAGTCAACTTTGTGTGGTAGAATGTGTGTTGGAATTCCGAAGTTAAGAGTGTTGGGTTCCACGTTGGGCGCCATTTTATCAATTTGTCGATACCGCGTAGAAAGATTTAACTTTGCGCCCTGCCGAGCTTTCTGCATAAATCATAAATTTTTTAACGACAAAGCAAAAGTTATTTTAATTCAACGAAGTCTTTGTTGTATACCCACGTTGGGCGCCAAAAATTAAAAGAGGGTATTTTTTATTTGAATAGAAAGTCACAAATTTTTTTCCGGAACAACATTCAACTTTGTATCTAATCTACTGAGATTAGGAATTTGGATTCCCACGTTGGGCGCCAATTCCATTATTTTATCGATTGAGCTTGAAAGTTTTCATCTGACTGTTTTTGATTTGCGCTCTTTACATATGTATAATCCGTCAAATATCTGAAGGTCGTAGTGAATAATCAAGTGTTTTAAAATAAAAATTTTTAATTTTAAAATTGATATATGATTTCGAGTTTGGATGAAGTTTCTGTTGTAAATATCACGTTGGCCCCGAAAAATGAAAGTTGTAGTGTTTTTTTAATAAGAAATTCAGATTATTTGTCCAGGTTCAGCAACTACGATTGCCGAGAAAGGAAATCCCTGCTATAAGAGTACTGAGCTCCACGCTGGGCGCCAATCGGACTAATTTATCAATTAAGCGTGGGTTACAAAAAAATTTATTTTTGGCCCTTGTTGAATTATTTAATTTCAGACTTTTTATTTCAATACAGTATTTGGTGTGTGCCTCACGTTGGGCGCCATTTAACATTGTGATGTCCTTGTATTTTTTTTTGTAGTTTTCCAAGGTTCCGAAATGTCGTTAAACAAACTAATAGAGGATGCTACTTTAACATGCAAATTTAAGGCCTTAAATTAAAATGTTATTCGAATTGACTATCGATCGCTTTCAATCACAATTATATGCGCTTATTCTGCCCTAAAGAATCAAACAAACCTCTCTCTTCTGGAATATAAAACCACAACCATCACACTATCTCACTATTATATAGCGTGAATTTATGTTGATTGATTTATTCGTTGGGGGCAAATTAATGTGGAATAATGTTTTATTTATTTATTTTTTTTTTTTTGCCTTTGTCTGTTGTGGGTTGTATATTTGATTAAATAAATAAAATATAACCAAAAAAAAAACCATCACACGGTATGTACATGGTTTTGTAGTCTATGCTAATTTAATTATACACAGTTTATTTGATTACGGTTTCTGGTTTTTGAGGTGATGTATTACCAGAGAATATATTTTTTCTAAATGAATTGAGGATTTTGGCATTTTTGTGTAAAATGAATTTTTATTTGCAAATTTGTAGTTAAATTAATTTTGTGGTGTGTTAAATGTTGTGTTTTAAGTTTAAAGCAAATTTGTGTGTAATAAAATTTTTAAGTAGAGTTTATGTAGTCCTGAAAGTGGCATTCAGTGGTTATGAGAGTGAAAAAGCTAAATAGTTATTCTGAATATTTAATTTAAATATCGCCTACTCGCAACTAATTAATAGTTTCTCGTTATTTACTTCTTGTTACTCACAACTCTATTCTCTTTAATTTATACTGGTACTAGTTACTTGTTACTCGCATTTTACAATGAAATTTGATGCCTCTTAAAAATAGTGTTAAGACAGGAATAAAGCTTCATACTTCTGCTGATGGCAATTATTGCCCGATGCAAATTAAACTTTAAACGAAGTTCAAAGTATGAATAAGCCTTAACGAAGCTTTTAAGAAGCTTCACTTCACAATGTTTCAAAAAGCCGTCATACGGTTTTAATTGTGTGTCAATAAAGAAAAATTAAGTGCCTGAAAAGCAATATTTTAGAATCCTTCCTTAGCGAAGCATAAGCTTTCTTAAGAGTTTTTTTTTAATTTATAGAAATGAATAGCAAATAAAAACATAACAAGCCAATTTGGCATCACTTTCCACTTCAAATATGCATAAATGTAATCCCTATTAATTTCTACTAACTTGAATAGCTTGAATTAGCCATAACAAAATCATCCTAATCCTCATAAAACTTATGGATTATTATTTAAGAAAGCCTTTTTAACATCGATAGATATTTTTATGTACCTAAGCCTTTTAAAAATCTATCATCCGTTCTGTTTTCAACATCTCTGCCTCATTGAAATGCTTTTTTCTTTCTATATAAGTTAAAAAGGCACTGATGAGTAAATTGAATCCTTTTATATTTAAATTCCAATCGATCGAATTCTGACAAAAAATAAGTAGAAAAGCATAATAAAATCTCCTTATCGTGTGAAAGAAAATCAATTTTCAAAAAAAAAAAAAAAAAAAATTTATAATAAAGAACCCTTGAGAACAACAAACTGAGGATGAATCTCAAAGTAAACGACGATGAATACTAAAAAAAAGGGCTCCACTCTGGATATCACGACGACGACGACGATGATGATATAGGAATCTGTTAAAGGGATCACACTTCGATAGGCACAAAGGCCATCTCCTCTTTAGGTCTTTAAAATGAGGTTGCACCATATACACTCTATTGACTCATTTTATGTACTCGATGGATGCCTATACACAGTTAAGTATAGAAGTCAAGTAGTATCTGAGAGTATAGAGAATATTTATCTGGACCGCACCGCAAGTATGCCAACCTGAATATAAATGAAAGGATTAAAAATACATTTAACGTATACTGCTACTATAGAAGTACCTATGTAATATTACGTCGCAATGTTGTCGTAGTCATCGTCGCTACTGCATTCGAGTTCGATTAACTTAAATTGAAAGTGACATTCTTTGAGAGGGCTTTTTGTTGTTTTTTTTTTTGTTGCAAATTGCTCTATGAGTTAAAGTTAATTACGGATTCGTATTTTTGGCTATTTGCCATTGCAGTGAAGATAGACACAGATGGAAAGTGAGGAAAATCTTAGCAAAGGTATTTGCATATAGGATCATGAAAATTACATTATGTATATGCAGTTGTAATTTTAGACGATTTTTTGTTTCAACTTAAGTGAGTTTCGCAGTTTTATTTGGTTTTTTTTTTGTAAAAATTTCTTTATTTTTAGATTTAGTGAAATTGTTTATCTATTTTTTTATTTTTATTTTGTATCATTTTATGTAGATTGATATTGCAATGATTCATAGAACTCTATTGAACTATTGACCCATGCTGGGGCCTTGGAATTCTCGTGAAGTTCGTTGCACTGAATTTTCTATTTTATGTGTGTTTTTTTAGTCATATAGTCTTAGGCATTTTAGATTTTCATTTGTACATTAAATTGTTTTTGGTATGTTTTTTAATTAGTCAATTTTAAAGTCGGTTCGTAATTTGAGTACTTTATTATATTTAAAAACTGAGGTTAGAAAAATTTGAAAAATGTACACGAATTCGACATTCGCTATTTTGTTGCAAGTTGCTCGTTACTAGCTAATAATTTATCGATACTTGCATCTCGTTACAATTTACTCGTTACTGGCACTGGTAACCCTTTACTCGTTACTCACTTCTTTTACCTCGCTTGATTTTAATTTTAAGCGATAAGAATCGAATTGATTGCTCACAACGCATTTTTGTATGAAATCTGTTGTCAATGATCAATAATTTTTAGATATGTAGAACTAAGGCTTCACTTCTGCTATTGGTAAAAAGTGGGCATTATGTTTTTCCAAATTTACTGAATTTCTCTTCAACTTTAAGAACCTGTTTCCTTCTCTTTTTTTAGATTTTATTTGCGATTTATTCGTGGAGCTTGAAGCGATTCAAAAAATTTAATATAAATGACGAGGCATTTCATAGACAAAATAAATATTTAAAAAAAAAAAATTAATTCCATGTCATACCTCACTCAACTGTAACAACTGAAAGTAAAAATCTAAAGCCCTTTTGTAAAATATCATTTTAAAAGTTTCATCAAATATGTCTTTCTGACAACATTCACATCTCCTAGCAAATGCTTACATTTTTTTTCGCTCTTCAAATCAGCACTTGCAACAAACTCTGCAACATTTTTTTTTTCTATGAATATCTTGTTAAACTCAATTAAAACAAAAGTCATACAAACAATTTATTTTTATTTGAACAGAAAAAGTTTTTTTTTCTGTTTTAATGTCACACCAACCAACTTCAACACAGTGATGGGAAAATTATGTAAAAAATAATTTCAAAAAGGAACTTTTTATGTAGTTTCATATTCTTCCACTGGGATAGAAAAAAAAATATAGGAAACACACATTGCCTTGACTCTCTGTTGTAACTATATCCTCGGCATTTATTTTTCAACTTTTCATTTTCCTTTCTGTACTCAATTGTGCACTTCAACTAACTGTAGATCATCATAAAAAGAAATTAAATTGAATTAAAAAAAAAAGGAACAATCTACTTCTACATGCAAATAGAACGCTTGCTTTGCACTATATATTTTTTACTTTGCTTACACTGCTTTGGTTTTTTTTTTTTAAGTAAATCTAAAAGTCTAGTTTGTTATTTTTGTCATCATCGTACAAAAATATATTAATTGTATTTCATTTATTTGTATAAAAGACGAGCAGATGCAAAACGAGAAAAAAAGTAATTTATATTTAATCCACAGTTAAATTCAATGTCAGCTTTATCTTTTCTGTTTTGCAAATAAATTTATCTCTATAAATGAAAAAAAAAATAGATATTTATTTTTAGATATCGAACAGATGCGATACTTTATATCGTTAAGAGACAGAAGGGGGTTTTTGCCGTCCTCTCCTCGAATTCAGATTTATTTCTACATCATTTATTTTTTTTTGTAGTAGCAATGAAGATTACTTCGTTATATAAACTATAAATTGTGTCTTTGGACTTTTAAACAACTATGAAAGAGAAACCTCCTTTTCCTTTCCTCTTCTATCCACCCTACCCTCGAATTGATAAGAAAAAATTGAAGTTTATAGGAAGAGCTTTAAGAGAATTAGAAATAATACTGATGATAATTATTTCCGCAAGGAAACGAAATCAACATTTCGTGACTGAACCTTAAAAGAGTAAAATTTATATAAGGCTGAGTTGAACCCTCTTGTCCTTACTTTTAACGAAAATTGTAAAATATCTTAAGCGCAAATATCTTAAGCGCACTTAAGATATTTTATCTTTTCAATCAAAATTATTTACCTAATTGAGTCCTTACAGCAATTTAATAGCACCTCCTGATCAAGTCATTACCCAAAGTGTCACTTCCATACAAAAATTTATGATGGCGTACAAAAAATAAAAATTTCTGCGAAAACACCCTTTTCAAATTTGAGAAAAAAATATGTTTTAACAAATCTCCGAGAAGTTCTCATTGCACAAGAAATTTCAGAACCATTTATTTCCATCGAAACTTTGAATAGTTATTAAAACTTTATAAGAATTCTTATTCTCCAGATCAAAATGGTTGCCAACGTACAACATTTACCGCGACGCCATTTTTATTTTTAGCCTAAAAGTCAACACAACTTTCAATTCAAGTTATGAAAATTCTTTTTTGCCTCTACTGACTGGCCTACAATCCACCGGATAAATTAAATTTCCTTACATTTAAAATTACCCTTCATCCATCAGACACTGCTTTGGTGGCGGCAACATTCTTGCATCAGCTAATCTTACATTCCAGAATATGCTGAAAATAGACACTCTCTTTTACTTGTCATCATCATCTCACATCTTCAGCATTTCAGCAAGAAGTTAATAAAATTCATTGCCATGCAAATGTCAGACTTTAAAGAGTATTTACTCCTGTCATTTAACTCACAGTGTGATTAGTCTTCGCCTTACATGACAGCCAAACCCAACAACTGTCACTTTTTCAACAACAATAACAACAGAGCCACCAAACTGTATCTACCGAACTGTCAACTGATTGCACAAAATTACACCAAAATTACAAAGAAAAACAACAGAACTACAAACTTTCGCTCTGAATATATGTACTCAGTAGAAACGGCAAAAATTTAAATTGACTTTGTGAACAAATTTTTGCGCTGTGCAAATTTATTCATCCGCCTTCTTTTCTTTTTTGGAACATGAAAAAATGTTGCTGGAGGAGCTAATTTAACACCCACACATTTTTATTTACCGTTAGTTAGTCAGGGATAGACTTTTTTTTGTGCTTAATTTGTTTGCGATTCAAATGAAGTTTCTCTCTGTGCGGTATAATTGCTACCAACAAAATAACATTTAACAAAAATGACAGAATAGGCGACTTGACGCATGAATCACTCTCATGGTGATAGCTGAGCTGTGTGCGGTTGGTGGTGGAGTAGATGAACCCTCGGGATTTTTTTTGTTGTATTCATTTTCTATTTTAATAAATTACTTTTTTAATCGAGTTCGATAGCAGCTCCCGCCTTTTAAAATGCTGATGAGATTTTCCGTTAATTTTTATTTTACGGTAATTTGTCGAAAGTCGAAATGCTTCATTAAGGAACCGCTCACATCAGTTTGATCGATGAAGACTATTATAATTATTATTGTTTTGTTTTGTTTTCATAACACGAACAAAAAACAAATTGAATGCTGTGTGTTAACACATGTTTAACACATTTTAAGTGCAGGAACATCTATACCGTAGAGTTGCTTATCACATTTTCTTTTTTTGGTTAGCTGAACTTTGACATTTCGTTTAAATTGAAATTTGACGTTTAATTTTTCTTTATCACAAAAAAGTGATGACAAATTCCTTTGAAAAAGCCCGACAGCTTTAATGGATTGGTGATATTGCAATATATATAATGTATTATATTATATAGAAATAGACAGTAATTGAAAGAGATTTCGGAACAAATCCAAAACGTAATAATGAACTTCCTGTCACGTAGAGACATAAAATGTACGACTGGGTCGCATGTACTTAACGAATCCGAAAGTTGCTTTTTAGTACCTTCGACAAAAAATCAAAATATAATAGCACTATCAATTGGTGGAACCAGCTACATCATTTTTGCGTTCTTGTGTCTTGTCCTCAAATTTTTTCTATATTCTGTATTAAATTTGACAGCTGTCATTGGAGTCTTTTATATATCAGACACTAAAATTTTGCATTTAGCTTGCATTTTGTTCATCTTAGCTATGTAAGTCATTCAGAAACATTTTTAATCCGTCAATTCGTGAATGCTTTTCTTTTTATGAAAAAATTGTGAAACTGATTTAAAATTGCTAGAATCGGAATGACAGCTGTCAAATTTTATACTTCAATTGGCAATTTGAAAATTTCTTTAGACCTTTAGATTTATAATTACATGAAAGCAACTACCTCTTTAAAAAGCCTTAAGGTTTGCTTTGAGACAAAAAAAAAAATAAAGTTCAAATATCCTATACATGTGTATTACAATTTGTGCGTTATTTATTTTTTATTTCTTTGTTTAGAAAAAGTCGACGTTCTTTTTTTTAATAAAATAATGAAATCCGGAATATTGCTTTAGTGATTAGAAATATTTTATTACGCTTTTGAGTTCGGAAACCAAAAAAAAAAACAACATCAATGGATTTTATTACATTCATAGAATAGAACGGGAAGGCACCAATTTTAAGAATTAAATCCAAACAATATGCTGATTTATTATGAAAGATTGAAAGCAAACGCTTGGGCTGGACTGGCAGCTGAGTTGTATTTTGATGAATGGTTTGATTTATTTTGGTGGTTGTTTAGGCGAAGCAGAGTATAAATGGGGCGAGTATTTTAGTTGAAGGGGCTTTTGAATTTGAAATATTACTTTTTTGAAGCTTAACAAACGTGAGAAAGGGAATTTAGTTTGCTTAGTTTGATATGAAATATTAAAGGAAGACGGTTTTAGGCATAATTTGTCTGAAAAAATATTGTTCTTTGACAATCGCCAGAGTTCTCTTGCTCTATCTCATAGATATTGCATAGATATTTAGCTGTTTCATTACTTCGCATTTTAAAATTTCGTTTTTTATTTTTGATGTATTCAAAATCCATTTTTTTTTACAAATCTCTAAACAACCTGGTAGCCATAACAATTTAAAAAAAAAATACAAAGTACAAACATGATAAAATTTAAAAAGCATATTAAAATATTTAACATTTAAAAGTACCTTAGTGTGGAATATTTAGCATATTTCAATTTGAATTAAATTCAACCTTTTTCCTTCATGGGTAAAATGATTTATTACAATTTGATGCTAAATAACAAATGAACTTGAATTTATCCCTTGTCGTTGAATATTTATTTGAATAAATTTAAACGATTATTTATTTGTCCAAAAACCTTTAAAAAAAATCTTCTATAAATGCGTGTTGTGTATGGTAAAATATACATAATACCACATTTTGCACATCGTGATTCACAAACTATAAAATAAAAAAGCCGAAAACCTACATTTTGTTATTCAAAAAAGGAAAATAGAATTTTTAATTCAAATAGAAGTTTCTTTAAAAAATGTTTTTGTAGAAAAAAAAAAAACAAAATATATTTGTTTTGTCCATTTAAAAAAAAAATATTTTGTGAATCCATTGATGTTGAAGGCTAATTCTTGTTTATTTCTCGATAGAAGATCATTTTTTTTTTGTGCGATGATAGAGTGAGGGAGTGTCGACATGATATTCGATTCGCATTTCAAATGAGCAATAAATTTTGTAGCTCACACCATTGGCATTAAATTTTAATTTAATTTTCTGCAGTTGTTTTGAAGTTAATACATTTTATATTTCTGTATTTATAAATGTGGTCACCATATAGAAGTTTTTAATTTGTTTTAATTTAAAGTGAGATTTTTTGTACTCAGTTTTGTATTTTATTAGCTGTGGTTATATCAAGTCAAGTTGTTTTAAACATATGCTTCTATTTTTGAAAGTATAATTTCAAAGACTGTCCGGTTTCAGTGTTGAAAAAGAAAATTGCACTCAATAACCAAAAAATCAGTTTGAACAAAAAAAATTAAGTTTTTTATTTTTTTAAAGTTAAGTTGAAATGTAGTTTTTCAAAAACATAACATTGAAACAACTTGATTTAGAAATATTTAAAAATTGAATTCGAGGACGTAGTTTTTAACTTAAGCCCAGTCGTTAGTTTTTAATAATTTTTTGTTAATTTCAAGTAATTTTTTCTTTAGAAAATCTACCCTATCCGTTGCAAAATAACCTCCTTCTTCTTTCTTTCCCGTGGTCAACCTTGAAGCCTTTCGTCATACCTTATTCAATTGACTCTGTTTAGAAGGGTGTTCAAAGCTGCTAACAAGGAATAAGCAGTTATGTTTCAAAAAGTATAGCTCACTAAAATGAAGTATATTTAACTAAAGACCTTCAGACAATTTTAGAAATACAATTGTACCTAAAGTTTCCGTCCTTTTGCGTCGTCATTTTTTTTTCATAACGATTCCCATTAAAACCATTACGTTATTTTATTTGATAAATCCAATATACAGTTTTTTCCATATACTCGTATTACATACAAAACAGCAAATGACCAAAGTCAAGTTCAACTGTCATAACTCACATTACAAATGACATGTAATTACCATATATCTACACTTTTTTTTATCAACCATTAAATCTTTTTTTTTAATGCATAACTTTATGATATCATTTTTTATTTGTTTTCGTAAAGAAAATTGACCAATTTATATATCACCCAACCATAACTGATTACATTTTCAACAATATTATAATGAGTTTGTTATAAAATAGAAAAAACAGAACAAAAAAAAAACCCTAAAAACCAATGACAGGACATGTTCTGAATAAAATTATAAGTACCTATACCCATTACTAAATGATTTGCTAAACAATAAGAAAAATCTATAAAAACAATATTAGTAATTCACTATACTGCTATATCATTATTTGAGTGACATTATACAAACATTTTTTTTTAGATTATTTTCATCAACAGAAAATCTAAATGAAAAAAAAAAAAAACAAATTCACTAGACGACAGTGTCGCACGAACTTGCAGAACTTGTGTAAATTTGTTTAAAAAAAAAAATCTTGTCAAGTTTTTAAATTTTTTTAACGAATCATTTTAAATATTTTAAATTTTAATGAAAAAAGTTCAAACAAATTTTCGAATTTCCAAATTTTGCTAGCGAAAATAAATTTTTGCAATATTTTTGGTTTGCTATTGAAATCATGCCTTAAAGTGGCTAACTTGTGTTACTGTGTACAAGAAAGGGTTTAAACGAAAATTTCGCAAGTTCGTAACCTCTACAAAAAGTACGTTCGTTAAGATATTGCTTTAAAAATAAAAAAAAAATCAAATAAAAATTTCGCAAATTTGCAACTTGTGTGAACGAACAGTTTGTTGTGTGAACGAAATTTTGGTATTTTTGTTGTAAATACAAACATTTGTGCTTATGTTTCAAATTCCACCTAAAATATAAATAAATATTATTCGCAAGTTTGCGATTTTTTGAAATCATAGAAAGAAACAAAAATAACTCTATCGCAGAATTTTCAATTTTTTTTTTAGATAGGACATTTTTTTTGAAAGTACATAGTTAAATTCAACAAATTTTCATCATACAAAATTTTTAAAAATTAACAGAAGTAGGAGAAGTTTTGCTCATAACAAGGAGCTTTTTTGCGAAATGTACTTTCAGTTGTACACGATTGGTATCAAAATTTGCGATTTTCTGAACCTGCATTTAGGCCTTTTATGTCAAGCCTAGCAGAACATTGCCGTAATGGTATACATTTTATTTTCATCAAAATTAACAAAAATTAAAATATAGTCAGTTCGCATTTAAAGAAGTTTATTGACCAAATTTTGTGTCCAGGGAATAGAACATTTTCAAAATTGTCCTTTCGAAAATCGTGTTATCTAAACCGAAAAAAAACGTAAATCGTTCGCGAAATTTGCGAATTTGCGATACTTGCTTCAATCATAATCTCAGAAATAATTTTTTATTATTGATGTGTATATTTGTTTTGGGATTAATATATTTTGGTGAGTCCACTGCATGCCCTTATACAAACAATATATAACCATTACACAACAAAAACATTTTTTTTTTTTCGATTTTGTGTAATGTGTTTAGTAACTCAGGACATTAACCACTGAAGGTCACAAAACCCAGTCATTTATCACAAATATAGTTTTTCTGTACCGTTTTTTTTTTTGGTCCACTGATAAAAAAAAATGTGTCGCCTCACAATAATTTTTACATTCTCAGTGAACAGTTTTTACAATAATTGTGCTGATTAAATGATAATTTCACAGTAAATACTCTAAAAAAGTTAGCATGTTAAAATCAAATTATGGAAATCAAAAAAAAATTTAAAATCACAAAATTGAAAGGCAATAAATTCCTATCCATATAAAGTTAAACAAAAAAAAAACTTGAAGTCCATTTAAATGACAGATTATGAAAGTCATCCGTCCGTTGGACATGTCGAAAGCTGTCCCCTTCTATTATATTGGTATGAGAGCTCAATTGAATGCTCCCCATAAAGCAATCATTCTAGCGAGTGAGGGTAAATATTACTAACATGTCCATTATCACATCAATCACAGATAAGCATTACGTACATACAATTACAAAGAAATGAGATTTTATGGGAATTATTTGTGAATAAAAAAAAATATAATAATAATAACGATAATGATGATGATGATGAATTCTATTAGGAGGAATGATATCAAAAGTATATATTGGGCGCAGTACTATACTAAGTAGAGTTGCATAAATGAGATAAATTTCTAGGTCAAATTATATTATATTTATTATAGAACGTAGAAAATTCAGGACTATCAGAAAGTAGAGAATTATTGTTTAATCAAGTGTCGACAGCAGAAGATTAGTTGAGGGACAAGCTGTCAAACAAACGAAGATAGATGAAAATATCTTTATATTTATGTAGGTAAATAGTTTATACAACTAACAAACAGCTAAGAAGTCAATATGTATCTACATAAGTACGTAGAGCAATTTTTTTTTGCGGATACACTTTCACAAGTAAATATTGAAACACTGTAGGGTATGTACAAAATGAATGGAATACTAAGTAAAAGTCGGTTAGCTTTTGAAATATAACTGCCATTGGCAGATTTATGATTTATTTTTACAAATAGAATTCTATTTAATAGCAAAAGAGAAAAAAACATAATAATACAAAAAATAAATATTTTTCTAAAATTCCTCAATACCTTAAAAAATAACTGATACTGAAATTTAGTTAAACTACATCTACAATCTTTTTTGCAGTGTCAATTTTTATTTAGTCAATAAGATTTTCTTAATTACTTTAATACGTCTTTCTTTTTGGATAAAAACAATAGCGAAATATTAAATTTTTAAATTTATTTTATGTGGTTTTTTGTTTCTCTGCGTTGAAAAGAAAACAATAAAACAAAGGCATTAATGCCCAAAACAAATTCAAATTGCTAGTTAGACACAAATTTACATAACTAAAGTTGCTCTAAATTTAATACCCATTGAAAAAAAATTTACTAGGTATCATAAGAATGATTTCAAAAAAAAAAAACTTTTCGAAGAACTAGCCTTTTTGGGATGTTAAAAATTTTGAATCTTTGATTTTTTTTTTAATTGGTTTTTAGTTAAAAGATGAAAAATGTGAGTTATTTTTCAATTTATAAACAAACCGAACGCTTTTGATAGTAAATTAAATCATAAACGCGACATGGAACGACGCCTTAGAATCAGCAATTTAGTAATAAGAGCACAAACAAATATTTCCACAAATTGGCATCACTGAAAATAAAATCAAACTTAACCGCTTTCGATCAACCTATGTATCTAAAAACACATTGCAATACTCTCTTTCACCAGCGTCAGAAATTAGAGGACAAAAAAATATTTCCAGAGATTTGGCATCACTGAATTTTTTTTTAACATAACAGCTTTCACTTAATCTATCCAACAATGCATCGGACGACTCTCTAGGATCAGCGAGTCAGAAATTCGAGAAAAAAAAAAATATTTTCACAATTTGGCATTATCGACTTTTTAGGTTGTGATCGACTTTTTATGGTGAAAATAAAATAAGATCGGGAGCCCAAATTTCATACTTCAATCACCTAATAAGCTGTTTCAACGTCTTTAATGAAATTCGTCTTTTACCATTTTTTTTAAGGTGCAATGTAAAAAATTTAAAATGTTATTTTTTATGAAATAACATCGAAATATGTATGTGGATATAGAAAGATTGAAATTTAAAAAGCTGTACTGTGACTTATTTCAAGAATAAAATTTTAAGGATTCTTTTTGTCTAAAAAGAAATTCCAACTAAAGAATATTGCTTTCGTACAGTCTGACAAATTCCATTAAATATTTTTTTTTTCTTTTTGAAATTCAAAATCAAAAGCTCTAAGGATTCCTTTTCACAAAAAAAAACTGTGTTTTGTTTAACTCTTGAATCAATTTCAACTTCATCGAAAATAAATCGCTTTTATTGTCCCATAAGCACATAAAAGGTTTCAATAAAAGGACTATTGACAAATGAACGAAACATAAAAAACACATTCGTTTTCCAAATGTTTATCAAAAACTTTTCCAGGTAATAAACAAAAAAACTAATACAAAAACCTCCCACAAATTAATACCAAAGGAATTCATTCATTCACTCACAAACAATAAAAAAAAAAAACCTACAAAAGTCAATTCACCATGAACCGACGACGACTACGACGACGACATGACATTTGGATGGGTGCAGCTATGCTACGCTATATACAAATTGCCAATCCTTGTTCTTGTTCAAATAAATAAAAAAAAAAAAAAAACAATATCCTATCCTATAACCCCATCTTAAATGTCGAAACCAACAAAAGGAAGTTCCATATATATGCACGCTAGACATTATATCGTATCATCATGTCCATGAGTTTGGTCTTGTGGAACCTTAATCAACCAAATGACACCACAAACACACACTCTGGACATCGCACTAAAAACACATACTCAATTCTCGGTCTCTCTAATGAATTGTCCAAGGATAGTAGGTTGGGGCAGCAGCAGCAGCGCTTAGAACAATACGTGCCACATTATCCTTTCGCAATTGCTTTGACAACATAAAAGTATTATATCGAAGGACATGTTCTATCTTACCTACGCCTTTTCGAACAAAACATGAAACAAAAAGCTTATGTTTTCTCTCAACCTTCATTGTCGTCATATATAAAAGTTAGCTGTAGAGAATTCAATATGTCCTTTGGTCAGGCAAAATCAATGTCCCCTCATCAGAGCTTGAACTCTGTTATTATCTCTTTTAGGGGGACCGGATAAGAGTTCTTCGGATTGAGTATACAAAAAAAGGCGATGTGATGTGTGTGTGTGTGTTGGAAAGGGCGCAGCAAAATCACCTAGCATGAATAAAAGGATTACCGCACTTAACCTCATGTTACTTTTACCATGTCACACACGAAATTCCATCGGGTATAGCGTCAGCAAGAGAATTACTTGCCCACTGGATAGAATTGAATGGTTTTTAAAATCCCCTCCCGGGCGCCACTTTTTAAATTTATTTTTTTCTTCTTTCGCTGTTTCTGTGTTTTTCCACTGTTTCCAGAGATTTAAGTCAATGACCGTAACGTTGCATATTTGCATGTCTTTCTCCCCCCGAGTTCCCGGAGGACAAAGGATATCTACCATAAAAATATTAAGGACGACCACTGTGAGCAATATCGGTTTCATTCGAATTTGCATAATTCTGATGCAGTTTTTCATTACTTTTTTTTTATTTCGTCTTTGATGTGCTTGAATTTGTCTAGATTTTCAGGTTTTTATGTCACCGAAGGACCTGTGCTGGCGAATTTTCCTAAAACCCTCAATTCTAGTAACTTCAAAAGAAGCTTAAAAAATGGAATACGATATAAAAATTATGCATTCAAAGCTGTTTTTTTTTTGTCGGTTCGTTTGTTCCATGATTCTTTGATGCTTATAAAAGAATTGAGGGTATTTTTTTTTGTTGAGAATTACCTTGGAAGTGTCTATTGGAGAGTGTCTATAATGGAAACATAATTCGATTTGAAAAATTCCCACAGGATACAAAATAAAAAAAAATCAAGAAAAACACATTTTTTTTTGTTCGCTACATTTGTCAATTATTTTATGAGAAAACGCCTTAAGGAAAAAATTTCGTCCTTGAAAAATAATTTTTGTTATGATTTAATTTAATTTATTATTTTATCTTCATTTTCATTTTCATGTCGAATCGTGTCGTTGGCGTGCGTTACGGTGTCATGTGGAAGAAGATTTAGCTAAAGAAAACAAAATGGACATTTTTCCCATTCAAGTTAAATGTAAGTGTGCAAGGATGTGATAAAAGGAACACTTTCAATGTTATTTTTGCTTGTTCTGTTGTGGTAAGATTTTATGTTAAGCTACTTACGTGATGAATAAAATGACAAAATTCTTAGAAGATAGCATCAATGTACATACCTGGAAAAATAAGAAAGAAAAAAATAAAATGTTAATTTAACTGTTGAAGGAGAGATATTTGAAAAAGAAATAAAATATAGATATAGAGACTTGTTGAGATTAAAAAAAAACATGTTTAATGTGGGAAATTGCAGACTTGTAAGAAAAGTTTAAGATCTTAAAGGAATTTTTGATGAGAAAAATTGTCCAGGAATATATGTACATATTTTTTTAAGTATAAATAATTTCAAAACTTTTACTAAGTTGTTAGTAATAATTATTAAAACAATTCCAAAACATAGACAATTTCAACATTTTTAACTCAAATTTTGCATCACGGACATAATTATCTGTCTTCCACTTTATTTCTTTTCGAGTGAAGTGAAATCTTTTATCATTTTTTTTTCATTAAAATTTTTTCGCATCACGAATATAAGTAACTTCTTTATTTCATTTTGAAACCTGAATTAAAGTCAAAATTGGACAAAATTTCATAAAGTTTTTTCACGCCAATTAAACTTTTTCCTGTTCGTTCTGTTTTTTTTTGTGTTTAAGTAAAACAACAATGTGAAATTTGAAAAAAAAAATTTTAATATTTTTTTCTAAAATTGGGATACGTTAAATTTTCTATTTTTTTTTACGTTCGAGCGAAGTGAAATTTTTCAATTTCAAGGCTTATATACGTCTACATATATTTGTAGACGAATACATAATTTTATCTTATTTATTTAAATATTAAACAAACTCCCAACTTTTCCAATATTTGTTCAAGTAAAGTGATTTTTTTCTAAGAAAATTTTGACGTGAAAATTTTTCAATTTTTAACATCCTTTTCTCAAAACTTGCACCATGTTCATAATTATTTATATCAATATATTCACTTTATTTTTGCTTGAGTAATGTGAATTTTTTTGTGAAGAAAACATCGAAGTGAAATTAAGAAAGTTTGAAAAATTTTAATTTTTAATGAGAGACTGTAGATGCAAATAATCAATCATGTGACAAATTTTTAAGTCTTTTCAGTTATTTCGCCATTTCTATTTTATTGGAATGAAATTTTCACAGAATTTGGAAAGTTTAACTTTTTTACATATAGAAAATTGCATCAGGACAAAATTTAATTTATCTGATCCATGGAGCAAATGAAATAACATTTTCGCAAGTAAAAATCATTATGAAACTAGACGCCTTTTCGCTTAAAAATTTTCACCATGACAAAACAAAAAGTTCAAAAATTTCTCAAGAAATTAGATGTAAACATAAATAATTAGTTGTCAAAAGTGTATGTTTTTGAGTGCAGTGATAAGAGAAAACGTCTACATGAAATTTTGAAAATTTTCCACTCAAAACTTAATTGTATTTCAAAGAAAATTTCTATATTAAATTTTGAAAAATTTTCTGCTCAAAAACTATTTCATGAAAAAATTCAAAATTAATAGGAAAGTTTTCAACATTTGTACAGTACTTCTATTTAAAAGAAGTGAAATCTTAAAATTTCGATGTGAAATTTAAAAAAAGGTGAAGTGAAATTTTTAGAGACTTGAATTTTATGAAATTTGATTTTTTCAATGTAAGAAATAAGGTAAGTACTTAGGAATTATTAACAATTAACATATATCCGATTTAGTGTTGTTAAATGTTCACAACAAAAAATCGGTGTGAAATTTAAAAATTTTTCAATGCAAAACCTAAAATTCCTTTAAAAGTGTTTTTTTGCAAGAAAGCTTGAAATGTATAAAATTTAAAAAATTTTCATTTCAATACTTATCTTCCTCAACATATTTCCATGAAATATTTTATACACGCTACAAGCTACAGACATTAAGGAATGTAAAAATGGAATGTGAAGTTTTGAGTTATGGGAATTCCACGCCGCCGCCGACGATTTTTTTTAAAGGAATATTAAATTTGAACTTAAACGATATGAAAAAAAAACTCTCCATAGACAGATAACATTTTTTCATAAGAAGAAAATAAGCAGCACGTGGCATTCAATCTCATGCCATTTATATTTCTATGTGCATGAGAAAGGAATTCGCAGCCGAGTGAATGATTAATTAACAGACAAGTACAAGACAAAGCCAATAATTGTAGTCACTCATGAGGAATTTTAGTTTTCTACTTACTCGAAATAATATACGAGTATAACAAATAAGAGCCTTGTTGAATAAATTCTGAGAACTATAAATAAGAAGAAGTGCGTTCGTTCCGCACACACAGACTTGTGGTGTAGTTTAGTTGAGTTGCCTATAAATTCTAGAAAAGAAGACCATTTCTAAAAATAGTTACACTTCAATCTTCTAAAATATTTCTTCCCTATGATATGGTGCAGATGATACAATGTACATTTTACTCCTAGTATAGAAATATGTGTAATGAAGTATACACGCACCATAAGATGGTTTTCATTTTCGATTAAAGATTATAATTAAATCTTTGATGAGATGAAAAGAAAACACACTGGAAATTGGGTGTGTGTAATGAAGCCAGTTTAATAAATCTTCACAAGGAGCATGTTGTCTAGTGTACGAGTAGAGTATAATAAATTAGTTCTTGGAAAATTTTGATTTGGATTGAATTTTTATTTTATGAATTCGAAGTAAAATTTAAAAAATCAATGATATCGAATTCAATATTAAAAGCCTTGGAAACAGATCGAGAATTATAAAGCAAATATACTGAAGTTTGATCCTTATAAATTATAACAACTTGTTGGTATTTTTTTTATTATTTCGAAGGATATTTCAATATTTTTCGTTTTTTTTGTTTTACTGTGGGACATAATGTTGTGTCTGCCTGACGAAACTATTAAACTTATCAGATAATCGTTTAAAACAGATTTTCACTAACGCTTGCAAGGGCCTGGAAGGGGATAGGGCCTCACCAATTAAGCACGAGGCGAAACAAAGTTAGAACAAAATGAATATTTTTTACATTTATTTTTCTCACTTGAAAATTTTAATTTCGAGGAATAAGTTTCGGAATCCAGCTCTGATGCAAAATTGCATACTGTTGTGATTCGTTTTAACCTTAGCTTATAGGAAAGTACTTTAAGGCAAGTTGCAAGTTTTGAATTTGTAAACAACATCGAAATCAAGTTTTGAGATATTAATCAGACCTGTTCGCACTGGTCGTCTGAGAAATTAAAAAAAAAAAACGTACATGGTTTGTTAGCTGAATATAGTGTCAGGTTAGGTCTGAACCTCACAGAATTTAGTAAATATTCGTAACGAATTTTAACGGTTTTTAAGCAAAAGCTGTTTTGAAATTCGGGAAAACCTCAACTTAAACCACTTTTTTATTTCCCCACCGCATTCATAAAATGGAAACAAAAAAAATTTACCAAAAATGCAAAGTCAGGAAATGTTTAATACTAAAAAAAAAAAATTCGAAAAAACACTGAAAAAAATTTCCAAAAAATGTGTGTCTTTCTTAAAACACAAATGTTTTTTTTTTAAGTGCTACTGCCTCCTGCGAAAAGTTGAAAAATTCTCCAAGAGTATCACTTGTCCAGAATGAAGGTGCATTTCACCATATCCCGTCGCATTTAGCATAAAATTGTAGTTTTCCTCCATTCCTAGAATAAGACACGCACAGGATTGGTTGAGAAATGTAGAGAGAATAAAGAGAGTGGCTCTAAATTTTAATGGCCGTCGCGCTACCAAAGTTATTTACAGTGAAATCTCCCTTAACGGACACCTCCCTTAGACGGACAAATTTTTTTGTACGGAAATTGCTCCATATAAGCTTCATTGTTTTCAGTTTCTCTTAGACGGACACTCCCTTGGACGGACACGGACAGCATTTTCACGTATGAATGACAAAATATATTCTCTTAGGCGGACACCAGAGCAGGATTGAACATGTCATGACGCTGATAATTTTGGCAACGATATTTTTTTAAGTTGCAGTTCATCAAATTCTTTTCACGAAAAGGAAAAATAAAAAGTCTAGAAACTCTATTATGTGTGTGAGAATTTTGTGTATTTGTTGAGTGTGTAATGTGTATGTGAGGGATTGTAAATATCTGTTGGATCTTTTTACATTTTTATTCTCTCATTCGTGTTGTGGAAGTCATTAGTCATATTGCTTGGACGTAAAAAAAGTTTATTTTTGGAGTTTCAGATTTTTGTTGATTTGCGCACAGGTAGTTTTTAAATTCTTTTAATTATTATTTTTTCTATGAACCATGTTTTCAGGATGCCACCAAAAAGGAAAACTTTAAAGGAAAAGGTAGACGTAATAAACTTTACCCAAAAATATAAAAAAAGCGTACGGGAACTAGCAACAGAGTTTAAATTAGAAAAAACCCAAGTCGCTGAGTTACTAAAAAAAAAGAAAGAAGAGAAGAAAAAAAAAGTGTTTTTGTTTGGTTTCCCTTAAACGGACAACTGCCTTGGGAGGACAAAAATTTCTGCACCATGGCCCAAGGGAGATTTCACTGTATTTATCAATAAAAAAATTTTAATAAAATTTTCAGTCAAATAAAATTGCTGTAAATAGATTTTTACAAATAAAAAAAAAATGATTTCAAAAAAGTTCTGAAAACTTTTAAAGTAAAATGTAAACAGAATTTGTCAATTTCCAGGTTA
Organism: Syrphus vitripennis; assembly: GCA_958431115.1. NCBI lineage: Eukaryota > Metazoa > Arthropoda > Insecta > Diptera > Syrphidae > Syrphus > Syrphus vitripennis. The sequence continues at coordinate 95,702,364 of OY288108.1, read as the reverse complement.
ATTTTATTTAAAAAAAAGTTTACTTTTATTTGCATAAAATAAGTTAATTGAAATTTCATTTTTTTTTTAACTAATTGAAAATTTTTTTTACGGCATTTATTTTCCGAAAACATATTTTTTCAACAATTTATTTTGAGATCAATTAAGATTAATTTTCGAGGATCAAAAGAAATGTCCAATTGGATATATTATTGAACCAATTTTTTTTTTTGTTGAAAAAAATTTACATTTTGAACAATTTTTTTTCGGGATTTTGGCAAAATTTATTTTTAGACAGACCTGTCCTTAACAGTATTTTTTTTAAATTTTGTTTTCTTTATGAAAATGCATTTGATAAATTGTCTGATAAATTCATAAACCACTGAGACGGGTCCTTTTTATAACTTTTTTCATTTTATATTTAACTTAGCTTTGACTAAGCATTGAAATCTTATCTAAATTTTGTAAAATCAATTTAATCCCTTTATTGCTTTTCATTTTATTTACTTTATCAAGCTTCGTTTAACATGTAAGCCATTTATCCCCAATATCATTGGAATCTCTATGCCACGCCTCATGCAAATTATTCACATGCAGCCCTTTCCCCATAACTTTGAAAATAAACTCCCTTAAATCTATCTCTCTGTCTGATTTTATCTTCAAAAGTTCAAATAGTATAAATTCCAGAACCATCAAATATTATTATCAATATAAATTATGGTTCTTGACATAGGCCAAATATAACCCTTTTGTTTAACAAAAAAAAATAACTTCCCCCTTTCAAAAACAATAACAACAACCCTTTTCAACCCCAAAATGGATGTCAAATATCTGTGCAAAAAACGACCTATTTTGAATGTCAGTTGGGTCGTTTCGAATTATCCGAATGTCTATCATCATTTTAACATTCTTTATTACCATAAAACCCAATAACTTTCTTGTAAATCTGATTAATTCTAACCCCACTATATCTACCCCAATCCATCAATATTTTCTCCCCCATATGGATGAATTGGCTACTACCCATACCCTATTCACATTTTAAGGACCGAAATAGGTACACATTCCCCCATCATCATCGACATAGTCGTCATCATCATCATCAACATCAAAATAGTCAGCGTCTTCGTAGGCAGATGTTTGGAATTTGACTTTTAGCCCACATCTGGAATTTTCTATTCTCAGCTCTTTTTTTTTTTTTTGGTCTACAGTCGGGTGGCGTGGTGGCGATGGCGCGGCATCAAAGGAATCGAAATCAGCAGAGACAGTTGGATGGTTCTTGAGTTTTTTTTTGTTGTTTCGTTTATTTCTCCTTTTACTTGTGGCGCCTTTTAACATTTTCTTCTTGGGACGTCTCTATGTCACATCAAGCTTCATGGGTTTGTATTTTTGTTTTTTTTTTTGTCTTTCGATTTTAATGGGTATAATGATCCCCTTTGTTCGGTCTGCTATTTCGATAGGAGATCTAGTCTTTCGTTAGAGATAACTTAGTAGGACAAAAAAAAACATGAAGTTTATGATTGTTCTATTCCAACTCCAATTAAGGAGTTATTCTTAATTACTTCACAAAATGGAACTTTATTTGGAGGAATTTTTCGGAAAAACTTTTACATAAGAAGTTTAATTTTTGGGAACGATAGGGTTGACTAATTTATTGAATTGAATTTTGTACACAGTTCACACTTTGCTTGGAAAATAAAAAAGTTGTTTGTAAAAGTTACCTTTTGAAATTTCAAATTTTCGCTCCGTAATTTTTTTTAAGTGTTGTTGTCAAAATTGCACAACACTGAGGTGCTCATAATTTTTTTTTACCGTTAACTCACTTTTTCGGGCCATTTTCTGCTCACGCAACACCCTCGCTCCGTTTAGGGTATGGTCGCGTTTCAAGGAATTTTCAAATAGAAATGTATTTTAATACTTTAAAAAATCCATGCTGCTAAATGCCGAAATAAAACTAAAAAATAAACATTGTTATAGAAAACAAAAAAAATTGTCAGGGCACCATAGTTAAATTTTTGAACCCCAGAAAAAAAAATTGCTCAAAAAATTATCAAAAAAAAAAATGTTTCCAAAAAAATTGGTTAAAAATAATTTCTGTAAAAGATCTGACAACTATACCAAGTGGTAGTATTTTTGAACCCCGAAAATAAAATTTGTACAAGAAATTGAAAAAAAAATTTGCCAAGTGAATGGTCGTCCTAAAAAAAATGGTTGAAAAAATGTGAAGCATTAAAATTGTCAAATAAATTATTTGTTGATTGTTATTCTGGAAACCATGATACAATCGTATCTAAAATATTTAAATTTATGGAATAGGTATACATACAAAAAAAAACATAACTCCACAAGAACCAAAAAATATATTTATGTAAATATTTCATGTCAAATTATTGTTCGGTGAAGTCTATCGTATGACGTCCTCCTTTTACACCTTGCCATTTCCTTGGCGTCCATCCGCACCGCATATACATACGTTGTCAAGTATAGGATTGTTGTAGTTAGCTTGATGGCGTTGATTTTCAGAAAAGATATCCCGCCCTATCTTTTTTGGCATTTCCAATTCCTGTGGTGTTTTTGTATTGTTTTTTTTTTTTGCTTTTGGTTTTGACTGGAGGTGTATTCATGTTCAAAGTCACATACCTAAATGTTCTTTTAAAAGAATGCACATTCACACCCTGAGGTATAATTGTGGTGACCAGCATATTTTTTTTTATCAAGTTTTTATTTTTAAATTAAAAATTCATCTCTTACAACAATTTTGCTTCTGATAAACAAAACTATAAAGTTATTCTTGGTTATAGGTCTTTCTAAATTGAAGAAAAATCGTCATTAGATTAAATGCTGATGCAATGAATTCCTTAATATTTTTACTGTAGTAATCGTTGATAATAATCATTCCTAAAAAGCTTTATTGAAATATCTTTATCTTTATTTGAGTAAACTGAGAGAGAAACTGATATAATCGTTGTTCACATATCTTTGCTAAATTAGATGCTGATATAATTATAATTCAAAATCTCAATTGGAGTAGACGATAATATAATCATTTTTTAGATATCGTTAATGGAGTAAACGCTGATATAATCATTACTCGGATAAGTACGAGTATATTCAAAATGTTTTCTATTAAAAATGCAATTTAACACTGCACGAAATATTATAATTTAAAAATCTAAAAAGTGATGTAAAATTTGAAAATCATAATAAAGACAAAAAAAATTTACACACCCAAACAAAAAAGTACAATGGTCACCATAAATAAAGTGCTCATTCATAACCAAAAAAAAAACTATGCTGCACCCTTGTTAGTTGTAAAATACCAACCAGCGAGCAGTAGCAGTTCAGTATTGTATAGTTTATTATGGTTAATGGAATTGGAAGAATATATTTTTTTTCTACTACACTGAAATCATGTGACCGGAAATAGGAAGTCATCTTTCACTAAACAGGTGATTGCTAGAGATGATACATATATGTGCATGTGCAGTAACAGTCTGCTGTGAATAGGTTGGGTACATTTTTGTGTTATGAAATTGGTAACGCTTCGAGTTACTCATCCAATATTGTATTTTATGTCAAGACAGTTGTTGTTGGTATTTTTTTATTTTTAATTAATTGAATTGCATGAATGCATTTTTGAGCACATGTACTAACTTGATACTGACACTGACACTTGTTATGTTTTTTTTTTTTTGATGGATGATTGATATGGAGCAAAATTATGATAATCGAACTGAAAAATTGAAATCTAATACAAGCTATTGACTGATTGGTTTTGTAAATAATATTTACAAAAAGAACAAGAAATATTTACATACATTGTTTTACAAACTTGAAATATTTAAAAATTAAAATGCATTTTAAATTTTGCAAAAGAAAAAATTTCGAAGAAATCATTTTTATTTTTAAAATAATTCTAATATTTTCAAATTCATCTAAATACTCCCAAAGTCCTATTATGACCTGCTATAAAATTTCAATTTATTTTTCAGACATTTTTGGAAGATCCAACAAGTTTAAAAAAAACATCGTATCGTATATTAATAGAATTGAATTTTGAAAAAAATAATAATACATATTTTTATTTGCTCAACTAAAACTTTAGCCGGTAGCCGTGCGTAGTGCGTATGAATGTCATCCCAGTTGTCTGGGTTCGATTTCCAGTCTCGTGCATCTAAAAAACAGAAATTCTTTTTTTTTAAGAGCTACTGCCTCCTGGGAGAGATTGAAAAATTCTCCAAGAATATCATTTGTGCTTCTCACCCTAGCCATTCCATAACATGCACACAGGAATAGTTGAGAGTTGTAAGTCATTTACGTTCTAGTTCTTCCACCAAATTTATTTATTTATATTAACTAGAACTTTGATTTTTTTATAAATACGAGGAAGAAGTAAGTTTACAAAAAAAAATCCAATATTTTTAGACAAAATGTCGATTTTTCGATTTAGAATGAATTTCGATTTTTTTTACAGAAAATTGAGGGAAATGCAAAAATACGAGTAAGAGGGAAATTCGATTAAGAAGAACTTCGACTTCGAGGGAATCAACTGGAATTTATTTTTTTTTTCTTTGGTTGATCCGACAACATTTTTTTTTTGGCAAAATTTTTTGACCAATTTTTTTTCCATATTTTTTTTTTCGCAATGGCTATTTTTTTAAAATCATTTTTGTAGAACAAAATTTATTTAAAATTTCATGAACGAACATTTTGTATGCACGAGATTGCCATATTTTAACTAACTCAATTTAAGATGAAGAAAACACAAAAAAATATATAAATTCACTTAAACCCTATTACGAGCCGTGTCTGTTTTGTTTACACAGAACTTTAATGTCTTTCGTAAATGTCCCATTAGATTCAACCCACTTCTGACTCGTGTAGTAATAGGTTTATCATATAAATGTCTCTTATCATAAAATTGTCCTCTTTCACACGAAATGCTATAAAAAAGGAAACTTTAAACTTCCTGTTAAAGGATTTTAAGTTTATGTATATGTATCTTCTTCTATGTTTTTTTGTTTCTATATGAACATCAGAACAGATTTGAAGACAATTTAACACACCGTTAGACACGTTTTTATGCACACTCCCTTTATTTCTTTAAAGTGAATCAACTAAACTGAACTCATGTCATGTTAGGGAAGCTTCGTGTCTGTAGATACATCATAGATGCAAATATGATCAAAGTATTAAAGAAAAAAATGTATATACACGAATTTAAAACACCACATGGGTGGATTCGTAGTACCTACGAGTATCTATTGTGGAATCTTTTTCAAAAAAAAAAGTGGCAGACAATTTATTCCTCGCGGAAATAAGCACTGGAATATTTAAATTTTGCAGTCGATGTTGATTTAAATTTTTTTCTCTTTTCTTCAAATTTGCATTTAAATTTACGACGTAGGATCAAGTACCTGCTGGTGATGTCTTCAAAATAAATCTTCTACCTCCAGAAAGTCACATTATTTTTCCCAAAAAAAAAAAAAATCCTAGACAACATCCATCAAGCAATCATTAAGCTTTATAGACTCAGTTCCTCCAACATCATTATCAAATCATCTCACGTACTACCCACCATACTCTAGAATTCCCAATAAACCAATAAAGTCCCCTGTCCCAAATCGAGGGATATATAAAAAAATAAACCCGCAAAAAACCCTCAACCTCATAAAAATGCAATCCCGCAATCGTACACTGTTCTCATCTATAAAAAAAATGAGAACGAAATCAATGCCAATTCGCCCTCAAAACAAACTTCCGAAAAAGGAAACGCCCTATTCAACCCATATCCTATAGCTTGAGAGTAAAGCAGCCCTAAAAACCCTACAAAACGTCACTTAGAAAACAAAAAAAAAAAGCAACGGTGTCTATGATAGATTTCCGCATTTCTGGCAATTTGCCATCCCGTCACTGTTGTTTACTTCGGCAAAAAAAAAAGTGAAAGCCATTCTGAAAAGCAAAAAAAAAAAATGGTGGCAAGTGGGTACTAAAGAATTGTTCTTGTTCCATATACTTGAACACTAGTATTTCGTATCCTACCTCGGATTCCTGTCATCATATTATTTATTTGAGAAGAAGTTTGAAGTTTGGAGCGAGAGCGTTGGGCTGCAAATCCCTATTCCACTTGACATAACGCCTCCACGTGTTCTTTTCCGTTTTATGGTTCCTTTCTTTGTTCACCATCGTCAACAGAATTCTAAATTCACACAGGGATATTCAGCAGCAGAGAAATATAGAATTAGCACACACAGAGAATCAGACAATATAATGTCCCGGAAGGATAAAAATGGAGTTGCATCTGCAAATATGGGAAGCCCAAGGAATCCAACAAATATAGGTAAAAGAAGAAAATTCCGTTTTTTTTTCACAACTCCCTTAGCGGTATTTTTCCGACCCAGGATGATGTATTCCTCTTATTCCAACAGAATAGATAGCTTATTCGTGTGCAGACAAAGTGTCTGGCAAATATAAATCTCTTTTCTCAAACTCCTGGTGTGATGTGTCTATCGTCTTCCTGATGATGCCTGTTTGGTTCTCGTCAGCATTTCTCATCATGGTCGTTTGTGTTCTTTTTTGCCGCAAAAATTCACCAGTGCCTGTGTGGGGATATGCCCTTTTTCAAAGGATATATCAACCAGAGAAAGAGAGAAGAGAGAGAGCAAATTACATTTAATTCCGGTTGGATAGATGTGCATCCTGCAAAATGAGGAGATTTTCAAATCATCATAGAAGAGCATACACAGAGCTCTTACAGCAGGTATAGCTAAGGTATAACTAAAGGTGCATCGGAAGCACAGTAGGAGATTGAAGTTTATAGTCACATTTTAAATTGAAAGAAGAATCCTGCAGGCAGTTACGAGTATTTTTGTAAAGAGGATTACCAAAGTTATTTCATATATTTCACCAAAATTTTGTGAGTTATCATATCAACTAGATGCTTCAAATAGAAGCTTTTCCTTTACCAAAATTAATTTACTTTTTTTGCCAAGATGAATAAATTGATTTGTGGTATAGATATTTGTTTCTATTGTACTTCTATAAGGCTGCTATTGCAGATTATTTCTTATGGCAACATTTTGGGTGGTTAGTTTATGTAAGTTGCTTAGATGCTGCAAAAACTCTTATGAGTTTGTGGCTTTAGTTTCTATTGAGTATCTATAAGACCTATATCAATGTTTGCAAAAAACCAGATGTTCATTTTTTTTTGAAAGTTATGAAAGCAGCCAATATTACTTAAACGATTTTTTTATGCACTCCTGATAAAAATCGGTGTAAATGAGATTATTCTCATTAAGAAATGTATTGGCTCTATAGAGCTTCTATTAAATTTTTTTTATCGAAGTTTCATTAATAATATGGTTGTGCAATCCATTTTTTTAAATTATATTGAACTTTAAAACTAGAACTAGTAAAACATTTGATTAATTTGTTATTGCTGATTATATTATTGCATTTGAAACAGTTCTAAAAAAGAATTTTTTAAGAAAGGAGAAAAGTTTCGAACTCGGATACAAGCCCTACTTATTCACATATTGAGTTTGTTTTATAAAACAAATGATTTTTTCAAAACTCCCCGAAGAAGAAATATGTATTTTTAAATTAATAATGAAAAAATTATTGAAATTTAATAAGATTTTCTTGTTATTTTAAGTAGAACAAACCACTTAAAGTGTATATTAATAATACGCAAAACACTTTATTTTCAAAGAGATTATCTATTACAATTAAATCTTTTCAAATGCAAAGTTCAAGCACATGCAGAGAAATGTTTCTTTGTCTGTGATTAAATGACAATTTTAAAAATGACAGAGACAAAGATTCAAAGAAAAAAAGAAGAAAAGAACTGACACTTGGAAAAATAAACTAAATTTTAAACTAATAAAACTATTTTTTTGACGGCTGCCATTTCGATTCGATCTATAAGACTTTCTCTATTGTTTTAATACGATATTATTTTTGAATTAAAACAAAGCGAAATAATATAGTTTTTCATCATTGAATTTTATGTGATTTTGTTCTTTTTCTATGCGCAATTATCTTTTATAATTTTCTTTTCGTTTTTTAATCAACCCGATGCAAAAGTGTTTTTAAAGTGTTTGTTTTTTCTATTTATCAAATCCTTAGTCCAACTAACCTGCCGAATTTAAAAGATAGGAAGTGCTGAATTATAATAAATAGTAACTTTAAAGTTCCTTGGAAGCACAAAGTTATTTAACATTAACATAAGGAATCAAAAAGTCAACCATTTTTTTTTCTTATTTATCCTACTTAACAATAAGGTTGTTTCAATTCCTAAAATGGCTTTTAAACGTCCTTTGACAAAATGTAGGTTAGAATTTTCCATCATATTTATTTTGGAATCACAAACACAATCATTTCAAACTAATTGCTGAATACTTTACTCAACCACTGTATAGATAGATATAGGAGATATAAATGAAACTAACCCAAAAAGCAAACAAAAGTCCTTTTTGTCAGGATATATACCTCATTTAATTCTGGCACAATAATATGAAATGTGACAGAATACAATATGCAGTAGCTTTTTCGTTTCGAAAAGAAATTTAGTAAAACCAAAAACAACATCAATCCATTTCTACAAGTAGTATACACTCCTGCACACATATCCTTTTTGTATTTGGAATTAGACTCTCTTATTTTCTTATATCATTTCTATCTAAAACCCTATACATATGTACATAAGTGCAAATAAAATAAAAGACAAATATCCTTTCTTAACTCCATTCCATTCTATGCTATGAATATATGTCCTTGTTCACGTTAATCCATTTTTACTAACCCAAAGAAGGAATCCTTGGATCCATTGTATACATTTTTTTTATATTTTTGTTGTTTTCGAATGTCTTTTATACTCGTAGGTATAAACCTATGACTTTTGAACTTAACCATACAATTGATGACAGATAGATATGAAATATAATAAAATAAAGTTAACGAGCCAGAATGTATGTACCTATATGTCCTTTATTATGTTGTTCGTTTTGCGAAGCCATTTTGATTTTAATTTTTTTTTTGTATTTTTGTTCTCATATTTTTAAAAGAGTAAGGCAAATATATGTTTATAAGCTTTTTGGGTTCAACAAATACGGCAAAAAAGAAGTGAGTGACATGATTATGATATAGACGATTTTTGTCGTCAACGCATTCCATATAAAAAATAGGGCTGGTCTTGGCCCAGACGAGACTTTTGAAATCTAGTCTGTAAGTCTCGTCAAAATTTAAAAAAAAAATCACTCTCGTTGGGTCTCGTAAAATAAAGTCTCATCCTGGTACCCACCCGTCGCTTTTACTGGAAAGACCGAAACTTATTTTTTAAAGCAATTTATCTTGCATTACTTATTAGTAACACAATTTTAGTGCAAAGAAAAAATAATTTGCAATGTTAATTTTTTTTTGAAAATTAATTAAATTAATTATAAGATGAAAACTAAATATTTGCGTTTGAAAAATAATATTATTTTCTCAGTTCATTGGAACTTGCAAGTTGAATCTTTGAAAATTAATAAAATTCCCATAAAATAAAAAATGTTCGTTCGTTATTTTTGGATCAAGCTTGAAGTGGAAAAACTATTTCAAAATTATTAAAAAAAAAAATCAAGTTTTTAAATATTATTATTAGCAGTTAAAATATTTTTTATTTATTGCTTATCTAAAACAAAGAAAATGGTTATACATTTATTATGAGTTTATTTTAAAGTTAAAGAAAAATCTATGAAAATGATTTCTTTTTAATTTCTGTACAAAAATTGTTAGTAAAATCGAAAAATTATTTTTAAATAGCTTTTCACTCAGGAATACGATCCGCAAAATAACTCGAATAACAAACGATATATTGTTCAATGTATTCTACTACTTTCCTTTTTTTAAGCCCTTAAAGTTTAAAACACACATTTTTTTCAAATTTCGAAAGCAATCATTTCAAGAAGAACATGCAGCAATTTGTGTTTTTTTTAAAATTATTATTTGGTGATTTATTTTACTTACGGAAACTTTAGTCATATTAAAAAATTTTAAACCATTGTTAGTACATACCTGAAAAGAAAAAAAAAAGTATTGATATTATTTTCAATTTATTTATAATTTTTATAAGATTTACAAAAAAATAATAATTCAACATAATTGGTTGTTTTCAAAACCATAAATTAAAAAACAAAAATTCAATTAAAAAGCTTAAAATGCTGAGAACAATAAATTTCCATCGACACACGATAAAAGTAAAAAATGATAATAAATATCTCTTTATGTGGTATTTCGACGAACCCATGGAACGTTAGAAAATTTTATCATTTCACATTTTTATACACTCCGAGTTTGTTGATTTAAGTCATACCTATGTATACATATGTATTACGTAAATTTCAATATTTTGCTCAAACAATGAATACCAATTTGTTTGTATATGAAACAAAAAACAAATTTAAACTCGAGTTAGAATATGAAAATGAATTTTTCTAGAAAATTAGAATCAAAATTATATTTTTTACCTATTTGTTTTGAAATTATAGTTTTTCACAAAATTTTTTGGGCATTTATTTCGACAAAATTCATGTTCGACAATTTTTTTAACCATATCTTAACCATTTTTTTGGTAGTTTTTTTTTTTAAGCCAACATTTATTCTTGTGCTACCAAAAAATTCCACTTGGAATTTTTGATATTTTTTTGACATTTTTTCTGAATATTTTTTTGACAAAGTTTTATTTTTGACTAATTTAGAGTTTAATTTTTTTCCACAAATTTGTTTTACAAAAAATATTTGAAAATGCAAAAATACCTAAGCAGAGAAATGAGGTTGTGTTAGCGGGGAAGTGCCCTCAAAAAAGGAAATCAACGGTAATTAAGACAAGATAAAATCAACCAGTCTTCAATATGCGAGTAAAGCTAAATTTAAGTTCAAAAATTAAAATATCTAAATTTAAAAAAAAAACTTTGATTACATCAATCGTTAAAGAAAAAGAAAATATTATTTTGATTTTAGAAAACGCTGAATATTATTTTAAAATTAAAAAAAAAAAACAAGTTAAATTTTTCCGCTATAAAAAGACACAGACTGTTTTAGAATTTCAACCCTTTATCATCACAACAACTAAGCCCACTTAAAAATATAAAAAAAAAATATATTTAATTTCCATGGAAGGTGCATAGGTAAAACACGGTAAACAGCACCACCCACAAAAAAAATAATAATAGAAGAGTTCTAAAATGAATTCAATAGCAAAAAAATAGAAAAAAAGCTAAATGCGGCAGGTGTTTACCTTTGTGTTACCAGTCACCACCATCATCATAACGGGGCTTCATTTTTCAATTTATTTTATTTTTTTTTGTACTTCAACCCTTTTGAAGCTAGTTGTAGCTAGAAAAAGAGGTTGTTATGGAATATGCTGCATGCGACAACCTTCAACCTTATAACAAAATAAGTGAGTGTTTTCTCCTTTCTTTTTTTTTTGCGATTGAAAGTCACAACCATCTAGTTTTAAATCAGAATCTGTGTCACACTCTAGATATTATTATTTTCTAAGGGTATAGAATGCTCTAAGCCAATATCATTACCACTTTAATTATACCACAGAGACCTCCAGTATAGTGCTTGCAACCTCTATACGCATTAAAAAAAAAAACAACAGAAAACCCTATTTTTTTTTTAAAATAATTATTAGAGCAAGGACTGAATAAATACCTTAAGGCTCTAACTATCAAGGGGCGCAGTAATTTCTATATTCATATCTGGCAACCCTTGGGTATTTGAATCTACAATTTCTAAAAGTTTATTGAAGCCGGTTTATAAAAGAAGTCCAAAATAAATGAATGTCTTTCCGTTGGGCGCCACTTTAAATTGGTTTTCGCTAAATAGCTCCCGCATTTGAATCTTTTGACTAAAAATGATTAAGACAAAGTTGCAGAGATTTGAATTTTTAACAACTTTGGTTAAATTAATTTTTCGCCAAAAGATGAAAATGAGCGAGTTATTTAACAAAAACTAATGTGCCTAAGATACTAAATGGCGCCCAACGCCAGGATTGCTCTGATTAATATACTATTGATATACAACTGCCTTTTCATGCTTAAGGCCCCGATGTTAAAACAAAACCACAACTGTAAGCAAAATTGAGTTCATCCTCCATCGAATTCCAATACTTTCATAGAAAATCAATATATATTATTATTGTAGAAAGGGCATGTGTTGAGCGTATGAGTTGGAGCGTGCTTATGAGGTTCGAGAGATGTGAACGAACGTCAGGTACACACATGGGTGTTTCAATTCTTAATGCGAAAATCCCAAGTGTACAATTTACCACTGTAAAAACAGTTAGTGCAGGTTTTGTAGTGTTGTAGCAGTTGCAGGTTATTTGCATTTTATATTATTTCCAAGAAACCTAAGGGTTGTAAAAATTCAAGCGGGGGGGAAATTAATAGCTAGACAGTGTATGAAAACCTTTAGTCGCCTGCATATATGTTGTGTGTAGGTAAGGTTAGTCCATGATAGAGCATTTGTCTCGTAATTAGGGGCAATTATTATGGAACAATGATTATGCGAGTGAATGTTTGGGATTGGCAGCAGTGGTGGCGGCGGAGGCAGTGTCGATGGCGCTATGGTTGATGATTGCAAGGCATTTAATGTGTGTACGTATGAAAAAAAAGGAAGGAAACGGTATTATGCCTTAACTGCTGAATACAGGCTATATAGAGGCATAATTACGACGGGAACTTTGTTCGGAAAACAGGAAGAGAATATTTATTGTCTCGTTTTATTATGAGACACTGACTGATGAATGGATAAAGTGTATACAAAGGGATATTGTTGCAATCAGTTATTATTATTATTATTATAAATGTCAGAGTTGAGAGAAGAAATAATTTAGTTGTACAGCTTTGGTGTTATTAGATATTTTTTGTGTAATGTTTCTCTTGTGAGCTTGGAAGAATTTCATGGATATTTTTTTAAGTGTTTAAGAGTAGAACTTCAAGACTGCTGCTGTACAGGAACATGGTCCTGCCAGTACTCCCGTATGGATCCGAGACTTGGGTGCTTAGCAAAAGACACTCCGACCTCTTAGCCGCATTCGAGAGAAAAGTCTTAAGTAGAATTGTTGGCCCCATATGTGAAGAAGGACGATTCCGGAGACGGTACAATCATGAATTGTACGCAATCTACCTTGAAGCCGACATATCGCGTTTCTTTTTTAGCTCAGAGAGTTAAGAGTTTTAGTTTTGTGATTCTTTTTTCGCTCTGAACACGTTCAAAGCATCCAGAATAAAAGCTGGTGAAGTGTGTTTTTTTAAATAAATCGGTACGGAGCTCGTTCAGTTCAGAGATCGTTCAGAGTATGCTAAAAAGTGTTCAGACTCCGTTCAGAGCTCTATTCTGAACTAATAAAGAAAAACGCCCATAGTGACAAAAATTAAGCTCGGTAGACTCCGTTCTCGCATGAGCGAAGAGGAACCGGCTCGGAAAGTCCTTTGTGGTACATTCTATGGAGACGGCAGCGTGGTAGACCATGCTTGCGCTGGAGAGATGGCGTAGACCAGCACGTCCGAAGCCTTGGGGTGCGCAACTGGATGGTGTAGGCTCGAGACCGGGAAAGCTGGAGAGACTTGTTGAAGAAGGCTAGGACTGAACCCTGGTTGTCGAGCCGATGATGATGATGACGATGAAGAGTAGAAAAACATCAGTCAAGTTAGACTGTGACATCTTTGTATCCACAAAATTACAAAATTAAAAGAAATTGCTCCAAAGTTTTTATAAAGCTTCCAAAAAGTTTCGAAAGTAAAAACTTAAAGGATCCACACAGAGAAAAAAGATCCATATATATATAATGAAACACATCAAAGTTTTATTTTCAGAGTGGTATTGAAACAATGATGACCATTTCATTTCATTTTTCACTTTTACTTTCTACACAATAACATCTAATGTTTCTTAAGAAGAAACAAATTAAAAACTTTAAGAACATGAATTTCGATAAGATTTCAAAACACTTGAATTATCATCAAACAAAGTTCTCAAGGAAAAGTTAATATTTTGCTGAACTTCCACTTTTTTTTTTATTTCCAAGTAAAAGTAAATAATTATATTGCAGTGTTAAGTACAAATTCACCAGAACTTGAAATACTTTAATAAACAGCGAATAGTCAAATATTCGACAGTCAGAAGCAGATTCAAATTCAAAATAAATCATGTGTAATTCAAAATAGCAAGTTCTAAAATTTCTAAAAATATTTCATCTTTCCTCGATCTGTTTACTTTGATCTGATTTACTTTGCAACAACGCAAAATCCCCTTAAACGGATCTAATTCCGATGCCAATAGAAAACCAATGGATACTTTTAAATAAACAAACAAAAAAAAAAAAAAAACTCAAAACAATCCAACAATCTATGTTTGCATTCCAATCATCTGATCAATTATTTATTCAACACCCGCGTTGATTCAAACAATTTATAATAAGTTTTCATTCTATTGCGCTCTACAACACGCCCTCTCCTTGATTGCAAGTTATACTTTTGGCTACTCTCTCGGCAGCAGCAGCGACGAGGCGAGTCGAGCATAGTGTATATATAAATGCGAGCCTGATGAAACAAATGAATGCCCATTAAAACTTCCCAACTAGTTGCATGCATTTTTCATTCTATGTTTTTTTTTTGCTATTGTTATTGCTCTGTCAGAAATATGAGGGAGGGTCGAGTGTTCGTCTGTCTGACTGAATGGTTTTAACTGTCTCAGGGCCTCCTCGCCACAGCAATAATAATAATATAGTATTATAACGAACATGTTAGTCGTCTACACGAAGTACCGGATTGTTGCATGCCAAGTGACCGTTATTATTACATTTAAACAACGCCATTTTTGTTTTTAAGCCACCCCATCGCCCATCCATGAGGTGATGGAGGAAGGAAGGGGGAAGGTATGGAATGTAAGTTTAAATAAATTCTATAATGGATTTATGAATGCATCCTGTGTTACTCAAAACTCAAAACAACTATGTTTCCCGTTTCTCCCTTCTGTCCATAGTTTTGCCTATCGTATAGAGGTTCCACATATGGGTGCATATTGTCTGTACGTGCCACAATCACCCTACACCCATTTCGTCTCACACGTCATCGTGCAATTCATATAGATAGATTCTGGAATCAAATTGTCGGACATGAATTTATAAAAGAATCTATGCGGGCTTGACTATTCTTATATCTACTTTTTTTTTTTTTTTTTTTTGATGTGACTCTGTGTGTTCTTTGCGGTTGTGGGTCGGGCAGAGCCTTAGGGCTAATCAAGCTAAATGTTTAGATTGGATTCCTCTAATTTTTCATCGTTAATTGAATTCGCTTTGTAGACAAGCCGACTATACTATGAAGAAAAGCGAAGAAGGCGAGGAGAAGGACGCGAATGCCAACGACGACCGACGTGATGACGCGAAGATTACTACAAAGAAATTGCTTCCAAGAGTCACTCTAAGATTAATGATGTTAGGTCAATGTGCCAGAAGCTTAGAGAAAATTAAATTTTTTCCTTTTATTCTGCTATAATAGCAGTGTTGGCAAAAACAAAAAGGATAATAGGAGTACTCTTTGGGGGATAAAATATCTTTGAAAGAAATTTATTTTACATCGAAGTAGTTTGAACTTTTTTAATTGCTCAACTATTTGAGAGAAAGAGATGGTAAGATGAATATTAGTTTTTCAACTGATAAAAAATTAATACGTTCCACAAATTTTTTAAATCGTCGCTTGAAAAGCAAACAAAAGCAAAATTTGTCGATTTTGGGTTGGGTATACAGAACGAACCGCAAAAAAAAATACTAATTTTCTATCAAGCCGTCATAAGTATAACTATTAAACTGACATAAAGAGGGCGTAAGTGTCGTTTTGCATTTATGGTAACATCCCTGATCTTTTTTTTAAGTTTAACATAAACGTTATGTGTTCCTTGTTATTTATTAAATAAAATTTAACTTATTTTAAGTTATTTAATAAACAATATATTTTTTGACTATAAACATTGCTGGTTTTATTTAAAAACAAAACAAAATGACACTTTTCAATACATTTTCTGATTTTGATTTAAAATTTGTAAGATATTTTGATGCTAAATGACATAAGTCTAAATTTTTTTTTTTTTTAAATGGCTTTTTTGAAAAATTTCAATATACCACTTGAAAGAAGAAAAAAAAACAATACTTTTTTACTCTACAACTTTTTGGTTTTCATTGAAATTCATAACTAAAATTAATTTTTTAAGTAACAAAAAAATTCAAATAGCTTTTCTGAAAATTCAAGAATTTTGACTTATGTCAGTTTGCTTTTCAAGCGACGAAATATTTTTGCAGATAAAAAAAAACGGGATAAAGTTTTCGGAATCGGGAGTTTTTTCCAAGCAATAAAAGTATTCACATTCTAAATCAAATTGTGAACAATGCTATGGTAGACCTGTATGTATACAAGTAAGGCTTTGCTTCTATAAAATTTCTATAAGGCTTCTATAGGCTGTAAGTTTCTAAGTATTCTAACTTTGGTAATTGTTTTCTTTAGGTTTTTTGCAATGAATAAGAGAAAGAACCTGTATATTGAATCTAACAAAACTACAATTATTAAGTTTCAATTCAAAAATTAAATTATCAAAATTAATTTCATATTCAGCAAAATGGTTTAAGTCAAAAAGTTTATTAAAAAAAAAACAAAATTTTTGGTTAAAATATGTTATTTATGAAAAGTAATTTCAATACCGCTTTTTACAGAAATATTTGGGAATGATAAAAAAGATGTTCACAAAATCTGTGTTTCTTAAATGTAACGTGACAAGCTTCTATAGAGTTTCCGTAGGGTTTTTATTTATCCTTGAGGCTATTATCATTCTTATAATGACAACCGTTTTATTTCAGTTTCTTACAAAGTTTTAACGATACAAGGAATTATTGGACCTAACAAAGCTCATAACTTTCAAAATAGATTAAATCGCGAAATTTTTAAAAATGGATACCCTTAAAAAAAAACACGTCATAATTAAATTAAACCGTGTTTGGATTTGTTTTAAGTGTGATTTTAGCATCGTCATTTCTAATTTAAAAAAAAAAATTTGAACACCTTGTGAGCACATTTGTTTTTTTTAATTTCCAATTTTGGAAAAAAATATTTTTTGTAATATTTATTTCTTAAAAATTACTCTACGAGTAGGAACCACAAAGAAAAAAAAAATTAAAATTCACATTTTTGCACTTCATCAATCGAAAATAAAATGTTTTTTTCAAATCTTTTCTTTCTTCCCGAAAAATGACTTAATAAAAAACAACTTAAATTCGTATTTTTCCACATCTGCGTTATAGTGAAATTAGTACCGCCATTTTAAATTTTTGACAAAAAAATTGTCGAAGCATTTGTATATGCGAAGGATACAAATATATTGGAAAGCGGGAACTCAGCTCTGCCATTTTCGAGTTTAGAACATACAAACAATTTTTTAAAGCTATTTAAATTTGTAAATTTTTCGAAAGGTTTTTTTAATTTCGTGATTTTTAAAAAACAATACCTACCTTGTGCAGCTACATATGTATTTGCGCTTTTTTAATAAAATAAAAAACTGACAAGGCGAGCCGTAAATATTCTCATCAAATAATATTAAATTCCTTTCCTAAAGAATAACTAAGAAAACATTTAAGGTGTTTATTATAGCTTAAAGCTGAAAACAATTCGCAAACCGTTTACATAAGCAAAAATTTGGAC
Source organism: Syrphus vitripennis (assembly GCA_958431115.1). Lineage (NCBI taxonomy): Eukaryota > Metazoa > Arthropoda > Insecta > Diptera > Syrphidae > Syrphus > Syrphus vitripennis. The sequence goes on along the minus strand of OY288108.1, from coordinate 95,684,650 downwards.
GAAAACAAAAAAAAAAAAGACTAAGATTCAAAGACAAGCTAAAAATAAATATAAACAAAAATTGATCCAATTGAAACTTCTATAAACGAAGACAAACAATAAAGTATATCCATTTTCTAGTATAGGTTTTGAAACAAAAAAAAAATAAAATAAACAAAACACCAAAATCCGTATTATGTTAATAAAAACAAATCCAATTCCGCTGATATTGCAAAAAATAGAGCAATAAACTCAAACAGTAGGTATACTCTTCTTGGACAGCAAAAGAAACGCCAGAAGGCAACAATAACATAAATTAACAAAAAAAAAGAACATACCAAAACTTCTGCCAATTCGCGACCGAAACAAAAAAAAAAAAAACATTTTCACTCCCTCGCCCCTTTTCTACAAGTCCACCGAAAGATTTCATTTATGTTAAAGTGAAGTGGAATCTGGAAATTGGTCTTTGGAGTATTGCCCTATGTTTTTACCAACCACAACAGTAGCAGCACCACCACCATGAACAACAACAACACCGGATGGTTTATCTTGATCTTTATGATTCTTGTCGACACGAGAGGGGCCGAAGCGATGCTAATTCGCATTCCACTTCCAAAAAGAGTCTTCAGAAAAACAAAAACAAAAAAATCAGAACAGTTCCTATTTTAAATATAAGCGAATCATGGCTCCCAAGCCCACCATCACTGCCTCCATTATACCGTCACCGCCATTGTGTATTTTTCAAGTGGGTGGAAGAGGAGGATGATTGTCTTGAATTGCTGATTATACTCTTCGAATTAAGAATATTTTGCGCCAAGGAAAAGCAGAACCGTTGCCCTCATCGTTGTGCTCCTTTGGTCTGGTATGGTAATTTTATAAGTGCGTTGCTTACAAAATAACTATAGCTGTGACCTGTGAATAAGAATTATGGGATTTTTGTATGCGCGGGCGGAGGAAGGATGACAAAAATCTGCAAAGGGAAACGATTACAATGAGATGAGATCTTCATTTTTTTCAACAAAAAAAAAAAAAAACCTTATGGCAGTTTTGGAAATTTCCGGGATTTAATGTCTTTTTTTTAAATCTTGAACCTTGAAAATTTAACAACAACACGCTATGTCACCAACGCCTACATCAACGACAGACAAAATCTAATGTCAGTGTCAGACACTTTTTCGCTTATTTATGTTGGCAGTAGTCATAGCGTGGAACGTAATTTCTGTGAAAAGACTTCTGTTTTATCTTCCGCTTGACAGATTATCCGAAAACTATATAAAAACAAACCAACAACACTTTGCTAAAACTGTGATGTGAGTGAAAAAAAAACTTAGGATGAACAACCGACGATTTTATTATTTTTGTTATGAATGAACAGAGACAACAAAAAAAAACAGATCTTTTTTTCCATATAATCCATCAACATTTTAAATTATCCTGCAGCATAAAATTGAAACAAAAAAAATATACTTGGCTATTATAACAAGAGATACAGCTCGTATGTACATCTGCAATGTGTTGAACTACTATTTTTTTTTGCATTAAAACAACAACAACAATAACATATCTTCAAAGTGTATCCTGCATCTATCTGTTTTTGAACCTTGAGGCATAATTTTGATGGTTATTTATAGGCAAGTTTTGTAAGCAAAACTTTAGTCATTTTATACTCAGGCAAATACAAAATAGTTTCTAAGGACTTTATCTAAGTTCGAAACTAATTATCTGGAAAAACATTATTAAGAAAAACTATATCTTCTGACATTTAAATTAAATGAGAAAGTTTTTGAGAATTAAAAAAAAAATTAATGGGACGTAGAAAACTTTTATAATAATGTAAAATAAAACTCATACAAAAGTCAAAGTTAACCAGAAATCTATTTGCATATTTAAAAACATCACCCAAGGTACATTTTTCGAAACATGTACACTCAGGCGTATAAGTATTTTTTTTTATAAATTATTTCATGCATATTAATCAAATTTTTTTTTTTTCAATTTTGTAACGAGGCTAATTCCTATTAAATCCATTTTTTGGGGGATACTGCCCCGTTTACGCAACTCTATTATTCCGTTCTTTTTCAGGGAATTTTCATCGAAATCGAAATGTACGTTAAAATTGTTTGTGAGATTTAACAAAACATGAAAAAAAAGATAAAAAATTACATTTGCAAAAAAAAATTTCTAAAAATAAATTTTATGAAAGAAATGCCGAAACAAAATTTGGAAAAAAATTAAATTTTTTCAATAACAAAAAATTGGTTAAAAAAAAATTTGTCAGAAAACAACCAATGGATTTTTTTCCAAAATTGGTTGAAAATTTGTCAAAATTTTGTAAGAAAATAAAAAAAAAATTGTCAAATTTTGTTTGCATGATGAACAATCAAATGATAATAAAAATTGACCAAAACGATTTTTGAAAAACTAAATCTGTTCGGATGTCAATAAAAAATTTGGTTTTAAAATACGGAAAAAAGTTCAAAATATCTTTCGTTCTCGGCTCAACTAAATGAATTCAAAAAATATAATTTTCGTTTAATTTTTCTTCGTTATTTAAATGTTTTTAAAAAGTAATAGAATATTTATTAATAAAAAACATAAAATAAATTTTTTGATATAATTAAAATGGAATAGGGTGTTTAGAATGTTAATCAAAACCATTAAAAAAAGTAAATTTTCTACACTTACATATTTTAAGTCATTGAACACAAAAATGAAAAAATATTCAAAAAAGTTACAGATTGATTAAAAAAATCAAAAACATATGTCAAACAAAATTTGTCGAAAAAAAGTGTAAAAAAAGTCTCCATTTATCATCTTAAAAATTAGTTCTACACATATATTCACCAGCAAACATGAATACTAGCAGCAGTCATTTTTGATTCAAAGCAAATTCTGAACAAAATAAAATAAAAAAGTCTTCACGATGACAAAAACTTAGTGTTTTTTTTCGAAGCAAAATGGGATGAAAAGTCTCCACTTTATTCCACAATTTTCTTTTTCAAATCAAATCGATAGATGTCTCTGCTCTGCATAACCAATTACCTAAAAGTTAATCAAAGCAATTCCACGACGAAAATGTATTCTATTTTGCCCTTCTTAAAAATCAAAACGCCATTGAAGTGTGCATAGCCCCTTAGAAATCTCATCATTTAATTTGGTGAAATTCATTGAATGAAAGCATTTTAATCAACGGCACTTGGAACTTAATCCCCGTACAACGAGAATAACACTTAAATTTATCGTTTTGAATTAAGCTCAACTACCCAACCGCACATGATTGTACACATCAAGCTTGCTGGGGAGCGGCCAAAATGAAGAGTGCGCTTGAGAGAGAGGTAAGGCGTGTATTCAATTTAATATCCAGCGGATGTTAGATACACCGCACACGTACCAACCAACCACATTCAAACACTCACCGCGTTGAATGCCAAAATGGTGCTTTGCGAACTCCAAATTTGGGGCATCATAACTGTCGGTCGTTTTAAAATAAACAAACAAAAAAAAAAAAAGATAAAAGAAGGTTCTTGTTGTAATTCGATCCATGCGTCAATTTTGGAGACGCGTTGCCACGGTCCCCATCATCGGCACACATTGCCATCATTAGTAGCCAACCATCACACAAAAATTTCTATCGCTATGCCCAAATTTGAGATCTTGCTGCGAGACATAAATTTATTTTTATATATTTTTCGCTAAAAACGGCAAAAGAAGAGTCAGAGTGTGAGTTGTTTCATTTCGCAGTGTCCAAGCGTTAATTTTGTTCATTTCCGCCTTTTGCGAAAATTATATAGAGAGCAAAAAAAAAAAAAAAAAATGCTAAAACCAAAACTGAGAGAGGGCATCAACATAACTCTAACTCCTAGGGGAGTTCCATCTTCCATAGCTATGTATATTGTACATATATGCGGAAGAGAAAACCACAATTTACCGTCATCGTTGTCGTAGTTGAACGTCGCGTAGTCGTTGTGTCGTCGTGGTTAAGTGAATCATGTAAAATAGGTCATATAATTTATGTGGAGACTTATTTTTTTTGCTTTCTATGGAGAAAATGCAAAAACAAAAGAGTTAAAGTTTTGAAGGGATGTTATGTGGTTAGAGAAGAGGGAAGAAACTATATTTTAAAGGGTTGAGTTTTTGTTGAATACTTGTATGTGAAATTCTGTTATTTTTACTACGCTAGATTTTTGGGGTGACCATGTGTCATTTTTTTAAGAGTGAGTCTGGAATTTATCTAGAGAGGTTTTGTTGAAGCAAAACTAATGAAGCCTATCTGTTGGTAAAGTCAAGAAGTTCAAGGGCTATTTGAATGGGACAAATTTGTGTCCATCAATATAAATTGTGTGAAATAGTGGAGACTTTTCTTTCTATTTGCTTCAATTTTTGTTATTTTTTTTATCTGATTCCTATAGTCTCAAATGCCAGGTATGGAGACAAAAAAGCCCATATCTTAACAAAATGATTAATTTTTAAATTGTGGAGACTTTCATACTCTTCCATGTTTTTTTTTTCTGTTAAAAAAAAATCTGTTTACAAAAAAAAAATCATGCAGAGTGTAAGCAATTTTTCAAACAAGAATTCAACATTTTTAAAAAGTCATGACGTTGTAAAATAAATGTGAAAAATAAATAAAATCATTTTTGAAATGTCTTTTGATTTGGAAATAATTTGTAAGAGTGGAGACTTTTGAATCTCCCTTTTTAAGACGTTTGCCTACTTGTTTTGTTGCTCAAGGGGTTTTTCTAATGTGAGTCTCCATAAACAAAAAATTATGAAGAGCATACAAAAAAATAAAACAAACGAACGTCTTCGAATTGTGATTTTTTAACTTTTAACATATTTGAAGGAAAACAGAAAATTTGTGAAGTGTGGTGGACATTTCACCTTTATTTTTTTTTTCGAAAGTTTCTGTTACGTAAAAAAATAATTTTGACTGCCTGTCGTTAGATTAAATAAGTAGCTGATGTTGGAGACCCTCTCCTTCTTCACAAAAAACACTATTGGAGAGTTCAATAAATGTTAAAATAAAAAATACGAAAGCTCTTGAAAGTCTCGCTTTAGTAAAAGAAATAAGTAAAATTAAAACGTTGAAGTAATAAAGCCTCCACTCAGAATAAATTTATGATATAGCAAAAAAATTGTTCGAAAGAGTGGAGACTCTTTTATTCTTTTTTATTTAATTTGCTATTCTTTATTTACTCAATATTTTTTTTAATTTCTGTTTATTTTATTCCAAAAATATATATGGCCACCATAATTTGACCTTTTTGAACTCATAGCTGAGCCTTTGCAGTAAATTTATCATATCAAAAGCATCCCCTTTTTCCTACTCCACAAGGGTTGTATGTAGTTTTTTTTATCTTATTTTTGTAGGATATAACAGGGCTCTCAAAAGAGCTCTAGGAAGAAATATGAGGGTATACGATGTAGTAGAAAAAAAAAGACCGCGATGGGTTTAATGGTTTACATACATCCCTATTCCTATCCCTAACCATCAGGAAAGGAAGGACCAGAAACATAAATTAGATTGAGCTGCGAGTTAAATAAGAGTTAAAGTTACCTTTCACAAATTTATATATCTTAGTTCTTATAGAGGGTAATAAATCTTTGCTTATTTTTTTCTTAATTCTTCTTTTTTTTTTTGTTGCTTGCTCTTAAGATGTTAAGTAAGATGTTTATTTGTGAAATGATAGCAAGAGCAAGGAGCAGAGAGAATAAAAGATAATCAGACTTAAGAAAGTTAGTTTCTTGCAAAAGCTATGTAAGAAAATTTTCTATCATGAAAAAAGGTTATTAATTAATTTTTAAGTGTTTTTATTTTTTCTTTCTCTCTTTTTCTGATGTACGTAGCGTAGGTAGGTACCTACTCTTTATTAAATCTCAAGGAGCTTATTTAGCTTTGAAGAGTTTATATTCATGACATAAAGGTTAAGAGGTTTTAAATTTGATTCATTTTTTTTATTTTCAACTTAATGAAAATGATACCCTACTTAAGATTTTCTATGAATCAATAAATAAATAATAATAATTTTTTTTCAAAAACTTGCTTCAAATTGTTTTCCTATTTTTTTTTAAAACGGTTCATCTGATTTGGATTGATTCACTTGTTCATAAAAATCAGTCAGAAATTATGAACTTTATTCAATAACAAAATTATTGGTTTCGACGTGTAACAGTTTTTTTTTGTTTTGAAAAATAAAAAATTGAAACTAGAAATTTTATTTGATATGAAATATAAAAAAAAAAATTCTGTACTAAAAAAAATAGAAGTGCAACTACCAGCAATTTTATTTTCTTGGAATTTTGAAGAAAAAAAACAATTCAAAGACAATGTTTCAAAAATTTACTTAGCCAGTTCTTTGGAAATTGTAATTCAAATTTATTATTTTTTTATACATTTTTAATACGAAATTTCGAAGTGGGCTGATATTGGGACGAGTTATTCTTTAACACCATGTAAAATTTAATTAAATTGAAATTAAGATATAATTTAGAAAAAAAAAAATAAAAAATTGTCAAAAAGAATTTGTTTTTGGCAAAAAAAAAAAAAAATTGTATGAACACAACCAAATTAAATTTGTCAAAAAAAATTATAAACAAAGAACTTGACTTGATTGAAATTCGACAAAATTTTATATTTATTTATAGTTTGGCTAAATAGGAGTTTCTTTGTGACTTATTGTTGTTGAATACTGTTCAAAGCTTTCTTAAAAAACTGAAAAAATAAAGAAGCAAAATTAATTCCATGGGATAACATTGATAAACTGTCAAAACAATCTTGGAAAAAGTCCTTTCAACATCTCACATACTCGTATACCTACTTCTAAAGTTAACTCATTTATGTTGAACAAAAATGCCTAATGACACTTTCCATCTCCTTAATGAACCTTAACTATACATACGTGACATAAATAAAATTGTTCCTTTCGAGCTGAACAAATTATCTTATAGAAAAAAAAAACAAGAAGCATAGAAGTTCTTTCTTCAAACTTAAAGATCCAAAGCAAGACAAAAACTCAATTTGACAAAAAAAAAATAAATTCCACTGGTACATAGTTCAATATTAAGAAAAAATAATATTTTCGTCACGGGCTAGAAATCGAAATTGACACTGAAAAAAAAGAGAAGAATATGGAGGCGCCACTAATAGTTGTAGCTAGAGAAGAACAATACTGGCGGAAATAATGACTTGGCATGCAGACAGAAAGTCAGTGTGCTAAGTAAGTAGAGCACATCAATACGTACGAGTACTACAAAAATTACAAACTGAATGTCTTGACTTGAATCTAGCTTACGTTTGAATAGTTCCTTTGTTAATAATGTGACAATTTATGTATAAATTATAGCTTTCAGTGACAGCACAAGTTGTGTTAAATTTGTTTTGTTGTTTATTTGAAACCAGGAACGGACTGCTTCCGTAGTAAGGAATTTTATTTAAGGCCCTTAAAAATGAGGTTGTTCTTTAATCATTAACTGTCCTTTTAATTTCGGACAAAACTATTATTTGAAGAAAAAAATTGAAGTTTAAATGTCCAACCAAGAGAAGTAAGATTTAAATTAAACATACTAGCAGACAACAAATGCGAAAGTGAAAATTGATAAATAAATAAAAAAAACATTTTATTTGTATTCTATTAAAAAATAATTAAAAATATTATCTAAATACAACACAATCTAAAATTCAATTAAACGCTTGCATAAAATTTGAGCACCAACATCAATAAAATGGGGTTCAATAACTAAAAAGACTGTTTACAAAATAGATCGCGATGTTGCCATTTTTCCCCATGAATTGTTGGTTCACTTGGGCGTATACGCACTTTTTTTTCTTAAAGCAAACTCATTGCATTAACTGAAGCAAAGCAGAACAAAGTCTGGCGGGTCAGCTAGTCATAATTATTTAATTTTGAATTGTTTTTTTTCCTTTTTATGGTTTAAGGGAATTGTTTTTTTTTTCAATTAATATAACGTATATCTATTTCAGTCGTTGCGGAAAATAGAAAATAACAATATTTACATTCTATGTATATGAAAAGATTAAAAATTTGAAAAAATTAATATTTCATAAATTTATAAAATTTCATTTAAATAATTATTATTATTATATAAACCAGCTGAAAAAATTCCCAGACATTTAATTTATTCGTTTTATTTTACTGGTTTTTTGTTAAAAAGAAAAATAAAAACAATTTAATAAAAATAATTACATTTTCATACTCCGCCACGTATGTATATATTCGTATGTAGTTATTAAAGTTGTGCTAATAATTTTTAATTTTACTCTTTTGCTGTTCAATTAAATCTTTCTTTTTTTTTTCTTTATCTCCTTTAATTCCACCCAACGCGCAACGAGACAAATGCAGTTGGAAGCTTATTTCACTCTGCACAAAAATAAAAAAAATAAAAACTACGATCGATAAAAAAAAATCAGCCTCGAGCTCGATGATAGTAGGTTTTTTAAACTCTACTATGACACAGTAGCTCTAGCGTGGAAAAATATGATGGTGGGTGTTGGATTGCTGCGCCACACAGTACAGAAAAAAAAACATGTACACCGCATTGAATAAAAATGAAAACAAACACCGAGAGGTGGAATGGACAAAAAAAAAATGAAAGAAAATTGAGGTTGAGTATAGCTCTAGCTCCCTAACGCGCCTTCAATCAGAAATTGTGTTCAAAAAAATGCCCTGCAACCTGCAACTGCAACTACAATGTAAACAATCTTTTTTTTTTCGTCCTCGTGTCATATTTTACATGGCATGGCATTGTATTGTTTGGAATATACATTTTTGTGGAACATGATAGACTTAAGTGTCACTAACACGGTGAAACAGTGTGTTATTATTTTTCATTAAGAAGGCTTTGACAGAGTACCTCAGGTTTGTTAAGGGACATTGTTTAATCACAACTTTGTCGAAGGTATTTGCTCTTTTGGATTTTTAAAGATATGTTGGGTGGAACTATTATTGATAAAGCTTTGCAAATTCGCAATTTTTTTTTTTAAACTGGCCCTGTTAAAGATTTGAGGGTGATTGACAGCTTCACTTTTTTTCCTTTTGAGCTATAAGGGTCTTACAAAGAATACATTGATTGGATGATAAACTGAATGACTCTGTGGGTAGGTAACTCAAAAACATTTTCATTTAGGTTGGACAGAAACATTTTCGACAATATTTTTTGTCGATTTTTCTTTTATATACGAAAATTTTTTCGACAAAACTTTTTTTACAATTTTTTTTTTTACCAATTTTTAGTTAAAAAACATCCGCACTTACTTGTTAACAGACATATTTTTTCTGACGAATTTATTTATTTATATATGACTTTTTTTGACATTTAGCAATGCAATCTTGTATAGTATTAAAATTAATTTCTGTTCGAAAATTTTTTGAAACACACAAAAAACTTTTAAGAAAACGAAAAAATGTTTATAATGGCGGCTGCCTGCGGGGTATTACCCCCATAAGTGAGATGACGGAAAAAAAGAGCACCTTAGGACCCTTGCTATCAACTTGTTTTTTTCACAGTTTTTGTTATGTTAGTCGCCAATTTAATTTCGGTGAACACTCTAACTCTGAAAGTATAAATCCTATAAAAAAGTGTTGTGCACTAAAAAGAAAGATAACTAAATTTTTAATTGAAAGAGCCCTTACAAATTTTTGTATGATGAGCCGTTCTCGAAATAAAGATTACATTTTTCTTAGCACAATCGACAAAAAATTAAATTAATTTAATTTTTAATGCACGGATTTGTTAACCCAGAATAAGGGAAGAAAAACTAAAAGATTTCCTCAAAACAAATTGTGTCAAAAAAAGTAGGAAATTGCTAAAAAAAATTTGAAGACAAAAAAATTGTCTAACAAAAACTTTGTCAAGCAACAACTAAGAGTGGAAATGTTTTTGAATCGTGAGAATAAAAATTGGTCAAAAAACGAGTTCGTCTTAAAAAAAAAAAAAATTCTAAAATAAATTGTCACAAAAAATCGTCAAAAATTTATCAAAAAAGTTCTGTCGAAAAAAATGTCAAAAAATGTTTTCGGAACAACAAGGTGGAAATTGGAGCATCTACCGAGCCATTGAGCATAAATATATTTATTATGTTACCAAAAGTAAAAAAAAAAAAAAATTAACTGAAATAAAGTTTCAAGTAGACTTTAATAAGATCCAAGAAAACATATTTTAGAAAAAGACAAATCACGATCGCTTTTTCAACGCTAAGTAAAATTCTGTTACTGTCTATTTTTCAGATTTTTATTTTATAATAAAAAGAGACAAAGTTACACCAAGTGATTCAGTGTGTACTCTCATGTATTGTTGCAACCGTAGCCGTAAGCAGAAATTCAGGCATTTGCAAATAAAGGTACGAGTACATATATTACAAACCAAACGTTTTGGAAATTTTTATCAAAACAGTTCTCTTTGAAAACAAATTATATTAATAAAAAAAAATATTCACTGTCAACTTAACTCTAAATCACGTCATCTCATCATATTAGCAACAACAACTTTTCTCAAAAGCTAAAATAAATTAATCAGCGCTACAATCATTTTTGAATTTATAATCTCATCACAATGACATCATTTTGATGAAATTTTTTTCTCTATCTCTGTTAATCAAATTTTTTACACGTTACGTCAATTTGATGTTTACAATGGCGATGCCTTCGCAGAAATAATGTCAAGAATAATTTGAATATAATCAAAAACTCTGGCAGGCAACTCATATTTTCCAGATTACATGTGTGTGACTAAAATGTGCTTAATTTTTCTCTACACACAGACAAGCGGCAGCATCACAGACCGTTTTTGTGTCGGAAATCTTTTTTGTAAAAAAAAACAATTTTGAAATAAATTTTTCTATCAACCACCAATTCACCTACCTACCAACCAACCATATTGAGAGATAAGAAAATTTCTGTCTGTCTGTGACTTCTGTCTTCTATAAAAATGGAGGAAGGATGAAAGCAATTTACGTCGTGTCACGTTATTTTGGTTTGACGGTTGTTTGAGAGTTCCAGAGCTAATACGACTAGAATTTGACTATATAATATAACGACGACGACGAGCGCGACGACCTTAATTAGTCACATTAGGTTTTCACGGTGTGCAAGGAAATTTGTTCGTTGTCGAGGTCGGGAGACAAATTTTCAAAGACAAACAAAAAAAAAAATTAAATCACAAAATGATTGATGAAGTATGACTATGAGTAAGACAGGAGATACACATAAAAAACAAGAGTGATTTGGTTCGGAAAGAAATTTGTATCTGGAGTTGTCATCGCTGTGTCGTTTTCACTTCCGTCAGACACTTTTTTTGAAATGAAATGGAAAATTAATTAAAATGAAAAAATAATAGCTTGATGAATTTTTAAAAGGTGAATATAAGAGTGATGGAAGACTCACATCAGGTGAGGAAGAAATTCATAATTTTTTTTCAGGCTTTTCAACACTTGGCGAAATTAATCAATGTTTTTTTGTTTTTCGCACACAAGAATGTTTGTCAAGAAAGTGACTTGGTATTGAAAATCAATTGAATATCAAATGGCACAATAATGATTTTGTAATTAATGGAAATCGTGAATAATAAATTGAATTTATAAACACTAAAAAAAAATTGTCAAAAAATACCGTTAGGTATAAAAAATTGTTTTTTTTTTTTTAATATGCCATAAACCACATTCCATTTGTAAAATAGCTACTTTTTCCGTACTTTTTATGACATTTTCCCAAATAAAAGAGCAATAAACCGTTAGGACAAAACTTATTTACCTCAAAAACGACTATAACGATTTTAATGAAATTTTTTCAGCAAGCTTTTGTGAGAAATTGAAATTATTTCATCAAAATATATATATAAAAAATGTTATTAACCGGTAACTGGACTAAAACCGGATTTTTTGTTTTCGATATTCTCATTAAGGGTTTGACATATTGGGGCATATTCATAGTCGTCTGACAAGTTGTTTCTTTGTCTTTTCTAAGCTAACCTGGAGCTTATGGTATTCATAGACAATGGAGCTCAAACTATAAAAACGGCTGACTCTTTGACTAAGTTGTTTTTTTTTGCTATCCGTCAAAAAATGGATTGGATTTCAATGGATTGACAGGCAATTGTACTAAAATTGTAGTAGAAATCCGTTTTTTACTAAACAGAGCTGCGAATTTCTTTATGAATATCAGCTTTCAGTTGGACTCGGTTCTAAAGTTTGACTATAAATATGCCCCATTTTCATTAAAATTTTTAAGACATATCTAGGTCTTCTAGAACATTAATAATATTGAATATGAAAATTTTTTTTTTATAAATATTATCGATTTTTTTAAATTCGATATTTTGAAAAAGGCGCAAACATTTTTTTCAGCTCATATTATTAAATACTAAAATTTTAAAAATTGCTCAAATTATTTTAGCAATTTAAACAATGAATTTTATGCTTTTGCATTTTTTTTCTATGATATTCCCTTGCGTCAAAAATATAAAGTCTCAAAAAAAAAGAATATATAAAAGTTTTAATTTTTAATTTAAGTTAATTTTCGATTTTATGTTTTTTTTTTAATTTTAATTCTTACGTCAAAGGCATCTCAAAATTTAAGAGACTCTAACATAAAGGTGCAACTTTTTTTGTATGACTAACACTTTTCAATGTACCGCAAAAATTACTGTATGCACCTTCTTCTCCTATATTGATGTGGCTTCAAATTCAAAATAAAATTTTATTCCCACAAAATGGCTATGAATTGTGGAGTAAAAATTTTAACGTATAAATAAATAATAACCCCGAAATTCAATGTAAATAAAACATTTCAATGGACAACAAATAATTTTGTATCATTATTCTTTTTTCAATCGTTCAATTTGAACCAAACTCTTTTTTTTTGCTTACATCTTTTTTTTTAATCTAAAAGTTATTTGATTTGCTCAACTCAAGTAGGACACAATTTCAAAGAACAAAACTTTAAAAAAATGCGACAGTTAATCAATTGAAGAAAACAAACCACTTATCTAATTGAGGAATTTCAATGAGAATAATTTTTATTGAATGAGAGGTAAGAGGTAGTTAAGAGGTAGGTACATAAAAGTAAATTGTTTTGTTTATTTTAGATAGGATGTCTTTTTTCGATTCAATTTTTAATAACATTTTAATTCAAACAAATTCAAAAAAAAATGTATCTTATTCATAAAATTGTAAAAGCATTCACACCAGCATTGTTGTTCTGTACGATGCAACCAACACACGAGAGTTAGGAGAAAATACAAAATAAAGAGTGATCAAAATCTTGAAAAAACACAATTAACACAATTTTTTAAAGAGATTGGAAATATTTAGGTATGCTCTTTAAAATGTTGACTTACTCAACTACGACTACGAGTTTACAGTTTACTAGTTACCACTTACCACTTACCAAACCAAAAAATGAGGAAAAAATGTTACTCTTGTTTTGCCTAAGTTTTATAATTCTCTTTTTTTTGAAATCATCAATCATACTCTCTTAATTTTGCCTCTACAAAAATATAACATAATTCTATGTTTTTCATTTAATTTTTTGTTGTTGTTTTATTTTTGTTGAATTTATGAATGAATGAGAAATTTTACGATCATACGAATGATGAGATATGTTTTGGTTGATGATAATAAATTATGTTTTGTGTTTGTTTATATTTTTAAACACTTGTCGTGTTCGATTGAAGAGCCAAACCTAATGATGCTCTAATTGATTTTAATATAAACAAATATTTTATAATAATAATATCGGGTGAAGGCAATCCACTTAAATTTTTTTTTTTTTTTTATGTTGGTTCTGATCTTTGTTATTATATTTATTATTTTTATAGGCGTTACATCCGATGTTTTTATTTTATATTGCTTTTTGAGGAAACAACAATATTTTTGGATACGGAAGCTATTAAGTATACGCCCTCGAAATGATCTGAAGATCTGAAAAAAATTTGCTTTATTTTTATGAAGAATGTCATGTTTTTGTCTATATTTAATTTTAAATATTAAATCGATGGAAAATGTTGTGTTTTTTTTTTGAAGAAGGCAACCAAATGGAATGACTCTTTTGGGAGAGAAGCCTTGAAGCGTTTTGTAAAAATGAGAATTGTATATCACAATTTTTGTGTGTGTCATATAAAATAAATTGCGAAAAGTATCACCTTTTGTACCTTCCTAGGGCTATGACAAATGTAATTTAAGAAATAAAATATTGTCGAGTACATATTCGAAATAAATCTTAAGCAATAACTTTTTTTGATTCAAAAATATTTCATTTTTGATTATTTACAAAAGGTAAAGAAACAGGACCTTTTTCTGTGACTTAAAAATATGCATAGGTATAATGTATAATTATTAAATAAATTGGAAACTTAAGGCACCTATCTTAATTCAAATTGTAGAGCATTTTCGTAAGCAATGTTAAAGAGATTTCAATGACACTGAATGTGTATTACCTTTAACCTACATAAATATTAAGTCTGTTGTAACTTTATTCCATACTGCTGAGTTGCTGTTGTGGTCTTTAAGAAATTAATGACAAGTATGTCGTGAAATGTTCTTAGAGCAGCATAATTTAGTTATGTATGCATTTTATATTCTTATAGCACAGACAGCTATTTAGCTGATTTGAATTTCAAGACTATATGACGACGTATTTCAATTAATTTTTTATTTGATTATGTAAGTCACTTGGTCAGGCATGGGAGACATATTTGACCTAAATTAACAGGTTAAAAAAAAAACATATATTAAAAAATTGTCCAATGCCAAAGTAATGTGCTTTTGTGGTGTTGTCCATTTCATAAGGAAAAACCAAAGTTTTCTACGATGATGGGAGGAAGTTGCTTATCAGCTTTAAAATATTATAGATTCTTATAAAACTATGAAATCATTTTCTAAATCTATTATATTTTAATATTTGAAGTAATCTAAGCAATCAAAAAATTCAAACTGATTTTAAAGGAAAATTATCAGTTCTTCTTTTATTTAACATTCAATTCAGCACTCAAGAAATTTCTTAGAAAAATTTTGTTTGGTTTTAAAAAAAAAATTAAATAATTTTTTTTGACCAGTGTATAGAATGAGTAAAGCCAAATTTTTGAGCCCTTTGAGCGACCGATTCTACTTGAACTAAAAAGCTGAAAATTAACAATTTTAAACATATTATATGAAGCTATCAGTGCAATAGTGGCGTTACCCACTTTTTTTTCAAAATGAGTTTTTCATAAAATGGGTCTCTTACTATATATCTATTTTACTACAAAAATAGTTTTATGCAGCTATCTATGTATATATACTCTGAAAACTAGATGGCACTTAAAAAGGTGTTATTGCATTTTATAATTTGATCATAGTTTGAGTGCAATAGTGGCGTAACCTTCATACTTCTCTTAGAAACTGTTTGCTTCGGTATACGTAATATGGGCAGTGAAAAAGTACACATGTACATATGTTTGGGATGAGTCTATACAGTGTCAAGGGGACACTGCATTATTTAAAAAACGTACATAGGATGGTCTAAAAAATTATTCTGTATTCCGACCAATGTGGTGCCCAAAATATAAATATAAAACTTTCACTTTTGTGCCAATTTTTGGTATCCCATCCCGGTTTTATGATTGAAGAAATGGACCATAAATTTTTAGTTAGTGGCCATATTTGCCACATTGTGACCAAGACTTTGGTGTAATCGAATAGAATACAAATCTTATAAAATTATCTTTGTCTCATATGATTGGGCTAACGTCATTTCCTAGGCCAGAAAGAGAAACCCATTTGAAATTTCAAAAATGCATTCATCTGATTTTTTTCCACAAAATAAATAAATAAAACATTTTCAATTTTGTATAAATATTCGAATGAAATTGATATTTTACTCGAAGAGGTGAATGTAAAAAAGAGACAATCCGTTAATATTAAAAAACTCAACCAGCTTAAATAACCTAAAATAAATGATAAAAAAAATAAAGACAAATCTATCACTTTTTATTATAATAATTCAAAAACGTCAACAAGTGTTCCAATCGAAATATTTGACGTTTTATCAGACGAGAAATAAAATCATAAAAAAAAGTAAAAATTTACTTATGCATATTTTTGGTTGTTAAAATATGAACTATGAAAAATTTGACGTAACCTTTCCCTTTTCTTAATTCTTTCAGAAAACCACGAATGGAACAGTGGCGTAACCCATTTTTTTTTTTAATGAAGTTGAATTAAAAAAAAGCTTGACCTACAAAATACGTCTTTTTTTAAACTTTTCAACGTTTTTAGATTAATCAAAAATGTCAAAGGGAAAATACAAAAAAAAAGTTTAAAAAAAAACCTGTTTCTTAAATCTCTCGTAACTCTAAAGTGAATTTTATGGGTTTCGCCACTGTTGCACTCATAGCCTCATATATTTTTGCCCATTCTCCTTTAATTTTTAAAGATCAAAATGTAGTGAATGTTTGGTAGGTGTGACATTTATTTTTTAAATGTATAAATGCAGTTAAACCGAATCGAAAGCTTAAGACATGAGGTAATAAAAATATTGTGGATCGAAAGCTTAAGACATGAGGTAATAAAAATATTGTGCTTATAGATATACCGGTACATATTTTGTTTAGAATGAACAACATGATATACTCGTATAATCGTGCGGTTTTATAATTTATTCAAATAAAAATAAAACAATTCTGATTGATTCTGTTTGGCCTATTAATATAAAATTTCCACATGCCAATCTTATACCTTTTGTCATTAAAACTTGTCACAATATATGTACATGTTTATAAATATAGACAAATTTAAACAACATATCTAGTAGTATAGGTATATAAAAGAAAACAAAGGTAATGAAAGCTTAATCTTTTCCCACGGCACTTTTAATAACGGAGAGAATATTTTCATAATGAACTACTATTAAATTTTCTAGTTTATAAACGTTTGTTGCTGTTTTTTTTTTTTTTTTTTTCTTATTGCGCGAAATGATCTCATATATTTTGCATTAATTAATTTCATTTACATATTTAATTAACAGATATTATTTTTGCTAAAGGTTTACTCATTTTTGTTATGAGTTTTATATGAGGAGAAATATGAGTATATAGACGTTAAGACTGGATGTTAAACTGTTTTTACCCTATTGTTTTTATTTACGTGGTTTGTTGTTTTTAGAGTCGAGAGAAATTCAGTTATATTTATAGTTTGCTAAATGGCGCCGCGAGTGTGAATCTACTAAATTTTCATAAAATGTTTTCAGCATGGGTTTCTCAAAAATATTAACAGAACTTGCTTATGTAACCCCAAAAATTTATGTGTAAAACTAAACTGTGGAAAACTAAAGCATTAATTAATATAAAGTTAAAAATTGTATTTAAAGAAATATCAAGCAAAAGTTTAAGAAAACTGAAATTTCAAAAAAAAAAAAATATTTCTGGAGTGTTTTTGAAAAATAAAAACATTTTTGTTCTGAAATGTATTATTCAACAATTAGTTGAATTTTCTTGAAACTTCTATAAAAATGATAAAAATTGGATTGGACAATATGTATTTGAAAAATGAAAAATTAAATAAACTGTTATATATGAGATGTACCGTTAGTAATGGCTTTATTTGAATTTTCACCTGCGACTATATACTTAAACATTTTTTTTTATCACAAAAAATAATGGCGTGTGTTAATAACTGCTACCATAAAACTTTGTTATGTCGAAAACAGCTATAACGATTTTGATGACATTTTTTTTTCAGCGGATTTTCATAAATAGATAAAAAAATTGAACTAGACTTTTAGCTTTCATTTTTCTTATAAAAGGTTTGTCGGATTGGTCAAAATTTTTATGAAATAGGTCCTAATTTAAGAAAGTGTTTTTTTTTTATTAAAAAAAAATCGAGAAAATTAAATTTTTGAAGTGGATTTTTTACACTATTATTGAGTTATAACACCTTTAAACTTTTATAAACTAAATAAAACTTTAAAGTATTAAAATAATTCAAAGAAGGTACATTTTCATACTTATATTCAAAAATATCTATCGATCTGTTATTGAAATATTTTATTTGAAAACCAAAAATCTTGATTTTTTTTTGTGAAATTGAAGAAAATATTTTCTCACAATTTTGGTTCTGAATACTTTTTCAAATTTAAAAGTTCTCTTGCATAAACATCTTTTTGAGAAAATGGTAACGGTACATCCCAAATTTTCAAACTTCTTTTGCCAAAATAAGCCATCATATTTTTAAACCGAAAACCCTAAATATTTTTTGTAAAAATACTAAAAATTGGAAAAAAAAACTAAATTGTGGAGATACGGCTCAAAAAACCCAGAGGGTCAAGTTTCATAAAGACACACAGAATTGCGAGAATATTATAGATTTTGATTAAAATCTCAAAATTGAATTTTTTTACGAATGCAAGACTTTTCCTATGGTATCTAAACTCAAGGCTCGGTTTCATTTAACGCAAACATTTTTTAATTTTTCAATAATTACAATTTTTTTAAAGCAACAATTTCATTTTAAATTTGCATTTTTGTAATGCTAAATACTTGTAAATGCAATGTAATTTTTTTAAACAAAATATTTGAATTCTTAGTCAATTTTAATTTCACAGCAAACTGTGTGTATCTTAAGTACAAGTTTTTTTCGAAATATTGTTAAAGGAAGTTATAATTCCAATCTTTCTTTAAAGCAAGCATTCGCATTAGCATCAAAAGATTTCCCTTGATGAATTAACCTTCAGATCTCTGATAAAGAACTAAATAGATGAACAATAACTGGTATCCAAGTTTTGATACAACGTTGGTTTTTAAGTACTTAGGCAAGCAGTTTATACCCAACCATTGTATACACAGACTTTCAGGAGCCTAATTTTGTGGACTTTCTTGGAAGTTCGTCTATCAAAATAACTTGAAATCCTCTTTTTTTTTGTGTACAACATCAAATAAATTTTCAGAATGTACCTTTTCAAATTTCCATGTAATGGTTTGAAAAAAAAAATAAAAATTTAAATAAGAGAGAAACAATTCCAATTTCTTGCCAAAAATCTAATTAAATTTATTATAAAAAAAAAAAACTTTTTAAGGTTCACAGTATTTTGTAAGACATTTCAAAAATTTTAACTACCTACCCAGTCCTGCATCTTTAACAAATTTCTATTCTTCTCAATTTTTAAACAAAAACTCCTACTTTACATTTCTTGGAATTTTCTGTCCATTGCTCAATAATAGGAATTAATAAATTCCACAAGAAAAATTCTCAACTCACATAAATCTACTTACATACATGTATGGGAAACCTAGAATAAATTTCAAGTTTTCAATAGAAACTATACCAAGTAGCGTATCCTTCTTCTTCCCTCCCCATCACCACCCAACTTCACATTACTGAATCAGGAATAGTTTCAAAAGAAATATCTTGAAAAATTCCAAGAAAACAACAACAGCTCAAAAAATCCGTTGCCCTTATTCTTTTCATCCTTATAAATATTTTCCACCCAGTTTATGACTTTTTTCAAAAGAGACAATAACAAAAAAAAAAAAACTTTAAAAAAAGTTAGTTGGGAAAATAAAGAAAAGAAGAAAGGAAAGAAAAAAAAACTCACCAAAACATTTTTCTGATTCTCTTTATCCAATAAAAATTCCATACTCTTGTGTGGTCTCCTAGCAGCTACTGCTCCATGTCCATGTCCACCGCCACTTATCACTCCCCCAGATGATTTTTTCTTACTTCCACTACCCATAACCCCACTATCTTCACCGCCCAACAAATCATCGTCATCATCATCATCTGCATCCCCATCGTCATCAATATCCCCATAACCACCGCGTCCCGACGACGATGTCGAAGTATTCCTTTTCGAAGATGAAAAATTATATTTCACTTGAGGTCCCAATTCCATAAGACTGCGTGTTTTTCCCGAAATTTTTGTCTCGTGCGTATCGAGATTTGTCTCAATCAAACCGATTTTGCAATGATTCAATTGTTGTTGTTGTTGTGAAGGAGATTGATAGTGATATAAACCACCTCCACCGATACCGGCACCACCAGATGGCACCACAGTCGCTCCAATATGATGACTGTTACTATTATTCATAGCTGAAGATGGACCGTTTTGCTGCGTATTACAACCGTAACCGTTCGTAACACCGTTCAACTGATTTTTAAAATCATAATAACTACGCTCATTGTCCAAGAATACCTCATCAATCGATTGGACTACACCGGATGCGGATTGTGGAGCAGAATTTTGTAGCGCATGTTGCCTTGCGCGCTTCTCGCATACCCCTACAACACGGGGTGGCTTCTGGAACGGAGCAGCCGACGATGTCTGTTTGTTGTTATTTGTTCCGAGCAACACGTGGTTACTACAACTGTTACTGCTGCTAGCGTTGGAAGGTGATGGCGACGATGGGGCTCTTCCATTGTTATTGCAGGGTGTTCCATTTGATTTGTTGGCTCCTTGAACTGGTCCCTTCAGAGGGATGTAAATGAAATCCGGCGAATTCGGTTGTTTTTGTTGGGCAGCCGATTTCTTCGACGATGCCGATTGAGGAGCAATCGGTGGAAGACCCTGAGTGTCCTTCTGTTGCTGCAATTGTTGTTGTTGCTGCTGTTGCTTCTTCTTATTGCGACGCAACGAAAACCGGAAACCATTTGCAAAACGCGACAAGAACCCTTTATGCTGGGGATGTTTCTCGTCCGCTTTGAATTTCGATTTCATAAGTTCATTGTTGTTATTGAGCGAATTCGATTCACCACTTGCCGCCGAACACTTCACTGGGTAATTTGACATTATTTTTTTCGATGGCGTCACAACACCACTGTCCACTGACGAAGTACTTGGTTGTTGCACAAAAATATGAGGAACCGGTGTTGCCGGTCGCTGGGGACTATCTAATTTTTCACTAATTAATTTATTCGATGCAGATAGAATCAAACGCGGCGATGTTGTTTTGACATTATTTCCAGACAATCGATAACAGTCACTACCTCGCTCGACGATAGCCGATTTAACACTGATGTTATGTGCAGGCAAATTTGTTGTAACCGATGGCGATGATGATGGTGGTGGATTTGTCGGAGCAGCAGCAGCTGCTGCTACTGCAATAACATTATTGATAGTGATCGTAATTTTCTCTTTGATCACATTCTCTTCATCTTCATGCGATGTTTTTTCGATGTTATGTTTCTCTTCGTTGTTGTTGATGATCTCTTCGTTGCTGCTGGTCTCTTTGTTTGTATTCTCTTTGGATTTGTTCTCTTCGATTGGTGGTTGACTCTCTTCGATGACAGTAGCGTCGTTGTCTTCATTTGCATCTGGTGATGCTGGGGCCACAAGGGTGTCATTACACTCTTCGGAACTTTGTTCTTGCCAGGTATATTTGGAAACAACTGGATAGAAACTGACACCTTTGCTGCCAAATGAGGCTCTCGATCCGGCAGGTAAGAGGATACCCATTCGTTTCTCGGTGGTTGGAAGTTGTTGCATTGAGGTGTGAGTCGATGACACGAACATATCATCATCAGTTTCTTCATGGGTGAAGGCATTCAAATTGGGTGTCGATGAGACTATACCTACTCGTTGTTTTTTGTTGGCTGCATGGAAACGACGTTTGGGTGGAACTACTCTGGTTAGATCACTGTTGGAAAGTTCTTTGGGGTCAAAGTTGCATTTTTCAAGACTTTGAGCATAGCTGGTCTTGAGAGAAGTTGGATCTTGATCGAAGGTTTTGTTGGAGTTGGACTTATTGGAGGCTGACTTGGTTCTTCGTGGTGGAGGTTTGCGAATTTGCAATTGAATATGATGGATTTCATCGGTTTCCTTGGCGGAGGATGATTCTTCTGTTGTTTCTTGATCACTGATTACGGTGGCCATATCGCAACGGGAACTTCTCTTCGAATTATTGCACTCTTCACTGACCAAAGACAAACTGTTGCGATTTGAACGCGGACGACCGGAATAATCGAGTAAAGTTAAATTACTATAGCTGGCATTCATATAACCAACACCGCTGCTGCCCGATGCCGAACCGATCGATTGGAGTGATCGAGCACTATGAAATACCGCCGCGGAGGAGGAAGATTCTAAACGCTCGTTACGTGAACGTTTCCAGCTATTACTGCGAACAACAACTAAGCCCGACGGCGGTGATGAAAACGATGGTGATCGTGGTGGCAGCAATTGATCTTCATCAAGATCCGACGAACTCGAGGCACCACTTAGGGCGGTGGTGGTGGTACGTTGGCGACGTTGTGCCGCAGATCTTCGCTGCCGATGGGAATTATGATGCTGATTGCTCGTCTGATTCAAATTGTTATGATGACGATGACTCGAGTGATGATCTTCGATACGATCGAGATCATTTGGAACACTTGCAACGCGCTCGGAGCTATTTGACCGATCGAACGATGACTCCTGGTCCTGCTGCAATGGCTGCTGCTGCTGATGATGATGATAATGATGACCGACAGCAGCTGTTTCTTCGCCGCGAATATCTGGCAAACTGGATGATCGGTTTGGCGGTGATCGATGTAGTAGTGGTGCTGCCATATTGTTGCGCTCTTTGCTTGTGGCCATTGCCGACGGCGGCGATACAACTGAAACTGCTGGCCGCCATGTGAACGACGAGGCAGATGCGCAAGACGATGGCGATGTAGATTTGGATGTGTTGGTAAGAGCCGATGTAGCCGATGAAGATTCGTCGGAGGAAATTGGCGATGAGGAGGACGGTGACCGGCGGCTATTTTTATCGCCAGTATACCAGCAATCGTCTTCTTCGTCGTTGTCGTTGCCGTTGCCGACTAGTTCCCCATGCTCCTCATCTTCATCATCATCATTATCATCATCATCGTCGTCGTCTACGTCGACGTCGTCATCACCATTGGCATCATCATCTCGATGTTCCTTCGCCGATGTACTACCGCCACCACTCCCGTTGCTATTCACTTTCGCTGTGGCTATTTTGGGAGCATCCTCTGTTGCTTGTTGGATTTTGGAATGTGATTTTGTGTTAGCCACCGAAACAACCGCAACTGGGTGATCGTAAAATTCATCTTCTTCGCAGAATTTCTCAAAATTCGGAATACTTTTCGATTTGGCTCTCATCACAGAATGTATGTGTTCACAATAGCCACTATCTTCACTGAGATTTTCCGCAGAGCTTTTGCCACCTTTGAGAAAGCCTCGCGTATGAGCTGCACCTGTAGCACTTAGAACCTTATGTGAAGCTACACTATTATCACTGGATGACTCCGAATCACTTTTGCTTGCTGCAGTCGATGTGAAGTGAAGATTTGTTCCGAAATCGATTTTATCCAGATCGAAGTAGGTTTGATGAAGACGACTGTCGGAACTTTCGTATCTCTTCAGGCAACCAGTTGAGCCTCTGTTTGAGTTCGAACCACTTCCTGAACCACTTTCGATGCATCCACCTTCAAAGCTCAACAGCGATGGCGAAGAATTGCCCAGTGACGAACATAAACCTTGTTCATTTAGGAGTTGCCTTTCGAGGCTTTCAAATTGAATCAACGATGAAGATCGACTTAGAGAGTTGCATGATGGACTATCCATATCACAATAGAATTCATCGAAGCGTTTTCGTTGTCCTCCTGCATTGCTTCCGCCTCCAACACCATTTAGAGAATTTGACAGTGAGTTCGTTTCGATCGAATTGATTTTATCGATTGCGGAGCTGAGGAGGTCGGTTCGTTGGAATTTTCGTAGGAGTTGAGTATCATCTAAAATAGGTTGACAATTGAGTAGGCCCCCAATAAGGAATTCATCACGTCTAGGACGTTTTGCTGGGCAGGCGAAATCACGTTCAGAAATCGAATCGGGATCTGCAAAAAAATTTGAAATATATTAGATGTTGTTTTTAGACATTTCGAAAGCAAAATACTTATAAAAAAGTATTTAAATTTTTTGAACTTTTGTTGTTTTTGTTTACCTCTATTTAATTCGATTCGAATTACAGAATTAGTTTCAGACTCAGAACTCCATGTACTATTGTTTTCGAATTGTGACCAACTATTGTGAATACTTTCTTCATCTTCGGAGGTTTCTTCCATAATTGGTTCGAGCATCGAGCGCGATGATGATAAATAGATGGCATCTGAAAGAAAATAAAATTTATTAACAATTTTAAATTATTATAAAAATTAATTAAAATTATCATTTGAAATGTATTTTTGTTGTGTTTTTAGAAGGATGACGTTTTGAATTACTTCTAGTTTGAAACCACGATATTTCAATCGAATTGTCTAACGCAATCTAACCACTGATTTATATTTCAAATCAATCAGTAGGTACAAGACGTATTCATTTCAAAAACTCATTTAATGATAATGATAAAATTCTTTCTGCGCATCTGTGGTTCTGCCATCGAACCGTATTTTTGATTTTCGATCATCGCGGTCAAAATGTGTATGCAAAAGGTTTCTAGTTATTATATTTTAAAAATGAATAAATAAATGGGTTTGTGGATTTTTGAAAAAGAAAACAAAAACAATTTTCGAGAAATTTAGAAAAAAAAAACACTAAGTGTCTCTATTACTAATCAAATCAAGACTACGAAATCAAACTTACGGTACTGAAATAAAAAGAATGCTTCCCAGCAAAATTCAGATTTTGGAAATATTTTTGTTGACTTACTAAAGGTGTACGATTCTTTTCTTAGGCGAAATTGATTTGTTTAGCTCCAAAAATAAGACTTGTCTTTTAACTGTTACAACTAAACTTATCAATTTCGAAAATCTTTGAGGATCATCATAAAAACATAAATTATTTGGTCAAAAACTATTTTTTCAAAAAACCGTTATTAAGGGAACCTGCCACAGAACATGGGGTGGAATCGGCTAACGCGATTGTTGACTATCGCTTTGTTGATAGTCGTTTTTGATTATCAACTCTGATTTGCTCCGTTTAAAGTGATCAATAAAACAGGTTGAGTTTTTGGCAGCACTTACAGTGAGAAACGTCGTTTTAGTTCTCTTATTTATGTATTTGCTTTTATTTGACAATATTCTACACACAATTTATTTGCTTTAGAAATTGAATCCAAACTAACGATGTTACTCACAAAAATGTATGAAAACGATACCTAAATAGCTGTCACTTGGAAGGACAAAAACGATTGTCGATTTGATAATCACCTTACATGGAGCTAAAGTATCGTTTTTGATTATCAACTATCAACTATCGCGTTAGCCGATACCACCCCTGATTTATCGATCAAATTTTTTAAATGACAGAGGTCGTATCTCAATAGTATTCGGAGGTATAAAACTTTAAGCTGGCAATAGTTTTCTTACTGGCGGCCATTTTAACAGCAGTTAAGTGATTTGTGTTTAGTTTTGTTTCGCATTTTAACATGAATAGACTGACGCTTTCCAAATTTATTTTGAAAATCAGGTTCTGTTCGTAATATGCACAATTGGACGTAGTGCGAGGTCTAATTGACGGTAAGCTCACTTTTGGTTGAATGGCTACGTCAATAAATAAAAGTGCTGTATTTGGAGTGAACATAATTCCCAAGTGTATGTTGAGACACGGTTACGTCCAGAAAAACTGATTATTTGGTGTGATTTATGGGCTGACCAGAATCACCAGCCAATGGTGACCCCTATATAAGGGCCATGATTACTAAGTTTTGCGTTTCACAGCAGAAGCTGTGATTTCAACAAAAAGGCGCAACATGTCACATGGCTCGTCCCACAATTGATTTATTGAAGGAAACATTTTGAAGTGGGGGCAAACCTTCCTTAATTTTTTTGGCGTAGAGCTTGCAGCGCCACTACAAGGGTCGGGCAACATTAAAAAATACTCGCCATCATAGCATGTACTATGATTTTCATTTACAAAGTATTATCTGTAGGAATGTAGGGATATATGAAGTCGCTAGTCTACGCCGATAAGCCCGAAACGATCGAAGACCACTTGGAGGACAACGTTCGCGGCGTTATTTTCGATATACGCCTAAAAATGAAATGGCGAAAAAAAATTTTACCTCCAGACTAAATTACGTCCGAGTCAGCAGTATTATATTTCGAACAAAGTCAAAGTTAAAGTTCTATACCTCTTTAAAAAAAAAACACCTTTTTTCATATAATAATTTTTTAAAGTATGTATATTTTGAAAATTCAAAATGCAATTCAATTTTTTTAAATTTTTTTTTAAGAAATTTTGTTTACATATTACCTTATAAGGTAATTCAATATAGGAGGAAGTTGTTACGATAAAGTCGTTCATTTTGTTTTTTAATTTAACTTTTTACAACTTTGGCCATAAAAATATCCGATTTGTGATTCAAATTCAACCTTATTAAAATTTTTATATAAAAAAAAGCCCTTTCTTTATAGTTGCGAATGGGTTAGGTCTTAGCGTGAAGCCAACAGTGTCCTTGAAATATTTCAAGACCAATCACAAACTTTTGTTTTAAGTTTAAGTGTATTGAAATAATTTTTTTTACAAATTTTTGAAATTTTTTAAACATAATTTTTGATCTAAGAAGTGCAGAATATTTTTTTATGAACAGAACGTATTAAATTTTCGTTTTGAAACTATTAAAAACCTTGCATTGTTAACCTATTTCATTAACACAAATTTTAAAATATACAAAGTACAAAAAAAAATACAAGCTGATTAAAGGACTTACACAACTTGAATTATACTTGATATATTGACGAGCAAAAAACAATGTTGCCACTCCTTATCTTATCACAAACCCTTCTGTAATAAACACACGTTCGTTTCTTCAATCCAAGCTCAAGGTTAATCACTTACAAAAAAAAAAAAATTAACTGCTTCTTATCTAAACAAGGTCTCTGTGATATACAAAAAATAAAATCTTAATCGTGGGCAGTATAGATATTTATGTACATTATGAACAAATAACTTATATACCAAATGGATCAATTTGTTTATAACATCTCGATCAATAAAACAAAAACATATAAAGAGAACACAAAAAAAAAAATAATTTTTAAATGCTTTTGTTTTAGTTGCGCATTTGTGAGTAAAATTCTCAATTATAAAATTCATGAATCATGAATCGAAATTAAATTTATTATTAGTTTTTTTTCGTGCCAGAAAATAAAAGAAAATAGTTTTGCAATAACAAAGAATCACAAAAGAAATGACGATTTGAAGCATTTCACCATAAAACTTAACGAAGATTAAACATACCTTGTTGATCGAATGGTGTTTGATCAAATGCCGGTAGATGCCAATTTGATGATGGAGTCGTTATGACTCCAGCTAGATCCAAGTGTTCCATATTTTCGAAGATTTTTCTTTCTCCAATAAATGTATGATGATGACACACCACAACACTTAATCACTTGATACTTTCTTTTTCGTTGAGTTTATTAACCGTCTCACTGTAGTAGTTAACATTGATGTGTCAATTTGTTTTGACGTTTAGATATTGTTTAAAAATAATAACATGAACACGACAAAAACAACAACTACGACAACACTTTTTTTTCCAATTGAAAGTTTTTTTTTTTTCAAGTTCAAGGCACCAATATTAGATGAAGCGAAGCCGGCACTTTCTGAAAGAAGATACAACGAAAAAAGAAAATGGTCAAAAAAAATCAAATCAAATTTAATTATCACTTAACATTTAATTATAAAAATAAAAATACTAAAAATTTAAAAGGTTGTTTATATTATGTTTTTATTTATTTGAGAGAGAGAAAAGAAATATTTATAAATCTAACACGTTGTCGTTATAATAAAAGAGTCACATCCGACCGTCACCATCCGTCGGTCGATCGGGTCGAAGTTAGATAAAATTTATAGTCGTGATGGCGAATGGCGATCATTTCATTATAAATTTTATAGTACTCAAATCGAAATCGTCTCTGCTGGGGCGAGACTGTGTGATCAAATAAAGAGCTTCTCTCCAGGGCTGTTGTTTTGGCATTGGATGGGGTATACAGTGGATACACCGAACTGCGTTTCGTCTCGAGCACGAGTATGTGACTTTTTTTTGTTTTTTTTTTTGTTCATCCTCTTCATCTATTTTATAGAGGAGCAAGGAACGTCAGAGACTGGCAGAGGGTGATGGACTCTCATCATCATCGTGATGTGGTTTTTGTTTTGGAACGCGTGCACCTCACAATATAGTTTATATGGATGGATACAAAAACATGGACGGGGTATATATTTCTCTTGGATGTTTTTTTTTTCGTATTTTCTTAGTTCAAAAATTCAGAGATACTCTTGAAAGAGACGAGATACAGATGTGATTTTTTTTTTTTTTAATTTTAAGTGCATTATTTGTTGGTCTAGTCATGGCTGAGATGATTTAATTTATAAAGGTGTTTTAGGTGGAAGTTGGACTTTAGTCATAGATTTGTCATACTGTCATAATTAGTATGGATTACGGAAGTTCATAGTTTCTCAATGAATAGTAAACACAATTACTAAATCAATTAAAACAATAGGGAGTGGTTTTTTAATGATCAATCATTTTTAAACTAAGGCTTCAATTTGTTGATTAACAAATTAGAAAGAATGACCAGTGTTGTCGCTCTATCATAATTACCTTTGGTCTACTACTAAATGCTTATTTTTTGTATTTAAAATTATGTACTTTAATTAACAGAAAATTGTATGCTCTACAATTCTGATTTTATTTAATAATAATAATAATTAGGAAATATAAGCCAAGATATTATAAATTATACTTTTAGGCTTTTTTGAGAAAAATCGTTTGAGAACTGCTAAAAAAGCTGTTCGAATATTTGATTTGACCAACCGTTTATCTGCACTGAATGTTAAAAGTCTAAGATTTTTTAAAAAATTATTTTTTTTATAAACAGAAGAAAGTCAAAAAAGTATTTTGAATCTTTAAAGAAAAACAATAAAACAGAGTATTTTTTTTTAATTTGGACAAGATCCGTTCTGTGGTCTAGTTCAAAAGTGTAGACTGATCACTGAATCATCATCGTTAACAACTCAGTATAAAATCAGTATACTACAGGATTGATGCATGGCTTGTTTTATAGAGAGTATCCAACAATCACCGCCATAGAACAAAACTACGTCTTTCTGAGGTAATTTTAAATCGAAAAAGTAATTTTTTCAACAATCTAAAAATGCTTTAAAAATTTGCCTGATAATGAATTGTCGGCAAACCGTTATACGCACTAAAAGTTTTTGTAAAGATAAAATTTTTGACACATTTTTTTTTTACTTTTTTTTTAAATTATTGTTTTTTGAAATATCTTTATTACTGGAAATTTTCTCTGAGAAAATTTTAAGTTTTTTTTTTCACAAAAATTTTAATTTTCTGTCATTTATTATTTGATAATTTTTTTCTGAACATTTTTTTGGGCATTATTTTTGATACATTTTTAAAGACGAACATTTTAATTGACAAACATTTTTTTCTCAATTCGCCGAATTTTTCTGCTCGGTTGTTCCCTGGCAAAGTTTTTTTGGAAACATTTATTTTTGAGGATTTTTTTTTGAAAAACATATTTTTACATTCTTATTTTTTTCACACAAACTGTTGAACATTTATTGTTTGGAATTTTTTTTTACAATTTTTTTTTTGGCAAACTTTATTTTGAAAATTGAAGACGAAAATATTCGATTTTTAAAGGTGCAGTAAATATTGGCACATGCCTGGCGACTGAACATATCCTGAGCGATGTTTCGTTTAAATACTAAAGAACAACTCACCTAACAGTTCTAATCATACACTTTTATTAATATTTTTTTTCATGAAAAGATCTCTCCCGATTGGATTAATTGTTGTTTTTTTTAGATGTTGAACTATTTTATGCAAATACATAACAACACTTATTTTTGTGAAAGTCATAAGCTCATAGAAACAACCCAAGTATGTATATGGTTAAATTTCACTTAAAACAACAAACTTGCAATGTACACTTAAAAGTTCAAAAGCATCACAAAGTCTACAAAGTTTTATCAGAGACACTCTCACTTCGTATACTTAAATAATTTTTCAAGAGTAGATTTTTTTTTTAATGAATAAATAAAACTTTTAATATAAAATGTAAACTGAAGAACAACTTTAATTAGCATCTATACATTTTTCTCTAGAGTACTTTTTCAATGACCGAGACAGAGTTTTCAAAATTTTCATTTCAATTCAAAGCACTTGAAATATTAAATAAACACTTTAATTATTCATTTTGTCACTGAGGAATAATAAATGAATTAATTTTAACTTTCTTTTGCCACTTTAAAAATTTTGAAAATTCAGGACATTGGTTATTAATTTAAGAGACGAAAAATCAGAAGTTTTGAATTTGTATCTTCAAAGTTTCTATATCATTTTAAACTACATTAATTTATAAACTGAACTAAAATATTATTGAATAATTATTATTTCGTAAATATCATTTAGCTTTACCTCTACACACGATATTAAATTTTGATAATAATAAATTCATACGTTGCATTTAGGTATGGAAATTATAATAATTATATATTTTGTAGCTTAAAGGTATATTCCTGAATGATAATCTAATCTCTCTAAGGTGTTTTCTGTTTTCTGTTTTCATTTGTTTGTTATAATCTCAAATGAATTGATAATGAAGACCTGAAAGGGGTTATTTGTACAAGTCTTAAAGTTGAGTGTTTATTTTATTGCATACGTAGGTATAATTGAAAATTGCATTGTTGATAACACAATGATCCATGTAGCTATGTATTTTGTTTGTTTTTCAAACAAATTTGACACAATGTGATGACTGATGAGATTAACACAATTTTGAAATAATTTATTGACGTCAAGAATTAAGTTTGTATTCAAAATTAAATTGTGGATAATTATTTTGAACAAGTTTTTGACACTTTTTTATGATGGCGAAATATACACAGCGGACTATTTGTTTTCATACGATATGAGATCGATTAGAAAAGAAGATTGAAATCGAAATTTTAATCAGAGCAAATGCGGAAAAAATAACGGGTAATTCTGTTTCCTCAATTTCCAAATGGAGCAATGGAATTTTACGAATTTGTCGGGGCTCCTAAAAGAGTTAACTGTAAAAAAAAGGCACGGTAACCTTAGATGCCTTTTAAGGGTCGAAATTTTATGAATATGACCTTATCCGGTCAAGTTGAACGGAAGAAAATGGAAGGAAAAATTATTTTTAAAAATCAACTAAAAAAAATACGTATACGACAGAGTGTACCTTTATTTTTTTTTCGTTTTTTGTATAAATTTACTTTTTTTAGTTAATAAACATATTGCGAGAAATATTTTTGTTGATATATAAAATAAAAAAAACTCTTTCCCAAAAAACAGAAATTATTTTTTTTTTCAATTTTCTCATGAAGAGTTTATTAGATTAAAATCGAAATGGAAAAAATTTTTTCGAACGGTTGAAAATTGGTTTTTACAGAAAAAAAAAATCAAAAATTATTACATTTTTGGCACCATCATTTTGCACTTCAAATACTGAATTTTATGCTTTTGTTTATATTTTTCTACTACGAAATTTTTGGTTTTGAAATTTTGTTCTATATTCTATAGTAATTCAACATGCGCATGTACTCGTGCGATCTAGTTGTGCTTTTTATTTTTCTTGTTCTTATCAAACCTACAGGATTTAGTCTTTTCACACATCTTGTGCTAAATCAAAATGAAGATATGTTATCCTTTTTCTTAAATTAATAAGGGCACAGCGTTTTTAAGTTTTTTTTCTATACAAAACTACGTTAACGCATTATTTAAAAATAAAAATTAGTTTAATATTATGGTTTTACTATACCCGTAAGAAATATACCTGCCTATACATAAAACTTTTCTGCAAATAGTGAAAAATTTAACTTTTTGTAGGATCATTTGATGATTTTGATGCATTTTTTTGAAGAAGGTGAAGGACGTTGTGTACATAATATTTTTTCACCTGCTGGCAACTCGGAGGTCTGGGTTCGATTCCCAGCCTCGTTCGCCTAAAAACAGAAATGTTTCTTTCATGGGCTGCTGCTTTTTGCGAGAAATTGACAAAAGGTATCACTTGTGGAGAATAGAGTGCTTCTCAACCTGGCCCTTGGATTAGCCACAAAATTGTAGGTCCCTCCCAATTCTGCAATATCACGCACACAGGAATGGTTGAAAGTTGTAAGTCAGTTAGGCCCTAGTTCTTCATTTACTGTCGCGTCATCAGATTTATTTGAAATATTACACAGATCAACACTATTTTTGTTTCTGGGTTCTTGATATGATTTTCTTGTTGCTCCTACATCACTTACTAATTATAAAAAAATTTTACCTGAAAAAGTTTGTTTTTATAGCTAGAATTTTGATATTATGGATTAAAAGGGAGATAACTGATAAAAATTGATATTAATTAACTAAATAAATCATAACTTTGATTTTACTCGTTCGATCCTCAAGGTTAAGGGCTTAAAATTACCATGAGACTTGAGGCTACATTCTGTGTAGAACCCATGGGGGTGGGGCCACGCCTTCAATATAAAAAAGTTGATTGAAAGAAAATTTCAATTTTATTTTTGTTCTTTTAAATGCAAAAGATGATGAAAAATTTCAAAACATCAAAAAACAATGTACTACAAAATTATTGCCCCAACTCTCTTCTACAAAAATGTCATTGGTTATATACCGGTAAACTCAAAAGGTAAGACGGCGGAAGCACCCGAATTGATTTTTTGCGAAAAAAAAATTAATTTTGATCAAATTTTGAGTTTGAAACTAGTTTTTTCAAAAACTATGCATAGATTTTGCTTGATTTAAAAACTGGGTAAAAGAAAAAAAGTATAATACTTAATTGTAGGTATTACCGTTATTTTTTAATATTTTTTTTTCCATTTTTAGTAGTTTTTTAAATGAATTTGCCCCTCCCGCCCAAACGGGGGGAAATAGACCCCCCTTGCCATAGTAAAAAAATACTTGTAGAAGTGTTCTACAAAAAACGTTATCATTTCTTAGCGCTACAGTTATCTTACTCTTGCCGAGAACACTTAAACCCTAGAGTTGGTTGAAAACCCATAATATTTATTTATCATTGTAATAGGTGCAGAAACAAACTTAAAAAAAAAAAAGATGCAGTTATATAGAATTCAATACCAGGATTGAGAAAATCGCCACTTCAACACAGAAACAAAAAAAAATAATTTTTTTGTCGACCTGTGTTATTAATTTAGAACTATGCAACCCATATTAGGGAAACACACTTTTTCGAGCTCTATTTACTAGACTATTTTAAAAACGACATTAATTAATTATTCTCGAATAAAAAAACACCAACACAATTTTCTAGGTAGGTATATGTGGTTTTGGAAGCGAATCTGCTATAAAAGCTTCTTCATGTTCAACTATGATCAAAAGGTGTAATAAAACATTTTGTCAACAAGATGATTTATTTTCATTGATCAAACATAAAGAACAGTGAAAATATTTTATATAGATATAGCTATTCAATGTCTACACGTTTTTAGTTGTTTTTTTTAATCTGTCTCATCCGAAACAAGTTCTTTTCAGATTTTGTCGTTTCTTTCACAAAGCTTCATTGTCACTCCAAAAAAAAAAGAAGATTGATCAACAATAAGGAACTGATCTCATTCAAAATACGTTGCTTTTTTTCATTCAATTGTATATGCAACATCCTTGCCGCATCTGATTACTCAATTTTTAAATAATAAAATCATTTAAATTTTTAAATCACCCTGGCCCACCCCAATCAATTTAACAAGGTGGTGCGTCATGATCATCACACACTTTCAATTTTATCTTGTCACAAGTTATAAATTTCGTGTTGATATTTTTATTTTATGAATGTCTAGAAATCTTCAAAAAAAACTGTTCTCCTGATTAAAAATCAATCCCCTACTTTATGTTCCCCTCTGGCAGAAAAAAAATTCCGTACATCAAAAAATACAAAATAATATACGATATGTGGTGTGCCAACAAAAATTTGCTCTGGTTCACTTCAAGTAGACAAGAATCTAATTTTAGATTTCAAAATAAAAACAAATGTTTTTTTTTTCTAAAAGATCGAGAATAAATAATTATTTAAATGTATGGGAGTTGCGCGCGCATTCAAAGAAGTGTTTGCGAAAATTTCATTTCCATTTAGTGGAAAAACAAATTTGAAAATTGTGCAACAACGCACCTGTAAACGTCAACAAAATAATACAACACAACAAAAATCTTTCCCGGAGAGTTTTTTTTTCTCGATTTTTTTTATTTTACTTTCGAAAATAAAAATTTTGAAAAATGTTTATTTTTCCATTTGATGTTTTTTTATGGAAAAAACACACTCAATAACGCGGAAAGGAAATTTGTTTAAAAAAAAGAGATCGCGCACTCTCGCATTTTATAAGGTACTGAAAATATTTCAGAATTTTTTTTAAGAGGGCGTACTGATAAGGGGAGTTTTTTCCGTTCTTTTGTTATCAATGAAATATACAACAGCCTCTTCAATTAATTAAAGCTAATTTTTTTTTCGTTGAAATTCTTGTTCCCTATCTTGCGGCATTTTTTTCTGATAACAGGTTGTTTTGAGCTTCAAAATTTTAAATGTATGTATATCATTCACAGGAAATTTGATTGATTTTACTTATATGATAATGAAAACGGGTGACAATAATGTCAAAAAGAATGTCAATCAATTTGTTGGCAATTTCTATTTGCACTTTTTTTTTTAACTATCCTATTAAATCAAACATCAGACAAAACAAATAAATTCTTCAATGAAGAATTCTAAATTTAACAAAATAAAAAAAAATTAAAATCGGGTTAGAAGTAATAAAAATAAACACGACAAAGAAAATATAAACATTTGGCGAAGATAACAAGTGGCAGAATGTAGGTGTGTTGTTATCTTTTAAACTTTTTTTTTTATTATTCGGCGACATTGCCAATAAATTATAAGTAGAACTGTGTCGTGTCGTGAGAATAATGGGGAAGTTACACTGTAAAAAAAATTTATTCAAATTTTAAAATTATTTTTTTAAAGACACTTTGGTTGAGTATTTAAAAATTAATTGGTACCTTTCAAGCTTATACTCTCCGAGATTTTTCAAAGAATTAAAAATATAAATCAAAATGTTATTTTACAGATTTTTTTTTTTAAATTTCGATAAATGAGTTCAAGTTGAAGGTACTTGGTATTGAAACTTACTTTTAAGATTTTTATAAATTTTTTGGGAGCGGTTTAAAATTCTGATCTATATATACTATAGTTTTTAAATTCTATTTTTCTATAAAAACTTAAATGTACATATCTTTTAAAAATCTGGCTTTTGGTTTTACAAAACAAGTTTTTAGACACATTTTTCTTTTTTTTTTATTTAGGGGGAAAAAATTACTTTAAGTTAATTATATACTTATTTTAATATTAAAAAAAAAAAACATATTTTTCAAAATTATTAAATTCATCAATATAAAGTTAAGAATTTAATTTTTTAAAAATAATCACAATGTGGGTAGTTTTAGACAAATTCAATTTGCAAAACAAATATTTTTAAATTTTATTCCGAAAAAAATTCAGTATGTGTTAAATTTCGAATATACAAAGGTAGTAAACCTTTACAAAGAATTGGTGCCCTTTTCCAGACCATGTATATATTTGCAAGTATTTAGTAAAAAAAAAACATCTAAATCATAGTTGTTCTTCAAAAGTTTGAAGTAAAAACTTTTATTGATTGGACTAAAATTGTGAATAAAAATTGTACAGTTTCAGAAATGTTTTTTTTTTCTCTACTGTAAGAATTTTCTTAGTTTTAATTAATTTTTTTTTCTATTTAATGAGAAAGAAAGTCAAAAATCATTTAGTTTTATTTTTAAATATACTTAGTTCTTTTTATGAACGAATTCAGAAAAATGAATTTTTAAAATACAAAATTAAAAAAAAAAATTTTACCTAAAATATGTTTAAATACTTTGTATGCAGTTTTATATAGCAAACAATTTTTTTTTTCAAATCTGGTAGACCTATGACACTTTGTCAAGCCAAGCATTATTAAAGATACAGCAGAACACCATTCTCAAATTTATTTTCTTATTCATTTAATTTGTCGTTTGTCTGAGGCCTTTTTCTGCGTGGGACAATTTACTGAAAAAGTGCACAAATTGTAACATAAACAAATTGTAACATAAACATAAATGATTATCTGTTTTCTTAATTTTAAAATAAGAATTGGAAAATAAAGCAAGGCTTGATTTTCAAATTTGCGCAGAAAAAATTAAACTTCGTTTTCACTAAAATAAAACTTTACTTGTTGCTAGACTTTTAATATCAAATAAAATTTTAGTGTCTTTTAATAACTTTAACATTTTTTTTAATTTCCTGTCCATTATTTAGACCACAAGATTTTAGAAAGCATATTTGCAAAAATTATTATGAACTTCTACCAAATAACAAATTGCAATTGCAAACAACAAATACGTACACTATTTTAACGTGCTTGTGGATAATAAGCATTTTATTACAAAAAGTTATCACACACTTTATTTAATGTTTAATGGACATTCATCAGTTATTTTATATTGCGGTTTCAATTAAATTATAAAAGATTGATGATTTGACCTGAATGTGTTTTTTCTCTTAGAGTAATTTTCAAATTGCAACTTTCTATATACACAAAGTAGATATAATTTCCTGTCTCCTGAGGTTAAAAGTGAGAAAAGTGTAATTCTTTATTTTTTTTTATAGCCAAAGAGAAGTATCTTTTAAGTAAAATCTTGGAAAGAAGAAAAATTTAACTTAACTACCAAACTAACTGTCTAACTAATTGAGTCCTTAATTTATGTTTTCACAAAGAAAAAAAAAATACAAACGTTGGTGGTTATTTTTGAGCACTTAAAGTAAAACAATGCAAATTAGATAAATTTGCTATGTCTGTGGGGGAAAAAAGAGCATTTCCCCTTTTCCCTTCTCTTAAGTAATTGGTAGCTAGCTTCATTAAATTTTTTTTATTGTTTCTTTGTTGCAAAAAAAAAAAATTTAAATCAACAGGAAGGAAAGAAGAAATTTATAATTAGATATGAGTTCAGTTATGCAGTTTATAGTTTTTTTTTTTATTATTTTTTAATTGTGCTGGGAAAAGATATAAAATATCTTCCAAAACCATTTATTACTGAAATTACACCATCAACGTCAGTGTTTATAAAACCCACCAACCGACCGACCGACATGGTCTATTCGAGGTGGAGGCAGAGCTCTGCGCCTTTTGACCAACTTCTTCTTTTCACTTCTTGATTGTAATTATTTTCATGGAGTCTCTCTCCAATGCGTAAAATAATTGTTTTACTTTGCAAAAAAAAACGAGTTACATGATGATGGTGGCATGGAGTATTGAGTTATTGTTTTACTATTGCTAAATTCTCTTAGTAAAAAAAAATAGGTGTTAATTGCAGTTGATTTGCATGCTGATAGAAAAAAATATTTATTGTTTCATGATGTCTGTCCTATTGTGAAATTAAAACGTTGAAACACATTTTACTTTTTTTTTCTTCGATTTTCAAACTTCTAAATGTTTAGCTAATGAAGTTTATTAGTTGGGTTGGGTATGTTCTTGGCCTAAAAAGGAAATATGTACATAGTAAATTTTTATTGTTAAAAAATCGATATCATTTATTATGTAGAAAGTTCTAACAGCAAAAATTATTTACAACCATTATTGAGGGTAAGTAGATATTGGTTTATAGTGAAGTTAAATAAAAGAAAATAAATGGTTAAAAGAAGTTTGTTATTAGACTCCGTTAAAAAATAAAAATTTACCAAATTTAAAAACATTTATAGGGGAATTTTTTGAGGTGAAGAAAAAATTTAATATGAACATTTGGTTTGAGACCTCTATTTGAATTTTCAAACAGAAATGTATTTTAATACTTAAAAAATAAAATGCACGACTGGGTCGCACGTACTTGCTCCTATGTGCGATAACATCTTAGTTTTAAAGTCAAATAACTACTATCGATTTATAGTCATAAGTAAAAATATGAAAAAGCTTGAAATTCATTATTTGAATTGATAAAATAACCCAAAAAAGAAGTTTAATCTTTTATCAAAAAATATTTTTTTATATATATAATTTTTTAAGTATTTATAAAAGAAAAAGTCGGTATGCACATTTTTAGTATTTGATAGCATACACCTACAACCAAATAAAAAAAAAAAATATTTATTAGTTTTCAAAATATTGAGTTTTGAAAAATATTTTTTTGAAAATTTTGATATGCAATATTAATATTTTCATCGAAATCCATCCAATAGTTTACGAGAAAACCGAAAACCAAAAATCCGGTTCAATGGCAAGTCCGGTTTTTTCAAAAACATTTGTTGTCTATATTATTAAGGTTACTTGACAAACCCGATTTAAAAAATGTCATCAAGATCGTTAGAGCCGTTTTTGAGATAAAAATGTTTTGTCTAAATAGTACTATGACAGGTACCGTTATATTTGGAGATAAACAAAATTTCGATTTCCTCTCTAGGCAATCTCCCCAAAACCTTATGTCCAAAGTTTGAAGAAAATCGCTTCAGTAGTTTAGGCTGTAGGTCGACAGACAGAATTGTAATATTAGGTCTGATTAATATCTCGAGTTCGATTTTTTGCACGAATTCAAAACTTGCACTTGTTGATACAAATTTTCATCTATACGAACTTTTTTTCTCAAAATAAACTTTGGGAACAAAAATCCCTGGAAACAACTAAGTAGAAAGGTTTTTGAACCACAGGAATAAATCTTGGTAAAATATTAGTTCTGGAAAAAAATTTCGGGGAAAAAATGTCAAAAAATTAACAAAAAAAAAATTGCTTAGAAAAATTCAACTGAGTTGAAATGTTTTTGAACTCAGAATCTTTCAGATCATTTGAAAATATATTTATAATCATGTACTTACGTCCCAAAATAAAAATTGACAATAATTGTACAAAAATTAATGATAACGACGTCCAAAAATTTGATGTTTTGAAGAGAAAACATTTGTGTCAAATGCATGCCCCAAAATTTTGAATAGATAATTAAAAATGAAATTAAAAAAACTTTCACCATAGGATACTGTTATACAAAATTTTCAAAGGAATTAAAAAAAAAACTGTCCCAAGCCAAACTTTCTATCGAATTCCAGTTCCAGATTTTTCGAATTGAAAATTATTAGTTGCTAGTTAGGATGCAAGCTTATTATGAATCATTTATGGAATGTTCGAAATACCTCCACAAAGAGAGAGATTTAGATCAATGGAAAACTTAGAAGAAAATAAGAAGAGGAGATAACAACTAATAACGTATTTAAAACCTAACATCAAATACATCATTGCCTATCTACAGCTCCCCCTATTTGTCAACTGTCATGTCAACTGTATATATCTGTCATTATGACGGTATTTTCTTTAGCACCTAAATTCCATCATTCCTAATACTTTACAGGCACGTCTTAAAATTACACTCTCATCTTGAAAATTTCATTTTTTCTCCTTAAACATGCATCATACACGCACTCTCAAGACTTAAATTTAATTACTTTAAGGCGTGTTGCAGCAAACCCACCTAATCAAAAAAAAAAACCTAGTAATTTCCTCTCCTCTGAAAACAGTAAAAATAAAATTTAAAAAAAATACCATAGATACACGATCATTACAAAGATACTCCAATCATTCAAAAGTGCATTTACCTCTTTTTGTATATATGTAATTAAATCTCATAATAATTCCAAAACAAGAAAATCCTCTCACTTAAAAAATACTTCCAACTCTAAGCACGGAATTAACCTACAAAAAATTCAAAATACTCGTCGTAATAATAAAAACAACAAAAAAAAAATAAAACCGATACAATGACCATTTGTATCTCTGATGCTGTGAACGGATCGGTTCAACCGGTGGACCGGACTTATGGACCGCAATGTGCGCCTGTGATGCATCGTCATCTTCGTATCGTCGTCGTGTTTGTTGTTTTCGTTATATCTCTAACAAACTGAAAATTAACTGCAACTCTAGCATGTAATTACGATCGTAATCAGCTGGTTCGCAGTCAAGTTCTCGCTCCACCTAGCCCACTTTTGCGCGGTCTTCTATAGCTCTCTTCGGTATATATGAAAATGCGTGACAAATGTGCGTAGAATGTATCTCTGGCACTATAGATACATTATTTACCACTGGATTTGACCTTGTTCTCACAGAGTTCTTTGTATCTTCGAAAGGTGACTTGCATATATATCAAAACAAATGAACGGTAAATTACGGAACCACATAGAGATATATCTAAACAAAATGGCAGCACACAAATGGGCATTGTTGCAGTGAAATTCTTGTTTGGTGAGTACATACGTATACGCCGCTCACTGCCACCACGCCTTTGAGGTTGCCCAGGAGGCGAGCTTTGAATAAACAATGAGATAAATAAGTCTTAAAACCAGCTAAGCTACGTGTGCAGAATGCTTAAAGAAGGGTCCCACATTTGTGT
The DNA here is from genome assembly GCA_958431115.1 of Syrphus vitripennis. Lineage (NCBI taxonomy): Eukaryota > Metazoa > Arthropoda > Insecta > Diptera > Syrphidae > Syrphus > Syrphus vitripennis. Next base: position 95,644,276 of record OY288108.1, on the reverse strand, counting down.
GTCCCCACATCTTGGTCTGGTGTGATCGGGTCTGGTCATATGGCGAACAATTTATTATGACTTTGTGTAAAGCTGGTTTTATTTTGATGCAGACTCTCTCAAGACAAGCGGGCTTGAGATATGCAAAAATCAAAAAAAAACCTTTCTTCACACGTGTGGGTGGGTTAGTCAAAACTTTGCACATAACAACTTACAGTTGACGCGCGGTATCCTATCTTAAGTAGGCTGCATATAAACTGCAAATTGTACAACAATTTATTGTGTCTGAGGTGCCAGGCTGTCCCAACGAATGACAGTAAAACATTAATAATTTTGGATAAATGGCCTCCTTGGGAGCGAAAAAAAACTTTATCTATGCGAGGCTATTTATGCATATTTGTATGCATAAATGCAGAAATTCATCTGGCAACATGTTGCTACATATTTTTTTGTTGCATTGCAGGGTGGTTTTAAATGAAGTAAATGTGGATGCAAAGAAATATGGGTTTTTTTTAAGACACAATGGTCTTCTTTAAAATAAAGATAACGCATGTATTAAGTGCAACAACAATTAAGTCCATTTGGGCTTAGCCAAATTCCACAGAACTCTGAACTTATCCCGGAGAGAAATCGGTTACGAGCGAAGTTTACATACTTGTTATCGATATTTTTACTAAAACTGTTTTTTTTTTTTTTATGGCGGCATTCTTTTGTCTAGATGTGTTTCTTTTTTAAAGCTTATTAGACTTTGAGAAAATAAAGAAAGATTTTTTAGCGAAGGAATAATAGTTAACGTTGAAGCAAAGGCATTTTGAATTAAAGGTGTGTGTTTTTTGTTTATACTTATCCCTTTGTACTTGTACATGAAAAGCATAACTATCATGGCGAGTATTTTTTAATGTTGTCCCGACCCTTGTTGACGCGCTACAAAATTTTAGGTGCAGAATTCGATTTTGGGAGTCTTTAAGCGGCAGGTAGGTGGCAGGGGCAAGAGAAGACTATTTTTTGGATGATTGCATCAAAAAAATATCAATAAATATCAATTAAAACCTCCATAAGGTTTCGCAAAAAAAAAAAGAGTAAGGGTTGCCCCCACTTTTTAGATGTCGCCCCATTCGACTTTCACCATGATAGTACTATGTTTTCCATATACAAAGTATATCCTGATGAGTTTTTTTAAAGAAAACGTTGTCTGGGCTACGCAATTAATGCAAAGCGATTACAATTTTTAAAGCAAACGGTTGTTTTTTAGTAAGAAAATATTATCAACAAAATTTTGCTCTATTTAATTTACAGCTATCGAAAATTTAAAGAAAAAAACTAATAATGGGCTCAACAATTTACGTGTTAAATGCACCTAACACAAAGCATTTTGAGGCTTCACTTCGCCCAGAGATTTCTCGGGGAGTTTCTTGAGCCTGGATAAAGATGAGTCAGTAGCCATGTTTTATACTTCTTATCGATGGTTTATATGGAAAACCCATATTTTCAGTTTTTTTTTCACATGGCTATTGGAGCTTGGTGTAAAAACGAACATAGTATTGAAATTTCTTCGTTGAATTTCCATGAATTTTGATTATATTTTACGATAAACGGATTTCACTAAGATTTTTGAATTTCGATAAATTTCGGTTATCGACAAGAAGATTTTCGTTTTAGTATTCCGTGGTAACACTAAAAAATTGTTTGTTAATTTTCAATGTTAAAAATTAAAAAAATTTTTTATATTTTGGTTACCTATCGAATTTAAATGTATGCACCAAATCAAATTTTAAGCACAGGTTTTTTTAGATGCCTCTTTATACTATTTGAAATTATCGATATTCTATGAAATTGACATTCAAATATGGTGGTGAGATTTTTAAAGTTAAATATTTGAATTGTATTCTATACGTTAATAAAGTTAGTCTATCAGTATTGTTTTTGTATCAGTAGAAATTTGATTTATAATGTTTAAATAAATTTCGATAAGCTTAGGTTATCGAAGTTAAATTTCCGATGCTAATATTCAATTTTTGGGCAAAACTCTATATGATGCCTCCTACCAAAATATGCAACTCCACCAGTATTAAGTATTATATTACCATATACATTACATACAATTAAGATAACTGAAAATCGATATTATATGTATATTTCAATGGCTGAAATTAAAAATACTTAAAACGTACGAAATGATAAGATGGGAAAAAGTTAGCCAAGCTTCAAATAAGGCAATGCAAGAAAACTCTGTTATTTATAATCTCATTTAATTTATGAGCGGAAATAAAAAAATTGACTTGATTAGAATGGAATCAGAAAGTTTCTGAAAAAAAAATAAAAATTTATTTAAAAAACAGTATACCACAGTTCTGAAGTAAAATTTTCAGTTTTAATCATTCCATTATAGCACATTCAGGTTGTCAAGTACCTTTTCAATTGGTATTGTGAATATATTCCAATTTTAGAAACCATTTTTCATAAAATTTCGAGTTGATTGTATAGGTAGATAAACAAACAAAAAAGAAAACAAATTTATAACTTAAAATAAATATCGTGAGAATTTATTTCATTTTGCGTAATTTGATTTAACACTCCACTTTATTACCAATCTTCCTGTCAAAAAAAAAATATATATAATTTGAAAACTTCAAAGTTTCGCTCTTTTTTTTTATTGCTCAATTTTATTATTATTAAATTGTGTTAACCAGATTATTTTCCCACATTATTATATTTCACCAAACAACTCAGCAATCTCGCTGTCTGTCATTTCACCCATCGCAAATGAATTCATGCCTTCAAACAATAAACGTTTAAACTATTATGTTACGCATCAGTTTGCGCAGCACATATTTTCACCCACAAAATCAAAATAAAAAAATAGAAAATAGAAAAAAAAAAAATAATAATAATGAAATGAGATATTTCCTTCATAAAATCAAATTCGCAATTTTTTTTTGGTCTATCATCGTAGAGTTAAGAGGTACGTGGTATATCAGATTAAAATGGATCTCAAGTTGATTATACTCATTATGGCGTGTGTAATCTTTGTCTCATATCTTTTTTTTTTTAAAGAAAAACGATGCATTAAAATTGACTTTCTCCAAATTTTTTTTTATTTTTTAAGAAATAATGAGGGTTAAATAATGCAGTCGTAAAAATACGGTCTATTTCATTATAATATGTAGCTAAAAAAAATCTGACATTTATTTAAATTTTATATTCATTTATTATTTTTTTTTTTTTTTTTTCAAAAATAGTAATATGTATTAATAGTAACCTTTCTGATGTATTACATAGGAGCACAAAATTCTAATGATTTTGAAGAGCTATACATACGTTTACTTATTTTTCGTATTTTATTGATTTTTTTTAAGAAATGTTTTTTTGGTTAAGAAAAAATGAGTTCTATGAACAAATGACTAGATTGCACGTACTTGCTCCTATTTACAAAAAATACATAAAAAAGAGATACAATTCTTTTTGGGTTCCTAAAATAAATCAAAATCGAAGTTATTATTTAAGTATTTAATAAAATTCATTTAACAAAATGTCATATTTAAAAATTTGACATTCAATATTATTTTCAATATGAAAGATTTACAACATAAAAATTAGATTTATGTTTTTCAAAAATAATAGTAAACCTAGGAAAACGTATTTATCTCGAAAACGTATTATCTATGTACTTACACACGCCAGCAAAAAAAAAAAACATCAAAACTATTTAGGAATTCAAATAATTTGATAAAAAAATATTTGATTACAATACATGATTAACAAAAAAAGTTTTGGATATTTTTTTGCAAAGATTTTTGATTTTGATTTTTTACAATTTTTATACATGGTTATGTACAATGTATTTTAAAAAAAATTCATTCTGTCAAATGAAATGAAAATTTAAAAAAAAAAGTTAAAATAAATAAAGACGGAAATAATTGTCAAAAATTCAAATTAAAAAAAAAATTGGTAAACAAAAATATAGAAAAAAAAAATTCAAAATATATTTCTAAAAAATATCATAAGAATTCTCAGTAAAAAAAAATTGGCAAAAAAATGTATCATAGAATAACCAAATGGAAACCATTTTGAAAATTGGTCAAGAAATTGTTAAATATTTAATATAGTAAAAAATAGTAAAACACTTAATAAAAACCATGTTCAAAAATAAAAAAGATTTTGAGAAAAAAAAAAAAATTGTCGATGAACAACCCAATAATTTTAAAAATCGAGAATAAAAAATTGGTTAGAAAATAAAATGTCAAAAAAATTTTATGGAAACATAATTTTAGTCCTGAAAAATTCTTAAAAAATGTCAAAAAAAAAAGAATGTTGTCAGAAACTGATCAACAACAATTATATTTTCCCAGGGAACAACCAAGAAGAAATTTATGAAAATTAAAAAAACCTATACCTGATAGGTTTCAAAAACGCCAGTCCTAGATTTTATTTCAAATTAGGTCCTATTTTTTGTTTCTTTTACTTTTTTAATTTTTTTTAAATTTCACACATCGATCATAGAATTTAAAATGAAAAATAAGTACCTATCATAAAGAATAGCACATATACATAAAAAAAATTATTTATAAAAAGCGTGTTAATCAAATGCAATGGCATTAATAGTTCAACAACACGAAGAAAATAGCAGGTAAATTGTTCTTTTTTCTTCATTTTCATTTCTCTTTGATTAATAGAAAAACAATATATATTTTCCAAATTCATTTTCCCCAGTGAGGCATGAATAATTACACGTTCTACCCTCATCTATATAGATATGCACACTTTATAGCCAGGCTATAAAAAAAAACATTTATTCTCTATTATGAACAACAACCAAATAGTGCGCTGCGCCGCGCCGTGCTTTTGTTTGAAAAAAAATTTATTGAGAATTTAGTTCCATAATAATTTTATACAGCGGCTTTCTGCAGTTTGCATTTTAATTAGCTAGCTATACTGCTGGCTGATGCACTGGTGATGTTGAACATCATATGAATATAGATACAAAACTATCTATAACATCACTCAGTCTCAGTACACAAAAGTGAGTAAATTGTTGTCTATGGAATTTGTGTTGTTGCATGAGTGTATACACTACTCCCATACATATTGCAGCACATATGGGTGGGCAAAAATAAAATAAAAAAAAAATAATAGTTTATAGTATATATTGCTTCTAGGACCGTGAAGGTGTTTGAACTTATTTATATTTGCAACAGAAGGTTGCATGGGAATTCTTTTCATTTCCACCTATGTTCAAGTGAAGTAAATTACAACAGTAGTTCTTCTCCGTGTTCTCAGATAGTTTAGTTTAATTTTTTTTTTTTTTTGCAAAACACTATGTGAACACCTGTTTACACATATGATGGTATTTGTTCTTTTTTTTCAAGATGAATGACAATAAAGTGGTTACAACAGTTCAGAGGTGGGATTTCCTTTATGGCATTAGGTAGGTTCATGCGGTATAGTCGTAGGTGCAATCAGAATTAGAGATCTTCAGAGAATGGAAGAAAGAAGAATGGTTATTGTTTAAAGCTTAAGTTTAATTTTATGTAGATCCGAGGATGTTAAAATAACAGTTTTTTTTAACTTTGAAGCAAATAGTAAAAATAATTAGAAGGGAAGATTTGGCAAAGTAGATTTCACAATGGCAGATTTAATAGAATAAAATTCGAATTGCATTTATTTATCTTTTATGCACAGTAGAAGGGACAAATTAAATAAGGAGAAATAGAAAAAATAGAAACATTTGTACATTATTTTTAAAAACTATTTTGCAACCTTATACGTACCTGACGAATATTTTTTTCGCAAGTCATATTCGCCAATTTTTCAAATTAATTTTTATTTATTTCGCAATAGCAAATTTTATTTTTGATTTCTAATTCAACCCGCAAAGCGATAGTTTCCCTTTTTTAAATCCAAATTAAATTAAAATCCTAAATAATAAAATGCAATATAATAACTAGTGAATTATTTCAATGACGTAAAATGAAAAGCGGAAAAAATGTGAGATAAAAATTGCGATGCTAAACTTTGCAAAAAGATGATTTTACGAAACTGCTTTACCCTAAATTAAAATAATTAAAATATAACTGGAGCTGTATAGGAATTTTGTATAGTACATACACAAAATTCGATTTTTGATTTCTTGAAAAAATCTTAACATACTCGTATGAGAACAAAATAAATAAAATGCACGACTGGGTCGCACGTACTTGCTCTTATGTGCGATAACATATTGGTTTTAAAGTCTGGGTATAAAAACAAATTTATCATACTATTTCTTATAGTCACAAGTAAAAATATGAAAAAGCTTAAAATTCATTTTTTAATTGATAAAATAAGCCAAAAAAGAAGTTTAATCTTAAAACTGAAGATGGCATCTTATGTATCATAAAAATACAAATTTTTGAAAAAAAAGATACAAAAATCCTTGTAGCTGTTTTTGGAAAAAATAATTTTTTATGTATTTCTATAAAAAAATTTATATGCATTTTAGTATTTGATAACATGCACTTAAAACCGAATAAAAAAAAATTATGAGTTTTCAAAATATTGAGTTTTCAAAAAAAAAATTGATTTTTTTTTAAATACAGAAAGTATTATTTAAAAATTTTGATATGCAATATTATTAAGATTATATAGGACATCCTTTAGAAAAATTTTCACCGAAATCCGTCCGATAGTTTACAAGAAAACCGTAAACCAAAAATCCGGTTCTATGGCAAGTACCGTTAATAACGGTTTTTTTTTAAATATTTTTTGACTGAATTATTAAGGTTACTTGACAAACCCGATTAAAAAAATTTCATCAAAATCGTTAGAGACGTTTTCGAGATAAAAATGTTTTGTCTAAATGGTACTATGACAGGTACCGTTATTTTTGAAGTTTAAAAAAAAATCGATTTCCCCTTAGGCAATCTCTCCAAAACCTTATGTCCAAAGTTTGAAGAAAATCGCTGCAGTAGTTTAGGCTGTAGGCCGAGGTACAGATAGACCGACAGACAGAATTGCAGGACACACTTTTTATGCGTTCTTTATCATCGTAAGATCTGATTAATATCTCGAGTTTGATTTTATGCAAGAATCCAAAACTTGCCCTTTAGAACCTATTGTGGAATTGAAAACTTAAACATATCGATATATTGGGGCTAGTGTTACCTCCTTTATTTGGAAAAAATTATCAATAGGTACCCAACAAACCATAAATCCAGAAAACTATAGGTACCAAAGAACAATCTCACAGGCAGACAGACAGAATTGCAAAACACACTGTTGTCCTTTTTCATTGAATAGAACTATTTTTTGTCGGTATTTTTTTTCAACAATTTTTGTGAACTAACATTTTTTGTTCGAGAGAACTTTTTTACAATATTTTTTGACAATTTTTTTTAATATAATAAAAGTTTTTTATAAAAGTGTCGGAAAAGACATATTTTTGTAACTTTTTTACTTTTGACAAAATTAATTTTCTCTCTTGAATGAAATCCTTAAATTTTCGACTTAGTTTTCGAGTAATACTAAAAGTTTTGAAAATGAACTAGTGTGACCATTCTCTCAGGCGAATTAAGTAGTATTATTGGTTTGAAAAATCTTAATCTTATCCTCATAAAGATAATTGTAATCAATCATAAAAACCCTAAGACTCAATTGTTAATACAGCCCATTATTCTAATATTCGAGACGACCAAAAAAAGCAAAAGATATCACATCAAATAGATTTTGTTAAAATAAATTGTAGCAAAATATATTACTTCTCACGTGGTAAATATATTTTATTTATTTATCAGAACTTGCGCGCTAAATTGCAAACCTGTTCAAAAAAAAAAAAAAATAATTGGTTTCGTGTCACGATTTCAGTCGAGTCAATATAGCACCACAAACTATCAAGCTCACCTTGTAACACCTTTATTTTTTCTGTTTATTATAGTAATATAATAAAAATAATAATTGAATAGTGAGAGAGACTATAAAGAAATATAAAACGTGCAGATCAAAATCCGGTTCCGCAGTTATAATTAAAAATCAATTGAAAAACTTTAACTTATTAGCTTAAGGTGATGGACAGAATGAAACTAATCTATTGCCTTTAGGGAATCTCATCGATTTTGGTTCAGTGAACTGTCAAATGTTTATGATGATAACTTTCTTTTGAATAGGTACTTGGTAGGTGATGACAGAAAAACAAAGCAAGTTTGTTCTATCAGCAGTATTTATAAACCTTGTTTATAAAAATGGTGTTTTTTTTATACATACATAACTTTGAAATAGAATAAAACAAAGATGAACTTTATAAGTTTTGTTTATTGACGTAGCCATTCAACAAAAAATGAGCTTCATCGCTAGATAAAATTCTCTTATGAAAATCGGGATCAGCTTTGCTTGAAGATTTCAGATCACTTCACTTAAAAGCTATTAAAATGGCCGCTAGTTAAGAAAGTGTTGCCAATTAAAGTTCTATATGCACCTCTAAAAAAAACACGACTTCGCCTCACCAATATTTTTTTAAACATTGTGGGATTCACACAACCTCCTTAAAACCAATATTAATTGTCTTTGAAGATTTTAGATAGTAAATTGTGACTTGTAACAAATTTCAATCAATAACATATTTTTACAAATTCGATCAACTGAAGAAAAAAATTATTTTGCTTTTCTTTTTGCATTGAGTTTGTCCATCATCTATCTGTCGACCATATAGTACGGCCATATAAACAATTAACACAAACTGACTGACTGGTCACTTGCAGTGAACATATAAAACTGTGGCTAGAAATATAAACAAAAACAACAATAACAAAAAAAACGTAATCAATAAATACTGCGGCTTTATGATTGACTGTGACATGTGAAACTAATATGTGGAACCGCGAATTTGAATTGTTTTGTTTTGTTATTTATTTTCTCTGATTTGTTTTCGTTTTTAATAATAAAAAATAATAATAAAAATAATCATAAAAATTGACGATCGATATATTTTTTTCTTTGCGATCCGAGACTTTCTCTTTGATTGAATCTATCAATTAATAAATTGATTTTAATTGATTGTTTAACATATCATCACACAAAACCATACCAAAAAAATAACTCAAAGTAAATGAAGAATAAACAACAAAAAAAATCACTCAAATGTGAACAAATAAAATAAATATAATATTTGCATATTTATGTAAAATAAGTAAGGATAAGTGTGTGTTATGGTTGCGGAAAGCGAAACAAAAAATAATTAATATATATGTAGGTATTTGAATAAAAATGCGGCAAATATTTGTGCTACCGAATTGAATTGAATTGTTATTTAATATTCACAGCTATAATTTTCATAAAATTGCAATGGGCAGATGGAATTTGGTGTTCAACTGGAAAGTGATCGAGTTTTAGATTTTTTCAAGAAGGTTATTTTTGTATCAATATTTTTTTTTGAAATAAGATGAATGATTTATAAATAAAATTTTTGAAATAAATATATATGTACTTACTATTACATAATAAAGCAACAAAACAATGTACATACCTGGAAGAAAAAAAAAACAATTAAATTAGTTTCAATATTATACGCAAGTGAGATTTATATTATATTTGCACCTATCAATAAATAAAATGCATGACTTGATCGCACGAATTTGCACAAATACAAAAATATTAGAATGTCATCAGAAAAAAAATATGAAAAAAACAAAAAATTCATATTTGAATTACTAAAATGAGCTAAAAAAGAAGTTTGAGTTCATAACAAGACATGCCGAATTTAAAAATCGTTAGAGGTTTTTTTAAATATATTTTGTATGTATATACATACAATTATTGAAGTATTTTTATTAAAAAATTGGTACTCAAATTTTTAATATTTATCAACATAATATCAAAAATTGAAAATCTGGTTCTATAGCAGTTACCTTCAAAAACGGATTTTTTTTGAAAAGTTTTTGATCAAATAATTTAAATTACTAAAGTAATCCTGCTGTTGCAGTGATTTTTGAGCTAAAAAAATAAAATGTTCCCCTATAGGCCACTAGGGAATCTCTTCCAAACCTTACGGCAAAAGTTTGAAAAAAAAAATCTCCTCAGTAGTTTACCCTGCAGGTCGAATTATAAACAGACAGAATTGCGGGACACACTATTTTTGATGATAAAACAATAGTAAAAATCAATGAGACCATTTTTAACGTAAAAACGGTTTGACGAAGCAGTTAGAAAATTTACAGAAATTTGTTTGGTTTATTTCTCTTTTAAACAAAGTACATACTTTCAATAGGATTGCGACAGGAAAACAACACAAAAACTAATTTTTTAGTTCGCTTGAAACAAAAAAAAACAAAAAATTCAAAATATTTCAGAAGTTTTTTTTATGATTTATCTCGTGTTTTTGAAACTGGTCTTAGATTTGAAGTAACATTATTATTTGTCGAGATCAAAGACAAAAGATACTTTTATCATTCAAAAACCAAATGCTCCGAAAAAATGTTGTGAAATAAAATTTGGTAAAAATAAATTGTCAAAAAAATTTTCGAAAACAAATTTACTGGGAACTGGCTGTTTTAAGGAAACTTGTAAAAATCAGACGATTAGTGTTGTCTTAGCTATAGTTAGTATTAAATTTTTTAGGTTCAAAAATAACGACTACGAATTTTTAAATTTAACAGTTTTTTTTCCTCTAAGATTAGGCATATGTATTTCAAACTCAACTATATCACCTAAATCATTTTGGAATAGCTTTTTATTTTGACGCTGGCTCTATAGTGATGAACACGGCGCTTCTGTTCGAAACCTGTTTTTTTTTTTAATTTGGATGTCACTTCAGACTGCTAACTTAAGTATGCTTTGGTCATATAAACATCTAGATTCACCAAAGAGAAAGAAAGTTGTTTTCCGTTTAATTAACAATATTACAGCATTATGCTTTTCACGACATTAAATTAAACCAAACTAATATATTACAGCAGATTAATACTCATTTACTTCATAACAACATAACGAATAGCAAGCTGATTCTAGTTGATATCTACTGTCATGACCTTTAAACAGGACAGGTATTACCTGTTCTAAAGAGTATTCAAAGCATGAACTTAGAATTGCAAAAAAAATTAAAAACATTTACAAAACATCTATTGCGACACACCTAATTACATTTTATTAAATGAATACATACCCCTTTTTATTACCTAACTGAAGCAAACAAATAAATAGGTAAAGAAAAAGTAGAAATTCCTGTTCTAATAAGATACAAAGCTGTCAATCTCTAATAAAACCCAACACCTGAGACCTGACCGAATTAATTTTTTTTTTTTTTATTATTTATTTCCAGTTGACCGAAAACCAGAGACTATTGCTATAGTTTTTGATGTCATCACTATTACTATGCTATACAAAAAGAAAAACAACACTTTCAAGCTACTTTGCATTTTATTTAAAGTTTATGCAACCGACAATCTAACGCGGATTAATATTTGAAAAAAAAAAACATGGACGCCTAGCGTCCGTTATAATTGCAACAAAATAAAATGGGATACAAAAAAAAAAAAACTAAATTTAAAGAAAGATAAAGTGGATACAATAATTTGCTTTGCTGAATTACAATTACGCAAACAGTTCGATTGTTTAGTTTCAGTTCAAGCCCGCCAGCGTTGAGTGGCAATGATTGGTTGTTACTAAGTTTTATATTTTGTTATTGTTTATAAATAATTTTGTTTGATGTAGGTTATAGATAAGGGTTAATTTTGTGTTCGCAAAAAAATCAATTCTACAAGTTAATTAGATGAATATATAACTAGAATCCTTAGTAGATGGTAGAAGATAGTGGATCCATGGGTGATTTTAATGGAGCACTTGCTCAGAGCATTTGCTAAGTTTATTGAAACTATGTATTAAGTGAATTCAATAATTTTACTGAGGTAAGATAAACCAAAATGGAGGACTTATTCTGAAAAGTGAAACCTTGACCAAGTGCTTCGCTTTATAGAAAAAATTGGAGCACTTGCTACTACAAGTGGAGTCTTGAGCAAGTGCTTCACAATATTTATGAGATATCATTTCATTAGTATAATATTGTGAATAGAAGAATTTTTATAGTATCTACCCGTCAATTTTTTACAGTGTGCATTTGTTCTGAGCACAAGCTACAATTTAGTTATTACTCAAGTTTGTTCACAAGAAGATGCTGAGTATGTACATATGGTGTGCTCATATTCTGACCACATGTACAGTTTTATTCATGCAAATAACTATGGATGGTAATTACGGGTATAATAAAATAAAAGTAGATCAAAGCATTTGCTCAGAATGAAGAAAAAAATTATTGTTTATAGTGACCGTATTAAAAAGGCTTTATTCTAATTCTATGCATATATTTCCATCAATTTTAATAAATTAATAAAACAGAGCATTTGCTCAAAACATAATTTTTTTATTTAAAGATTTGTTTTGCCGGAATATAAGTTAATGTTATTGTTGTTGTTTTGTTTTGCCTCCAAAAACAAATTCCGAAATAAAACTCAATTAATTATTTATTTGCGATGATCGATATATTTCGGCACTATGTGCCATCATCAGGATCTATAACAAATAAGCAAATTAACACTATGAGTAATATATAATTTTTAACGCAATAAATTTAAGTTACAGGTTCATGAAGTTAACCAAATAGTTAAATTTGGAGAAGATGTATGTAATTTTAAAACGGATAAAAAAGATTACACAAATACATACTTCAATCTCATCTCATATGCAAATGATAAAAATTTGGATCGACATCAGACTGTGTGAACTCTACGGACCATGTAAACACACGCACATACACGATCGTGTAAACAATACGGACCGTGTAAACATTGCACACTGAGATCAGTGCTGACGAAACATCAAAAATGTTTTGTTTTTGTATTTTGAAGCTTTCATTGTCAGATATCATAATAATTTATTGTAAACTAAATTTTGTGATAATTTTATACTAGGTATCAATTATTTTATTTTTTTAATATTAATTGTAAAAATTATATATTACTCATAGTGTTAATTTGCTTATTTGTTATAGATCCTGATGATGGCACATAGTGCCGAAATATATCGATCATCGCAAATAAATAATTAATTGAGTTTTATTTCGGAATTTGTTTTTGGAGGCAAAACAAAACAACAACAATAATTTTTTTATTAAAATATTCAATTTGGTATAAAAAGAGCTTGAATATAGATATTTTTTTTTAACCTTTTCATCTTTGTATTCTGAGCATCTGATCAGTTAGTGTTTGAGCATGAGCTATGTCATATTAATATCTTATTCTACTTTTTATATTTGTTATTAGCGCCCAAAATGGGACACCTTCTCGAAGCATGTTCATTCTTTTATTCATAGTAAGTGTAAAAAAAAGAAGCACACAGAAATGTTATGCAATTATTTTTCATTTTGGAGCAAATGCTTAATATTTTTTATGAGTGTATACTCAGCTTCCAATAGAGTACCTTCCCGAAGTTTGTTTGTTTTAATTATTAAAACAATAATAAAACGGAAAAATTGCCATCATCTTATTAATATATCCTACTATTTGGAGTATTTGCTCCATGTCTATTTTATATGAGTACTTTCTCAATTTCTAAATGGAATACCTTCTCTAATAATGATGATTATTTTATTAATGGAAAATACCAACAAAGGGAAAAAAACTCAAATGCCCGATTCAAATTCAAATGCCCTACTTTTTTGGAGCAGATGCTTTATTTTTGTTTTGAGTATTTGCTCGGCTTTTAAATGAAGCAATTTCTCTAAGAACGTAGTCTATGATTTATATAAATAGTACAGAGAACATACTCGAAGTCATGCGTTTATAAATAAACAAAGTAAATACTCATTCAAAAGAGCATTCACTCTAATTTCAATTAATTAATTTTCAGGCGCTAATTACACACAACAAAATAAGACATTTTATCTCAGCTAATTCTTGCGACTCATTTTTGTTCATTACCTTATATCTGACGTTGAATCATAAAAAAACTACCTATTTTGCAGATTGCTATATAAATTGTGACACTCCTTTCTAAATCATGGACACATTTGACGTACAAGAAAAGGTTTCCAGTTTAGTTTTTGTTATAAGAAAACTTAAATAAAGACAAAGTTATAAAACTCCTATCTTGACTATGACTCTGACTCTCTGGTTTTTTTGGCGAGTAAATTGTTCCAGGTGCAATCCACTCCATGACTCCACGCGCTGCCGATACCGGCCGAGTATACCGAAGCCGGTAGGTTAGTTAGGCATTGTACAAGGAAGCACATTTTGTGGGCCAGTGAACTTGTTTTCTTTCATACATTCAGGAGGTTCAGTTGGTTATGGTCTTGATGGTCGCGCAATGGTGGTCGGTCTTGTTATAAGAAAAATTAACACGATTAATAAAACGACATATGCGAAATAACGAAGCTTAAATACTATAGACTGGAACATATTTACTTTGTTTTTTTTTTTTTTTTTTTTTTCATGGGTACGCAGAGGCATTTCAGTTAATTTATCTTGACCGGCTGGGCACATTGATGATAAACCGGTAAAATTACACCTCTATAGTTGTTAGCCTGGTAGGTTAGACACATTTCGAAAAAAATAAGATAAAACGGGAACTAAATTTGTAACCCAAGAAGGAATTAGTTCGTGCGGACATATCAAAATTTTATTTATAAGGAGAAAAGAGTCAAAAGATCTTAGTGCTGATGATGATGAGGACCTACACACAAAATTTATATGACATAGTTTTCCGGAATTTTGAGATTAAGTTGGTCATGTCAGTTATATATTTAAATATTTTATATACTTTACAATACTGAGGTGTTAATTTTATTGTTCCAGAAAAATTAATCAAAACATAAACAATTCATCTTCAATTTTTATTTTAAAAATTTATTTCCGTCTTCTATTGCTCAAGGCATTTTTTCCTAAATTACAAGTAATTAAATAAACTTCACACTTCGTCTAACAGCAAGGGGGCTCCTCATAAAGTTGCCCCACAGATAAATCCCACATCTTCAAAAAGACTTGAACATAGTTGATTTGAGACTTTGGTCAATTGTTTGAAAAAGGTTCGCTGATTTCTTCACTTCAACTCTATTTTATTCACAAACACAGAAAATACCAGTCTTCAGTTTGAAGACCACAAAAAAAAAAAAAACTTTACCAACTTCACTTCAACATCACAAAAACATCTTAAATACTCGCGATTTAGTTGGAAGATAGTAAGTAAGGTAGAGAGGTACAGAAAAAAACAAAAAATTCTTCACCTTTCGCTAATTTTTTTGTTTTTTTGTCTGGTGTCTTTCAAGTGAGAATAACTTTGTTTTTTAGTTTTTTTTGAATGGGTAAAGGTGAGTTATTTTTTTTCTGTATTTTCAACATTTTTTTTTTGCTTTTTTATGAATGGAAATACTAAAGACTGAATAAAGGTACATGATCGAAATATTTTTTTTTTACTATTTTTACTATACTCAGGTTCAAAATAAAACCATCAAACTGGATGAGTTTTTATTTTTAAGATGAAAACATAAAAAGTTTTAAGCCACAACAAAATATGTTTAAAATGAAAAATATAAACAAGGATTAACTTTCTCCCATCAAATTTTTTGTATCCAATAAATTTTCCTCAGGGCATAAGATTTCTAGTGTGCAGTTCTGAGAAAATGAGTTTCCGATATAACGTTCCCCTGATGTACTGTAGATACAATACATAAATAAAAAATATGTATATAAAACCATTTCATAATTTTACTTTCGTTACTTCGTAATTATGACTATTTGGAACTTTCAAGGTGGGTAGTTTTATATGCACCTGAATGTAAGCATCGAATGAACAACATACGAAAAGAATGAAAGATATTGGATACGATAGATACCATAAATTTATCTCCACAAAAAAAAAAATATAGTTACGAGCCACCATATGCAAATTGAACGTGTGGCGTACAATCGATGGCGATGCCGATGGATTCTTTATGAGTGTCTACCGACGACCGATGAGAGTATCTTAGGGAATGAACATCGATTGAGGCCAAGATTTTTTTGTTGGTTTATTTTTTTGTATTATAATCTTTTTTTTTTCTTACAAAGTCAAAGAAGTCCAAGTTTTTTTTTTGTGTTCATAAGAAGAAGAAGCATGATTAGTTTAGCAGACGAAGCATATTTTTTTTGTTTACAATTCCTTTATTAGTAGGGCATCTTCATTAGAGAAATTACTTTGGCCTCATTCTTTTTTTTTGGAGGTAGGTATGTAGGTAGATCTGAAGTAGATGACGAAGTGTTTGCAAAGTCTCAATTAAAGGAGATGTCTGCCATTTGGTTTTGACATAAATGTAACCTCGTCATTTTTATCTAACCAAACAATAAAGAAAGATTCTCATAGTTTGAATTATGGACTTTTTATTTTGACTATTCTGACTTTTAATTTTCTTTTAAATTTCTTCTCTTTCCCATTGTAAAATAAAAATTTTACCTAATCCCTGGGGTAAATCAAAATTCTTGAAAATTTTCTCACAAATTTAATTTTTTTTTTTTGTTTACAAAGCATTTCGTATTTAAAATTACTGTTCCGAGTTACTTATTACAAAAGTGTGAAATTCCCTCAGAATGTTTACATTATATCTTCGCACCATCACACTATACACAAAATCTTAATGAAATTCTTTCTTATTTTGTTGTTGTTGTTCTGCCATAGGATTGAACATCTACTAACTAAAATATCTAAATTGAGATGGTAATTTCAAAATATTTTGAAGTTGCTTATTTTAAAAAAAAATTTTTTACGCAGAGAAAAGAATGGCTAAAATTGAGATAATTTCATGGAATTTTAATGCGCGAGGAGCGAAAGTCCAAATAGACTTATTTTAATTATTCAAGAATTTAAATTCAGTTCGGGGAGTGATACAGAAAATGGTTTCTAGATCGAAATAATGAGAAAATGAATGCTTGAATAATTTTTTTTTTTGGAATGAATGGGATTTCGATTTGCGAGATAGGTAATTAAGATATTTTAATGAACAAGGAAATGGAAAGTAATCTATAAACCGAAAGAAATAATTAAGTATGGTGAATTTCACCAAAAATACATAAATTTAAAAAAAAAATTATATTTTAATTGTGGTTTCATTTAAGAAGAACTTCGTATAAAGACAATGAAGAAAAGTGTCAGTTTTTTTTCTCTAAATACTGAAACAGAGATTTTTATGATTTTTTTCCAATTTATTACTGTCTTTTAGATCATATCGAGACTCGAACAATTTCTAAAAAAGGTAGTACTATTCTGATCTAATTGGCATGACAAAGCAAATTACTTTTACAATCCCACAAAATAAGTAACTTTGCCACTAACTATATATTTTTCATATGTACAACTGTATGTATTATTCACGAGTCTCGAACGAGCATTTAATAAAGGATTTCCAAGAACTAATAAACCACACTATTATTATGAGTTCAAACTGAAGAAAAAAATGACAAAAGTTATATCAACAAGTATTAACTATTTCAGTTCAACGGAATTTTAAGACCTCAAGTCTCATCATCAAAACTTAACGTCCATAAAAAAAACTGAATTAAACAAAGAATTACCTAACTGAATAAAAGTCGGCCTAAACAAAAAAAAAAAAAAAAACTAGAAATGAGATTTTGTCACTTTTTTAAACTGTCCAAACAAAACTTGTTAAGTCCATAAAAAAAACATAAACATAAAGTTCCAGACATAATGGCTGACATAAAGATCCAAAAAGATATCAAATCAAAATTTAAGATGATGAATTACGTTGGCATATGCCTAATTATGGTGTTATTGGCATTAGACCAGTTTTAATTTCATGTCTTCGTATGACACTTATTGTTCTCTATATGGTCTCTACCCAAATTGACCCCAAGAAAGAAAAAGTAAAATTCCTCAAAAAACTTACGAAAAAAAAAATTATTAAATTAACATTTTTTTTATAGGCGTTTATAAGCTTCAAACAATGTGACGTTAATTTATCAGCATATATGTATGCCTTACACAGGGAAGACTTTCTATTCATTTTGAATAACAATAGACCACAAGACGTCAATACAAATTGATCTAATTAATATATAGGCACAAAACAAAGATGCCTCTGATGATGAAGCACAAAGAAGAATAATTCCACTTGAGAGAATTTCTTAATATAAAATTAATAATCCATAAGGCATTTTCTGTCTTTTCTCATAAAAGTCTTCATAAGACATTTTCTTTTGATTTAAAACAATATACGTTTGGTGTAGAATCGATCTGCACCAAACCACATTAAATGGCTTTAAATTTCTCTATCAATTTTACACGGAACTGAAAGTCGCACAGTTTAATGTGTGGTTTCTCGCTTTGCAAACTCACCATATTCAAATGGGGGAATTTATGAGAAATCAATCTATTTATTGAAAGTTGATTTTTTTAGCTTTGTCGGCACAGTGCGGTGGTGGCTTTTATGTAGGTGGTGATTCCAAGATGCGAAACCAGGAACAGCGCTATATTTAATAAAATAACCATTATTTCCTTACAAACTTTATTGCATAAGTTTTTTGTCTATAAAAATTTGTTTCACATAATTAAATATATCGTTTGATTGAATTCGTGTAACCAAATAAGGTGTTGAAATTTTAAATTAATGTATCTGTAAAAGGAAAAATAAACTTTCTCTTGTAGCGCAAAAAAGAGTGTAAATTTTAAGCATGCAAGATTTATTTTCATGTATGCATATGAGTCATTACTATTCTGATTAATAGCTACCTATTTAAATAAAATAAAACTGTTTAATCAAACAACCTAGTTGGGTAAATATTTGTTTATACCAATAAGACACACAAATGGTATAATGCTTACTTTTTTCGTCAAACCCATAGTTAACTGTTTTTTTCTTCTCAATTACATTATGGGACATACTGAGTTTAGGTCTTACTTAGCACAAGTTTATACCAATTGTATAAATGGATACATGCAGCTCTTCTTCATGGCCAATATCAACATTCGACATTGAATAATTCAATTAAATTGTATTTGGATATATAAAGAACGTATCTTGGGCAAACATTTTAGCCATATCGATTGATCCAATTGGTATAAATTTTAGTTTAGTAGGTCCTAAGCTTAGCAAATATGACTATGAATGTGCCCCAAAATGTTATACTATTTGTAGTTTTATTACGCGAAAATATTTAGCGAAATTATAAAATTACCAAACCCATCTTATAATTCTTAACTGGTATAAATGTTTAAAAAACAAAATGAAAACCAAAAAAATCTTCTAAATGACCCCTATAGTTGCAAATAATTCATATTTATTATTCTATTTTTTCGGCAAACCAGTTTATACCAATCAGAGAATAAATTGAAGGCTCGATATAATGTACTTTTTGTTAATATAAATTTGAAAATGATATGCTGCAATCGTCAAAATAATTATATGTATTTCAAAAACTTATTCCTGACATTTTTAGTTCTTGGGATTCATTATACCAATCATATTTTCATATTATCTATGCCTTCATAATTTTAATAACATATTCATACAAAAATAACATAGTTGGCTATACATTACTGAATTCTTGTACAAGGCAAAATTTAACCCAACAAATTTTATAAATTTACCAACTGGTATAATATAAATAAGTACCTGATACACTACTGTGATAATTTTTGTTTGTTCCGTCTTTTTTTTATGTTAAATTATTTTTATGTTAAATTATTTTAGTGTTAATTTATTTTGTTCTGTTTTAATTTCATTCACATTCAAAATTTCAAAAAACCCCTGAAGAAGTCGTGGATAGCGACGAAACGTTGGGAAAAGATGGAATAAGCTTGATGTTTTATTTGCATCCAAAAACTAACTGACCAAAAAAGCCTGCATAAACAAATTAAAAAAATGGTATAATAATTGTTTTGAACACAACTAAACAAATGAAAACCAAAAAACTCCGCCAAATGACTCAGGCTTATGATTTTATTTTTTCGATAAACCAGTTTGAAATCTCAATATAGTGTACTGTTTGCTAACATATTCTCAAAAACGATATTCTGAAATCGTCAAAATAATTTATACGTATTTCAAAAACTTATTCCTGACATTTTTATAGTTCTTGGCATTCATTATACCAATCATATGTTTTTTTTACTTCATCTATACCTTCATAATTTAAATAGCATATTCAATAAATAACTAACTGACTTATCGTTTTCCTGCATTGTTGTACAAGGTATAACTTATCCTAAAAAATGTTATGTTTACAACTGGCATAATATTTTTGAACACAAACAAAAGAACAGTAGAAATCTTAGATCATGAAAAAAAAACATTCATATCTTCTCAAATTAAAAGTTAACATTGATGAAGTGATTAAAAAAAAAAGATTGAAACATCCGGTTGTTTTCCAGAAAATCATATTCATAGTCTCAAATACCATTCAGGTAGGTGTACACCACAATTCATAATCCGGAACAAAAGTTTCGCCCGAAGTTGGCAGGTATAATAAAATAGTCAACCTTAACCATCTAAGTACCTATATACCAACCACATTATACCTCTACTCATATCCACTAACAAGATTGTCATTAGCTTAAGGTAACAACCTTTCATATATGCAATTTTAAAGAAAACAATAAAAATACCATCACGAGTGATTAGTAATGATGCATTTTACTTCATATTCGTATAGACTATAGAGATATATTAAATGAGTCATAAAACTCAAGCTGAAGAGACTTTTGTATACCTATGTCGAAGCAACATTTTTTCCCAGACATATAGTGAAAGTCATTAAGTCGTTGTCATTCATTACATATTTTTTTTTCTCTTCCAGTCATGTAAAACCTAAAGGTACAATGTTAATTCAGAAATACCTAAGTACAGGTATAGCTAGTTGAGGTAGGTTTAACGAAAAGTCTTTACCCTACCTAGCTACCTATTTGATTAAATATTTTTTCATTGTTCCAACTTAGTTAAAGGCCAAATCGTGAGCAAAATTTACCATAAACACAAATTATACTAATTCACATCATTAGATGTTTTATAAAGCCATAATCACTAACAATAACTGTGTTTTAAGTAATGTTTTAATGATAGCTGTGTAATTTAGTTACATGCGTACTTAAAATGAAATAAAAAAAATCTTAAAGACTTATTTAAACCAAAAAACCATAAACTTTTTTGTGAAAACATGGCAATAATTAATACATTTAAAAATTTTAATTTATCCCCCTCTTAATTGCATCTTACTTAGCTGACTTCACCACTAAGTTGAATTAAAAAAAAAATATTTAATTGTTTTTTAAAGACCCGAATAATTTTTCTAAACATCAGATAAATCGGTGCAATTAAGCGGGGAATATGCAAGATTTTTGGTGAAAAAAAAAATATATGAAGATATTCTCTTGGGGAAAACATGACTTCAATTACTATTGATATAAGTTTAAACATCTTAAACTTAAAGTTATTCTCTGGCCAAAATTAGCATACCACTTAATTGACTTACCCGCTTAAATTAACAAAATAAAAATATTTGAATATTTTCTTTTTTACTTTAGCGTATTTTCGTATTTATTAAAAAAATATATAAATAACCTTTTTTTCGAGAAAACTTAGGATTAATTTATAGAAACAAAAAAAATTAAATAATACCCGCTTAACTGTAGCTTACATTATTGACTTAATGGCTGAATAGAACCAAAAATAAATGTCAACTCGTGTACTTCTTATATTAGTTTGCTTTGATCAAAACCCCGCGTAGTAATTGCATAGTACTAAGCGGGGATGTTGTTATTCCCCGTTTAATAACACTTTTACTGACTTCATTGACTTCTCCACTAATGTGAATTAAGGACTTTTTGTTACAATAAAAGTTCAGGCCATTTGTCAATTCAATATGAAAATAATAAATGAACCTATAATTTTTTTGACTTAAATGCATACTCATATACTACCCGGTTAGTTGTACCCCAGCTTATTGACTTTCTGGCTTTAATAAAAAAATAAAATTACACTTCTATACTTCTTATATAAGTTGAGCAATTTAGGTGAGTAAATAATAAACTAGGCAATAAAACAATTGGTCGAAAAATTAAGTCAAAATTATTATCAGTGCAATTAAATGGGGAAAACTGTTTTTTTTTTTTAATGATGGAATAACAATAATTTTTCGAGAGAACTTGACAACAATGAAACAAGAAAACAAGACTACTTAAATTTGTTCTCATTCCCCGTTTAATTGCACCTCCACTTATTGGCTTTCCCTTTTAATTGGACAAACCTCAAATACTTTTTTACAAGTTGGGTTCATTTATTAAAACCTCAGATAATCAGTCGAAAAAAAAAAAACAAACAAAACTCCAATGCAATTAAGCGGGTAATACATTATGCCATATTTTTGCAAAAATCTTTCCAAAAATAGCAATAAATGAGTACAGATTTAATTTTAAAAAAAATCGTTTTAAAGTGCTTCGAGGAGGCAGTATTGATCTTCCAACCCCTTTACTTAAAGGAATTTTTTTTTGTAAACTTTTTTTTTTATCATGAATTCATAGCTTTTTCTTTTGATGTACGATTGTACATTTTTGTACATCCCAAATAATAACTCTTAAGTCATTTAATCAATTTTATTTTTTGTTTTGTTTCACATGACCTTCTAGTTCAAAGTGAAGATTCGTCAAAAATAATCATCTTCACTTTTCGGGGTGTGTTTTGTCGAATAAAATTCAATGAGCATGACGCCCTTCGTTCCACTTCAATAAGATTTTTATTTTAAGAAAAATTATTTCTTAAGAATTTATTGATCATTTTTAAATCAAATAATTTGAAAATTAGGTAAAAGACGACAAAAAAAGGATTCAAACACGTTTTCAAAGTAAATACATTTTTTTCATTAAAGATTTATTTCATGAACATTTAATTAAATCTAATATGCAAATCGGACGTTTTGTTGGTATTTTTTGTCTTTATCTCAAAATCAATCAAGCTCGGAAAATAATTACCAGAGCGATGAAATCTTGAGTTAGAACTAGAGGAAGACAAGATTATTTTAAAAGCTTTTCATAGAGATTATTGAAACATACAAATGTTGACATAGATAAAGACAAATCGTCTTAAAAAAATAAAAACAAAGTTTTAAGATTTCCTGAAGATATAAATCTTTTCGAGGTTTATATGCGTTTGTTTTTTGACAGCAGTGCCGTCTGTCGTTATTGACCTGTAATAAATATTTTGGAATTTCATTGTTATTGTCTTCTTATTTTTATTTTTCGTAAAACATACCTGCAGCTTGCAATGCTGCTAATCAATTTATTGAATTCGGTTCGGTAGACGGAAAAAAATATCATCCACCTCAGACAGGTAGCCTTGGTTTGGATTTGTATGTGAATATTTTTTTTTTTTAATTTTTTTCATTTGCACGTTTTAGTGTTAACAATAAAAACAAATTGAACATGAAAGAAGGAATTTTTTTGTTCTTTAGGATTTATTGTTGACCTCTGTTCTGTCTGAAATTTTTAGTTTCATCCTTAATGAAGCGTGTGCATTTGTCGATTTTTTCTTCTTTTTTTCAAGAAATAAATGAATTTATCCAATCTCATGAAACTATTATTTTTGTATAAAAATATCAAACATTCAAAAACAGCTGAAATACGATAGCTAGTAAATTGTGCATCGGTTTTTTTTTTGCAATGAAAATTGGCTTCTTTGATAGAGGTGACAAACTTCCTGGATATAATGTCGAGGAAAAATTGGGAAAAACAGTTGTGTGCATGTGGAATTTTCGTATACAAAAAAAATGAAAAATTATAATTATATATATAATTATAATGTAAAAATGACGAAAAAAATTTTCAAAAATAAATATTTAAAAAGAAAACAGTTTAAAAAAAACTGTTGATAATTCATCGGGAAAAATTGGTAACAACCGAGTGGAAAATTTTAAACCGGGGGATAAAAAATGGATCAAAAAATAAATTCTAATAAAAGATTTTATAGAAAAAATATTCGTGCTAAAAATATGGTTAAAAAAATCGTCAAAAGAAAATTGGCCATAAAATTATTGCCAAAAAAAATAGTCTCAGAAACTTTTTTTTAACGAAACTTGGCAACAATCGGAATTTTTTTGGGTGATATTTCAAAACTAATTTGGGCGTTTTCTTGGTCATTATTGCCTTAAGCCAGGAGCACTTTAATCGATTTTTCAATCAAACTGCTTTCACGAGAAGCGAAGAGGACTTAAGTATCTAAGATTCAAAATTAATGTTTTTTTTCGATGTTGCACTAGCACTCATACTAAAAGTAATAGGGACCCAACAATGGAACCTTTTGGTAGTTCATGGCAAACTTCACCTTACTGTACCAATGTTACAAAAACAAAACACTTTGTTTTAGATCAATAAGATTTACAGAAATTTTAGACCTGCGGATTAAAATTGCACCAGCTTAACACAAAGAAGGTTTAATAAGTTTACTTATCTTTGTTAGGCGCTCAAGGAAAAATTCAAATTTGGCCAGGCCTAAATGCGATTATACAAGTTAAGTTTCCATATCAGCAGATATTGCAAAACTTACATCTATTTATTTTTTATTCATATTCAATTCATTAGCCATGCAACTTTGGTCTATTAATATCATTTATATTTACTTCATTGTCGGGTAGGCTGACAACTTAATAAAAACCGAATGACTACATGTCATTTATTTTCATAGCCAGTATAAATATAAATTAACAAAACATTTCAATTTGAATTTTTATATTTTTCCCTTAAAAAAAATCATGACTTAATTATGCAAATAATAATTATTATAAATCGTCTCGAATATGGTATTTTTTTTTTATTCAAAAGATTACGCCTGCAGGTCTGGTTATCCCACAATATTCGTCAACATTGTTTTCTAAGAAGACGACAAAAAAAATAAACAAATTAAAATTCAATATTTTTTAATTAATCCTAAACATGTTTATAATAATAATAATAATAATATTTACCCTAAAGCATACTAACTTTTAAATCATTAAAATCCTACAGCGTTTTTTTTTTGTTGTCATTAAATTTCAATAGCACCCTTTATTTTTTTAAATTTTAACTTTCTACCCACACAGTTTCCATAGAATGTCGCCAAGATGGCTCTCACATCATCATCATCATCAGCACTGATTACTGTTTCAACAAAGAAAAAACAAAACAAAATGTCCGATCGTTGAAAATGTCAAACAGCAGCAGCAGCAGCATCATTTCATTATCTAGAAGCGCGACAGAAAAAAATTTAACTGCCGATCACGAACTCCACTCCCACGATAAATCGCAATCATTTTTGAATGACATATTAAGCTTATAATACAAGATTTCCCCTGCTGCGCATTGCTGATGGTATTCTCTCTTATATAGGTGACATATTAAATGTTAACATTTAATTTTTTTCCCCGTCCGTCGCGTCGGATGTAAACATCAAGCATTTAGATGGATTACGCGATATTTGCCACTGCTAGGTATATACCTAGTACTCTGTGATTGGATTAATTCAAATTACGACGTTAATTTATTATTTGATTTCAAGTTTCCATATATGACGCGACGGAGACGGAGCACACGAGGAGCTTATTGTGAATTACGTCTCCTGTCAAGTGATTTAGGTTGATGATATCGATTGTAGAATCGTAAATTCTTTACACCCACTTACACTACACTTATATGGGTTTTTTCAAAATCTTCCGGGATAATCATTTTTATTTTATTTATTTCGATGTATTTTTTATTGTACAGGAATTTGTTTGTTTTAATTTTTTGTAAACCGTATTTTTTTTTCAAAACATCACGGGAAAGTTAAACAAAAATTTTCTTCATAATGTTTTTTCAAATTGGCCTTTATATTTATGTGTCATTATTACTTATCGATATATTGGACGTTAAAAATGTCTATTCAAAAAAATTCTAGGACAACATAAAATTGTCAAATTAGAGCTTAAGAAACATTTTATCTGCCAGATACAAAATAAAAAAAAGAGGCTGGGTGCGACCCACACTGATAACTTCCCATTTGTGATCTTGAAAACTTTATATTTAGTTTTTTTCAAATAACCAAATTTTCTGCGAAACAAACTTTAGCTGTTAAATTCAAACAATAATTATTTTAAGATTGAAAAGCATTTTAATTATTTAAAGAGATTTACGAAATGCACATATATTACAGAGATTGTTGATGTATAAGTTGTTTCCGCGTGACCCAGAAGGTAAACTTCCACGCGTTTTTTTTAACGAATGTGGAATTTTCTGTTTAAATTTTTGTTTAAAATGTCAGTTAAGTATATGTCAAATATATACCCGCTGTACAAATTTTTATTCATGTCGATTACAGAATCCGCAAAACTCGATCCGCAGTTAGAGCTCTGTTTCCCACCTATTCATTTATCGTGAGAAGAAAAGAGAACACTACACAGTGAATCATTGCAGATCGAGTTTTGCGGATTCTGTAATCGACATGATTATGTATAAAATTAAATACCTGATGGCAAAGTCAATATCATTGCTCGTTCTCAAGATATTCGAGTCGAAAAACCAATTTTACCACTTTTTAGTTTTTTTTTTATATTTTTTGTCAAAAACTGTCAATTAGATATTTGTCAAAATTTAACCGTTCATACAAAATTGTACTATGTATAAAATAAAATATTTTAAAAGGCACAATCGTTGTTCGTTCTCAGGATATTCGAGCTGAAATACAATTGTAACTACTTTTCTTTAGCATTTTTAACAGTTTTTGATTTTATGTTAAAAAACTGCGCATTCAATATTTGTTAAAATTTTATCAGTTGCTAACAATTATGTTATGTAGAAAATTAAACAAACAAGAAGTCAATATCGTTACCCGTTTTTGAGAAATTTGAGTCGAAACACAATTTATACCAATTTTTGGTAGAGTTTTTTGTAGTTTTTAATTTTTTGTAAAAAAAACTTTCCATTGAATTTTTTTGAAATTTTCACCAGTAGTAAAAACTAACATTTTTCGTAAAATAAAATTATTTTAAAGTTAATATCGTTTTTCCATCTAAGGATATTCGAGTTATAAATTTTTTTTTTAGTTTTTTTGATTTTAAAAAATAACGGTATTTTGATTTTTTTCCAAATTCATATCAAATTTGTATAACGTCATAATGTGTCGAATAAAATTTATTTCAAGTCAATAGCATTATTTGTTGGTGAGATATTTGAGCCCAACCAAAATTTTCACTTCTTTTTT
This sequence comes from Syrphus vitripennis, assembly GCA_958431115.1. Lineage (NCBI taxonomy): Eukaryota > Metazoa > Arthropoda > Insecta > Diptera > Syrphidae > Syrphus > Syrphus vitripennis. The sequence goes on along the minus strand of OY288108.1, from coordinate 95,617,095 downwards.
AAACTGCCATAGTAAAAAAAAAACAACTGATTGAATATAATTAAACGCCCTTTCAGCTTCTTTCGAAGTTATTATCTGTAAAACAAAATTTATTTCAAGTCGATATGTCTACTCGTTCTTGAGATATCGACGACGAAAAATGGTACCAGAACGTACGGACGTACAGACGTACAGACGTGTACGAACGTACGTACACACGCACACACAGACATCTCTCTAAAAATGATTGATATAGGCTCTAGGGACCTTGAAACGTCGAGAAATGTCAAAAATTTCAATTTGACAAATCGGACCGATTACAATAACTCTCTATGGGAAGTTAAAAAAGGTGATGAAAATTCAGATTTTCAATTTTTGTTTTGTATTTGAAAATGTTTGGCTTGTGGTATTTTTTAAGATTGCACATTATTGCAACAGCGATTAATTTGTCAAAAAATATAAATTAAAATATAAAAGTTTTTTTTATGACCTAAATTATTTTAACAAAAAGAAAATATCCTCCGATTTTTAAAGCTCCAAAAATCATTACTAAAATAATCAATGTTATTAATTCATAGCACTTTTTTTGAAAAATGTTTGATAAATATTTGTCAAGCAGTTTGTGAGATAATCGAAAATCAAAAATCTAGTTCTATCGCAGGTATCGGTGAGAACGGTTTTTTAAAAGATGTTTTTTGATCAAATATTTAAAATTACTTTGTAAAGCCCACATAAGAAATTTAATCAAAATCTTTGTAATCGTTTTCGAGCTAAATGAGTTTTTTTTAACTTCAAAAATAGAAGTAACTTATTTGTGATGTAACCTCATAATAACAGATGAGCTAAAAAAAAACTCACATCATAATGTAAAATTTGATTAATAAGTCGAGTTTCGAGTTTTTTACGAATCGAATTTGGCCTGTAGTTACCGTGACCATCCGTTTATTATATAGGATTAAATAACTCTGGTTTAACTAGGCCTTAGTGGCATCAGGGTTCCCTATAGCTCTGAATATTCTATTCTCCTGCTGTTACAATTTCAGTTTGCATTTCAAAACTTTGTAGGTCTTACCGGCGGGTGCGGCGGCGTATATTTTTTTTTATATTTTTGTCAACTTAACAGCTGCCATAATAATCTCAATTCTATACTTAGAGCTTTGAAGCTAATTTAAGTTTCCATTAATATTGTTTTTTGTGTTTGATCAAGTGTTCGATTTGGTAAAATTAAAAAATAATAAAAATTTTTCTCATATAGAGACAAATATATTTTAATAATATGAGTATAAGGCGGTTTCAATTTTTTTTTTATTTCCTTCGATACAGGCTCAATAGTTTTTATCGTTTTTACTATTTTACATATTTTATTAACAATTATCACTCTTTTCAAAAAATGACTTAAGACCTTATTTTAAGAGGACTAATTTCCGGTACTAATTTTTTTTATTTTTATTTATATTTCCAACTTAAATTACATAATAATGAGAATTAGATATTCAAATCTAAACTAATTTTTCAGTGTCAAAGAAAATAATTTCAATGCAATGCAAGTAAAAATAGAATTAAAAAGTAGTATTGGGTACCGTTTAAAAGGAAATTTGGTCCTCTAAGATCTTAAGTAATTTTAACTAAACTATGTAAAATAGTAAAAATAATACAAATTATGTGGATGTCAATTTTATTCGATGACTTCTACGGAAAACCGAAAAGTGTGCCGAAGGAGGTCTAAACGATAATCGGCCCTATCGAGGTAATCGTCAGAGCGGAACTTTCTCCGCAACGCATCCTTCGTCGGAGATTCAATTTCGGTTCGAGGTAGCTGCCATCGGAACAGAATTTACAGAAACGCAACAACGCATTGCAATGAATATAAATTTCAGTGAGAGATGTGCAAATTAACCGATATATCGAAAATGCGATATATTTTCGATAATTTTTAATAAAATAAACACTATAAGCGTTTTTAACTATAAAAAAATTAGTGAGAGAGTGTAATTTACTATTTATAAAAAGTAATTTTGTTCGATTATAATGCGCTAGCGTTTTTAAGTATTGTTATGAGAATTTAATTGATTGGCCAGATCTTCCCAAAACACAGCCACAATTTCTGGTGACCTTTTCGTATAGTTTTGAGCTATATCAGGATATTCTGTAAGCAAATTCACCATCCGCTCGTATTAATGTGAGCTCGTTTTTTTCGTTTTCCATAAAAACAAAAAGTCCATTATAAATAAACTTTATTTGTTTATTACTTACATTTTAATATTTTTTTTTTAAGAAAAACTTCTGCGACCAGAACTTGTCGGAGGACTTCGTAGAAAATAGTAACGAAAAAAAAACGATTTCACCTACTTAATCGCAAAGCATCGCATGCAAATGGCATGCGTTTATTTTCGTCGGAGAGAATCTCCGATCAGCTGATCGGAGAACTACCTCGAAGCAAAATGTCTCCGATTCGTAGAATTTCGGAGAGAATTCCGCTCCGACGCACGGTTACCTCGATAGGGCCGAATATTTGAGCTCAAATTTAACGGCCGTGTTTCTTTAACAAACCAAAAGCCTGCATCGAAGGTATTTTAATGAGTACGATTAAGGAAGGCAATTTTTTTAAATAGCCTTTTGGTTTGAAATTTAGTTAAAAACCATTTGCTGAAATGAAAAACCTCTGTTACTAAAAAAAAACTTAGAACAAAATTAATATTGCTTGTCTTTTATTCACGCTTAATATCTACTCATTTAAACAACTTTATTGACACAACTGAAACTATTTTTTTTTAAACTTCTGCAAACAAAGCAACTAAAAGTTTTCTAATTTTTTTCATACAAGGGCCTTGAAAGCCTACATCAGTTGATTTACCATGAACTTGTTTCTAAAACTGATACATATTCTAAAATCTAAGCCACTTAACTACCTTCATAAATGCAACTGAAGTGTCTTGATAAAAGAAAACCTACACTTTACTATTGTGCCTATAAGTCAGTCGCACATGTTAAATAGGCCTTGATTTTGTATATTCTTTTTCATGGTTTTATTTGGAATACTTATCAACTTTTCGGTATCATATAAGTATTCATTTAAATTGGTTTTAATTTTTAACACGTCTGATAAAATTGTTTTGGCTTTTTTTTTGCCCTCAACTAGTTCTAGTTATACCTATATCGTGAAAGCCTTAAAACTTAAATTGAATTTAAATTAAGAAAAAGTCACGATTTTCTATTTTGTATCTCTCCAAATTTGAAAACCAATTGAATAAACACGCGACAATGTCAATAAAAAAAAAATATTCCAAATCAAGCCAAAAAAAAATAACAAAAGCTATCTTAACAAGACACGACAAAAGTATCTGACCAAGAGGTCTTCATACACGAAATCTTGTTTGAAATTGATCAAATTCAAACCGAGAATACGCCATCGACACAATATAGGAACTAAAACTATGTACACACGATACACAAAACACCAATCGCATTTTCACAGTCAGACTCAGATAAAACACGTACACAATCCAAACATAATGCAACAAGCATCAAAAAGTTGTAAAAAAATTCTTCGTGAAAAATTAAGCAGGTAGCTTCAAGCTGAGATACATCAACATAAAAAAAAAGATACAAAAAAAAAAAAACAACTGACATATCACCATGGAAAATGTTAAGGTATATTGAATGAATCAACTAAATACATTAATGATTGTATCTTCCAAGAAAAACTGTTGAAACACACAACTAACCACAGGTAACAGAACAACAGTTATATATTGCAAGCCACTCACCGTTTTTTCTTTTTTTCTATAAGAAAACTATGGGAAAATAGTTTCTTAATCAAATTTAATCCAAATTCTTTGATTTTTTACCGGTTGATGGTGCAATGGTGGCAAACGATATCCTTTTTGTGGAAATAAGCACTTTTTCACTATTGAAGCACTCAATTTTTATATTAATTTAGCAACAATTTTGCAATAAACTAGGTAGCACTTTTCATAAATTTTACTAAACACAATGCCGTATTTACAATATCTTATAAGATTAGTAACGTAGATAGCGTGGTATATTTTGCAAATTTTGCAATATTCATAAATTAAATTTCTTTGCGAAAACAAAACCTTTTGTTTAAGTTTAACTTAATACTAAAAGGCAAGAATTTGCAATAAACTTTATTTTTTTTTTTGTTAAAAGATATAAAACTTAGATATTTTTTTTTTGTATTTTATTTTTAATAAGCACACATGCGCGACGTTTTTTAATTTCAACCGTAGTTCTACCTGCGCATATTTAAACCGCTCGATTCGAACTGTTTACTTCAGTAACGATCGAAGTGTAGCTAACCCCAGCTTGAGTAAAAACCGAGAATGTACAAAACGAAAAAAAAAAACTGTACAAGAAAAAAAGGTTTCAAATACAAACTCATAAAAGATACATTTTTTTATTTCATTTCTATAGATACACACTCTATACACATACAATAAAAAGAGTAGGTATTTTTATACCGACTTTGTTGTTAAAATGTATCTGGTTTTTTTTCAGACTGGGAAATTGGTAGTATGACAAACTGTGTTCCCACTTTTGGGAATACATTTTGTTTTTTAATATTAGTGCAAAGTATTAAATAATTTGATGATACTTAGTTAAAATGACTTTGATTTTGTTAAATTTTCCAAATAAAATCCAATTGAAAATTCCTAAGATAGAAACTAAATTTAAACTTCTTTTAACATTTTTTTTTATAAATACCAAAATGTTTAACTACACTTGTTCAAAAAAAATTAAATGAAATTTGAATTTTGTAGTAATTAATTAAAATAGTTTACTTCTGAAATAATGACTATATTATCAACGTGTTTTATTTGCGGACTGTAAGTTCTATAGGCCAAATCCTGCTTCCTTAAAAAAAAAATAAATTCGAGATTTTGATCAAATTTGAAATTTGACGTGGGAGACGAAAAAAGTGGGTTTTGAAATCGTGTCTGTCGTGTCTGTATGTAGCTTTTATTTAATTTGATGTGTTTGCAATTTCCTAACGAAAAAATCGAAGTATGTACATGATGTACTTAAAAATATGGAAAGTATGTACTTAAAAATATTGAGCTTTATTATCTCCTTAAGACCGGATTTGTTGACTTTTTTACTCTCCTAATTTTTTTTCGACTGAGAAAAAGTTGGAGAGAGAACTGAAATACATCTCCAGAAACCGTACACGACAGCCTGTAGAAAAAGTGCAGACCCCATGCCTGTCAAGGAGAGACTCACGTTCACTAGGTTTGGACCTGAGTAGTAAAATCGCGGTCTTATTGCATTTTGAAAATGAAGTAAGACCGCGAGGCATAATTTTACTATATCGATTTATGAAATGCATACATAGCATACAGGTAATGCCTAACATTACAACAGAACAATCCGGTTAATAATGAATTACCGCTGCGGAAAGATCGTATAATTGGCAAGCGGGCTAGTTCCATTTTTGAAAATCAATTAAGACCGCGCGATTTTATTTAATTTTTGATCGTGTTCTATTTCATATTGAAAAAATATTCGATTTAGTATTTAGAAAAGAAAAAATCAGGGACTATGTTTTTACCCAAAATTAATTTTTTCATTTACTCGAAAATTGCTAACGCGGAAAATTTCGAAGTTAATATTTAAAAACTTAGTGTTACAATTTCATTTCCTCAAGCTACGATCTTTTGAAAATCACCTACAAATTTTTTTTTTTAAATCCTTTAATTTTGTCCACTATTTTATTCCATTTTTTTGTAAAGATTTATATGTGTATGATCTATTTAAAATTCTTGCTTGTAAAATTACACTCGTTAATTATTTTAAGTTTCAAAGATCATTTAAAAAGATTTTCTATTTCCAAGCAATAATCTTCCTATCACAATTCTTTTCTAGCAATGGCAACACTCTCCTACCAACTACACTCAAGATAACTTCAATTTTTTTTTGGTACTAAGTCAGACCAACAACAGCAACAGCAACAAAAAGAAAAAAAAAACTATACAACACCTCTAACAAGTATTATGTGAAGAGTACTTCGTTACTACTGTTTGGCATTATCTTGCGGTTCTCGTCTTGAAAACTATCTATCTTTTAGTATCTTTTTCTCATCAATAAAAAAGAGTTGAAAAAAAACAATCAAGAAAAACCAAAACATAAAGGGAGAGAGAAAAAAAAAGACTTTTGCGGCTGCGCGTTTTACTGGAAAGTTGAAATACCTTACCGTTGATATTGTAGAAAGAGGTTTTTTTGATCTTCTTTTAAGCCTTCATATGAGTTTGAGTCTTATTGCAAAGATATAGATCATGGATGGATGGATGCATCACAAAAAAAAAATTAAAAAAAGAAGTGAAGAAAACCGTCAATTGACTTCAAAAAAGAAAATATCCAGACAAAAGGTGCCACGTTTGGTTCGCACCTCTCATCTTAAAAATTGAATGCCCGTTTTAACTGAAATGCATTTTTATGTTTGACTTGTGTCAAACAATTTTTTTTTGTTGGTAAGCCATTTGTCATCTTCATTCAGTCAAGAGAAGAGAATCCCTTCTGAGAGCAATAGACAAGAATACAAGTTCTAACGTATCTTCACAAAAGAAAAACATCTTGCTTTGAAAATTACAACAACAAAAAAACTAGAATCTGCATCTTTTAGAACACATGCTTCTGGATGTTATCTCAAAAGAATGAAGAACTACAGAAGAAGAAGAGGCAGCAGCAGCAGCTGATGTAATGGTAAGGAAGGTGGTACAAAGCTTCATGAAGATGAAGACGAAGAAGTCTTTTGAATCTTCATTGAACATTTGACACGCTTCAAGTATAGAGATGATTCCATAGTCAGATGTTGATGGTGACGTAGAATTAAATATCAAGTCGCTGAGAGGAACAAGTTTACGATACACAAAAGTTAGGTACTACCAACTATCAAGCTATCAAGTAACAAATAAGCAGAAAAAAAATGCAGATCGTCTCTGTAAGCTGAAGACAAGTTTTGAAAGGAAATAGAGGTTAGTTACTCTTTGCCTCGATGATGCTTGTTTGTTGTTGTTGTTGGAAAAAAAAATAAACATACGAATTAATTATCTGCTTCAGTTATTTTTATGACAGACCTTTCGGAAAAGTAGATTGGAGGGGCTAGAGTGTGGAGAGAGATAAACGGAAAGGTTTTGCAAAGTTTTTTTTTTATTATTTTCTTCTTAAAATGCTGAACATTGATTGATTGCCGGTATTAGAGGGGTTTTTTGCTATTAGCAATTTTTGTTATGCTTTAACAATAATAAACTTGTTTCGAGGAAAAACAGTTGGTAGTTTATACAAGACGTACATGTTTAGCCAAGGCAATGAATTTATAATCAATTTTTGTTAGAAAAAAAGAGCCGGTAACAGGTGTTAAGTGTCAGTGACTTTTGATGTCATAATATAAAATAATGAGATATGATGTTGTGAAAAAAATTGTATGTCATTAGGCCAGGATATTATTTTTATTTTCTAAGATACCAAAAGTTTCAGTACGAAAAAACTCATTCCTGATGTAATGCTCGGAATCTAGAACAAAAATGTGAGAATTTTGGTCTTTTGTAAGTGAATTATTTATTTGATCAACAAATACTTTTCAGAAAAATCATCGGTTTTTGGATTTTTGAAAATAAAAACCAAAATGGGTGGACAAATTGTTAGGATTTTCTATTTTTTGTTTCTAAAAATAAGTAAAACGTTTATACATAACGTAGGCAATATGAAATAATTTTTTTTGAACCACTAAAAAGATTTTTGATTTTTTTTCATAAATTCAAACTTTGATGCACTGGATGGAGCCAGTTCAAAAAACTTTCTATTTGGTTCACGGACAATTTTTTTTATAATTTTTGTTTTGACAATTTTTGTTTTTGACAAACCTTAATTTTTTTTGAAAATATTTTATCAAAACCAATTTTCATCAAAAAAAAAAAAATTACTTCATTGTACCCTGACACAATTTTATTTTACAGAACTACTTTTTGACTAGTTTTTCTGATATTGCAGAAATGTATCTGCTGAAGTCCTAAAACTTGTTCGATTTATTAAAAAAAAAAAAATGGCAATCGCTTCGTCTCTGCAAAATCTAATAGTGATTTTATTTGTCCTTAAAAAAAAAACAGATGCCCAAAATATAAAAAGAAACCCTTTTTTCCAAAATTGTTACAATGAGGAAAGAATGACAAAGTTTGTTTCTTTAGTTATTTTATTTTTGGTTTTTGAATCTTTTGAGACAAATAAAAAAAAAAACTAAAAAAAATATCGCTCTTAGATTTTGCCAAGAGGAAGCAATTGCCGTGGCTTTTCAAAATAATGCAGACAAATCGTATGCAAAGTTCAGGAACACACAATTTTTTGAACTAATTTTTTTTCCAACATGAAATTTTGTTCGACAAAGCTTTTTTACACAAATTGTTTCTTTTTTCCAATTTTTGTTCTAGAAATTAAAAAAAAAATATATATTATATCTGGTTGTTCCCTAGTAAGCTACATGTGTCGGAATTGCATATTTTGGCATTGGACGAAAAGTCTAGTAATCTTTTTTTTTTGTTTATAATCATAACTTATGTAATCGAGTAAATTAATTCTTGCACTTATGTACGTGACGATTTTTAAAAAATTAGAAGTAGTTACTTGTACGCCTTAGTGTACCCACCATAGCTTTAAAAAGTATTGACTACATGCGACCCATTAACGGAGAAAACTGATTTTCTCTTGTTTTAAAGATAAGTTCTGAACTCTCACAACTTTTTAAACCATTCTTCAAAAATTGGTATGCATTAATTTTACTCTAACTTTTTAACTATGTATTAATTTGTACATATTTATTCGCAATATTTAAATACAATTGGCATAATTATTTTTGAGAAAAGCTAAAGAACAACATTTTTGAAAATGTCATGAGTATTTTATAGAATAAAATGTATTATTTTTCTTTGTTACATATTACAAAAAAAATATTTTTGAAATATTAAAATAACGACGTCCATCATTTTAAATCATTATTATCAGTAAAAAAAATGTGGTCAAAATACTGTAAGATCATAATCCTGTATGTCATTATATTGTAAACACAAAATCCTATATGTCAAAATACTGTATGAGCAAAATACTGACTTGCAAAATCCTGTTTTGTAAAATCCTGTACGGCAAAATACTGTATTTTCATACTGTATTTTGTTTTTAAGAAATTTCCGTTAAAAATACGCATAATACTATGTTTTGAATATTAATTGTGTTTCGTTTATTGACTTTATTCAAATATAATTTATTACAGTATTTTGACCAACCAGGATTTTGCAATACAGGATTTTGACATACAGTATTTTATTCATACAGTATTTTGCACATACAGTATTTTGACATACAGTATTTTGGCATACAGGATTTTGAATACAGGATTTCGACCCCAACCCGTCTTTTTTTATTAATATGTGACCCCTAATTGATAAACTTCACTTAAAAATTTAAATTCGTTAATTTGACCTCAGCTTTCATTATACGAACCTAGCCGTCAATTTTTTTTCGCTCTCACATTGGCAAGCTTAAAAAACCTTGCTATTTCAAAACCGATGTAATGGATCATTTCATTTAACTTCTCTCAACCTCCAACAGTAAAAAAAAAAAAAAGTCCTCCCCTTATTTTTTTTTTTTTGATTTGTAATTTTCTATAGTTTCATTAACAAACTGCATCTTTCAACCTCTGAATGCTTCTCAATGGCGCCCCTTGAATAATAATTCACCTCACAAGCGAACTGGAAGTAAATCGACCGCAAAAATATTAACTAGATCGCTCTGTCACCGAGCTCACTCGCAAAACGGGTACAAGAATATTGTTCTCCCATTTAACCATGGTATAAAGTTTGGTTTTGTTTCCTACGAATATTATAGATCTTCCACTATTGCATTCAATCCAATCCAAACAGAACCGACAATGCTTCTTCGAATAGTTATATTTATGTAGTAGCAACGATGTGGTATTAAACACATCACCAATTAGAGAAACTACACACCAGCTACCTCACACCATACTTCTTCTTCTTCTCCTTCCATTCTTTGGCTTTTGGTCAGAATTGGATACCCCCCGTTGCGTTGCAGTGATGAAGTTCAAATTGCAGCAAAACAAACGACAACCACCCATGACAACGATGAGGTATTTGGTTTCGCATATAATGCGGAAGAATGGGCGCGAATTGCAATCTAACCTAAAACTCGTTGTCGTCGTGTCGTCGTTACGACTCACCTCGTCCGTCATCATCCATAGAACCTATGTGTACACTGTTAGCACCAAACAAAACCACCATCACCGGTTCGGATGTTTCCCAAGTCCAAGTTCAAGTGACCGCATTCACAAGTTGCAAGTATAGTAGTTACGTTATTGCACACCCGATATACCTATATGTACCTACACCCGTAACCGTATTTGGAAGAGGTGCGTAATTTAATCGACTCTGCTTCCAATTGGATCTTGTTGTTTTAATTATAAAGTAGTTGTTGGCCACATTCTTAACTTCTAGTTCTCATGTATGTTCAATGTAAACCTAAGATTAGTAACATTTTTGGAAAATGGAATTGGCAAAAGTAGTAATGTAATTACCGGTACTTAACGCAACTTTAGTATGTAAACGTAATTTGTAGGAAGATAAATTATATACTTTGGTATCAAAGAAGGCTAAGGATTTGGTCAACTTGTGATGGACATATTTGAGTTATTTATGGCTGTCACAAACAAATTTTCATGGAATTGTTTTTCTTTCAAAATTAGGATGATGAATTATTGACGAAGTTTCCCTCGGAATTTTTAAATATTCCAGCTAAATTCGAGTTTACTATCGTACCACTGAAATTGGCATTTCCAATTCTGTTCCCCAAGCCGTCGAAATGTCTAATCTGTTGCAGAAATATATTCTTTCTTGGTAATTGTGAGCTTGTCTTAAAAAAAAATTCTTGATTTGTTGAACTGCATATACATATGTATTTCTATCCGGATTTTATAAAAGGAAATAGAAATAAAATTAAAACAACGCCTTGGAGACTTCTTTATTTAGAAAAAATATATATACTCTTAATCCTAAGTGCCCTTTTCAAGGGCCATCTTCATTCTTTATCTCTTCATTCTTCGTCTTCTTTTTTCAAATCATCCTCCTTTTTGAAGAATCCATCGTCAAAGTCATCTTCGACTTCATCCTCTGAAGTTAACTGCTCTGCCACATTCATGCCTTTCTGCGTTCCCGAATTTCCTCCAACCCCACCACCACCCCCTCCCAGCTGTATCGAATTCTGTGTTCCTTTACCTTCAAAATCATTCAACAAGGCCGGATCAATCAAATTCAAATTAGCATAGACATATTGAAAATCAAATTGTGGCATTTCTTTCTCATCCGACTTAATCGACCGCAAACCAATATGTGGACGAAGGAAACTGTCGGCCAATGGGAACCACCTCAGTTGAATTTCTGGTTCTTTGCCAGCTTTTGTGGCCTCAAGCATTCTCTTTCGGTGTTGCATGTAAGTTATGCGAAAAATCTTGATCTTTTTCCAGACATACTCAGCATCTAGGCCATGACCCATAGCAGCGGCAATATCTGTAAGAGCTGCTTCTCGCAGATCCTTCACTCGATAATCTGGACTATTCAGGTCCCAAAGACAACGATGAGCTCCATAGAGTCGTAAAAACTTGACGGAGTTTTTTAAACTCCATTTACCTTCCAGAAGATCATCTTCCAGACCGTTCCAAATAATTTTTGTCGGTTGTTCATCTGACGACTCAGGCTTGGGGAAGTCTTCTTCGGGTGGTGTTTCGATTTTTATAGCAGATCCCTCTCCGGGCTCCTTCAAGACGACCGGTTTTTGATCGATTTCAGTTGAAGCTACTTTCGGTGGATCATTTGGAGCATGAGTTTCTGGAACTTCGTTGGGAGAAGTTATGACAAATAGCTGAACGCTGTTATCGGATGGAGTCTTCTTGGAGATATGAATATTTTGAGCTGGTTCTTCTGATGGAGAATCGACAGCATCATCAAAATGAACCGGTGAATAATTTCTTGGGGAATCAGGTGTCTCAACTTTGATTTTCTTGTCGTAATCATGATCTCGAAACATCGATGGAGCTGGTGACATTAAATTAGGATCCACAAAGCTCATCGGAGGAGGCATTTCTTCGTCATCATCGACTTTTCGTCCCAAAAACTCATCAGCCATATGATACCAAACTAATTCCGTTTCATATGACACATTCTTCTCCGCTGCCATTTCAATTTTCTTTCTCTCAGCAAAATAAGACTTGAGAAGAATTTTGGTCTTCTTGCGAATTCTTCTTTCTGGCATGTCCATTTTGTGAGCGATGTCCTCATAAGCCACAGCACGTTCGTTGAGTTTTTTATAATTTGGATGTTTTCGATCCCACAAACAGGCATGAATTCGAAAGAGTTCAACAAATTGTATCGATTCGGCTAGCATCCATGGTCTGACAATTGGTTTTATACGAATTCTTGGTATTTTAACAACAGGAGAAGGTGCTTTTTCGATTTCTTTCTTTTTCTCTTCTTCAGACTCGGATTTGATATAAAGATCGATTTTTAATCGAGCTATTGGCTCATCTTCAGAGTCATAGCTTTGGATGTCGTTGAAATCGTCTTCCATATCAGAATCGTTGCCAGATATATTTTTTTCGTCAACGTTGTCGTCATTGTTGACTTCTTCGTCATCGTCAGTCTTATATTCGCATGGTGGTTCGTCTAGAATTGTTGGCGATCCAGGCTGAGTGAACAGTTTTTAAAATAAATTAAAAAAAAAAAAAAAATTGTTATGTTCATATAAAGTATAGTTTGGAAAATAATTGATAAATGGGATGACAATGAATGGGCTCCTTGATTTATGTTGTTCCTAAGATAACCATTTGATGGACTTGATTGAAGAATTTTTTTTATTTAATTTTTTATCATGACGAATATAAACATAAACATTACATTCGAGAGTAGTCGAAGTGATTATTTGTCTTGTTTGGGCTTAAGGTCATTCAATATGTGTACTGTTTTTAACATTTTGATATTTTTTAAATATTTGACATTTTTCAAAGATCGTTCAAAAGGTGATTTTTCGTACTAAAAACAATTTTGTCTTCTGATCTTTGGCCATCAACTGGGGATTTTTGGATTTCAACAATTTTATTTTATAACTAATTTTTGTCAACGAAGTTTCTTAAATTAAGTAAATTGTTTAAGAATTTTAAAAACCTGTTTCACTTCTGAAGAAATTCTTAATTATTTGATTGTCTTATCACAAAAATAATGTTATAAGCTTTTTTTCGGCGAAAATGATTATCCGATTTGAGTTTAGCGCCTGAGTTATGCTAATAACATATTCTTCCTTCTTCTTCTTTCTTATTTGCTAATTGATATTAGTTAATTCGTTATTTAACCGAGTTGTTTTCTAACGGAGTGAGAAGTTTAGGTTAGGTTAGGTTGATTGGGCTGACAGTTGATTTTGTTACCGTCACACTTAGATCAATGTAGATCCATTGTGATACCCTGAAGTGTTATAACTTCTTGAAGTGTTAACCTATGAATCCGATGGTTCGTCTAGCCATTTGGAGGTCTTGACGAAGTTCAGTAAGCTCTTGCTAGAGAGTTCTGATAGTTCTTCTAATTCGTTGAAGAAGTAGTTGCCTAGGGTTTTTTTCCTAGTTTGGCAGAGTGATGGACAATGACAAAGAAAGTGAGCAGTGTCTTCATGCTCGTCTTCGTCGCCACAACCTCTGCAGAGATCGTCGGTATTAAGCCCCATTTTCTTTTTATGGTAGCCAAGTAGGTTGTGTCCCGTTAATATGCCTATAAGGGATCTTAAGGAAGGTTTATTAAGAATTAAAATTCTTTCGGACCTTCTCTTATCGTATCTAGGCCATAGTTTCCTGGTAATACCACAGGTTTCTAGGAGGTTCCATCTATCGTTGGATTTTTGAATGATTGTGTTACCGACGTTTTTCTTCAGTTCACATAGTGGGATTCCTATGTTGTGGTCTATGAGGGAAGGTTCAAGTAAAGTGCCTTCCCTTGCCAGCTCATCTGCTTTTTCGTTTCCTGGCACACCACTATGGCCGGGAACCCAGCAGAGTCTTACATTATGCTGTATACCAAGAACCTTTAGCTCTTCGCGACAGCAAGAAACAAGCCTTGACTTGATTTGAGTGGCAGACAGAGCTTTTATTGCTGCCTGGCTGTCAATGAAAAAGGTGATGTCCGCGTGTGATATCGCCATCATTGATATATGCCTCGCAGCGTTTTTCACTGCCAAGATCTCAGCTTGGAAGACGCTGCTATGGTCGGGGAGCCTGAATGAATTGGCAAGTTTCAGGTTTTCTGAGTAGAATCCTGCTCCTACTCTACTGTCCATTTTTGAGCCATCAGTGAAGATGGTGAAAGTCGACTCATAGGTGTAGGGTACATTGTTTTCCCAATCTATTCTATTGGGGAATCTAGTACTAAAAGATTTGTTAAAATCTAAGTAAGGGGTCATATAATCAGTCAAAATATTGTTGCCTACGTATTTCGTTAGAATGGCAGCATGGCCACTTGGATTAGTTTTCCAGATGCTGGTTTGACTAAGCCGAATGGCGCTGTTTGCTGCTGATTCTTGTACAAATAGATCTAGGGGCGGGAGATTGAGGATTGCTTCCAAACCCGCAGTAGGGGTGGTCCTCATCACACCAGTTGTGCTGATGCAAGCCATTCTTTGTAGCTTGGTAAGGGTTTTTAAATTTGTGGATTTCTCCAGGGCTTTCCACCAAACCAGGCTGCCATAGGTCAGAATAGGCCTGACAATGGCGGTGTACATCCACATGATTATTTTAGGATTAGGTCCCCAGTTTCTGCCTAGAATCCTGTTACATGAGTAGAGTGCAAACATGGCTTTTTTGTGCCTTTCTTGTATATTTAGGCCCCAGTTGAGTTTTTTGTCTAAGATTACACCGAGGTATCTCGCTCGGTCGGAAATCTTAAGTGGGGTATCATCAATTTGTGGTAAATCGAACGGAGGTATTTTCCTTCTGTTTGTAAAAAGTACTAACTCTGTTTTAAGGGGATTTACCTTAAGACCACATTTTTTGGCCCAGTTACTGACAATGGACAGTGCATTATCTAGTTGCTCGCTGATAGTGGTAGGATATTTTCCTGTTGCCAAAAGTGCTAGGTCATCGGCATAGGCTACCACTGTTATGCCGTTATGTCTTAGTTTTATAAGGATCTCGTTCATCACCAAGATCCAGAGAAGAGGTGATAGAATTCCACCTTGCGGTGTACCTCTAGATGCGTGCATCTTTATCTGTGCGTTACCAAGTTCACTATGTATCTGTCTGTTCAACAACATACACATGATCCATTTGATAACTGTTGCTTCTACCTTGAGATCACAAAGTGCTTTTTCAATTGCACTATTGTGAACGTTGTTAAAGGCTCCTTCGATGTCTAGGAAAGCCGCAAGAGTGTATTCTTTAACCTCAAGCGATTTTTCTATCGTACTAACAACACAGTGCAGTGCGGTTTCTACACTTCTGCCTTTTGTGTAGGCATGTTGAAAGGGTGATATGACCTCCGGTTTTAATTTACTTCGGATATGAATATCAATTAGCCTTTCAAGTGTTTTGAGCATAAAGGAGGTGAGACTAATAGGTCTAAAGTCTTTGGGTTCCGTGTGACTGGGCTTGCCGGCTTTAGGAATAAAGACGACTTTAATCTCACGCCATGTCCTTGGAACATAGCTCCATTTTAGGCTGCTATGGAAAATGTTTATCAGGTGGGGAGTGACGAATTCACTGCTTTTCTGCAGCATCAGAGGGAAGATGCCGTCAATGCCTGGAGATTTGTACGGGGAGAAGGAGTTTATTGCCCACTTAACCCTTTCTTCCGTTACAATATCAGTAGGGATTTCATGCGCGTAGAGCAGAGAGTTATCTGATTCGCATTCAGGATTAGATTTGCTTCCTGGAAAGTGTGTTTCCACCAGGAGTTCTAAACTATCATAACCTGACTCTGTCCAACTGTTGTCGGGTTTCTTTAGAGAACCCACACAGATGTTTGTTTTCGCTAGGATCTTTCTGAGCCTAGCTGATTTATTGGTGCACTCAATGTTGCTACAGAAATTTCTCCACGAGCTGCGTTTAGCACGTTGTGTTTCTGTTTTAAATTTTCTCTGGCTGGACTTGTAGCAGTCCCAGTCGCTATCAAGTCTTGTGCGTTTAGCGATATTGAAAAGTTTCCTAGTTTCTTTCCTAATATTTGTTAGTTCTAATGTCCACCATGGGGGTTTCTTGTTTTTCTTCTTCGACTTTACAATGGGACAACTTAAGTCAAAAGCTTTTTGCAGAGCCCCTGTGAGATCTACTGTTGCTTTTTCTAAGCTGTTTGGCCCTTGGATTGCAGTTGTATTTACGCTTTCTATGTTTTTACTAATTTCCCTATTGAAGATATGCCAATCTGTACGCCTATTATTTCTAAAGGGATTGAGCTGACCTTCAACATTAGGAGTCGTAAATTCTATAAGACGATGGTCTGAGAAGGAAGGTTCATCTAGAACTTTCCAATTATTTATCTGACAGGAGTTTGAATTATTAGAGAGGGTGATGTCGAGCACCTCTTTACGGTTTCTAGTGACAAAAGTGGGTGTATTACCTCGGTTTGCCACGCAAAGATTACTACTAATAATAAATTCAAAAAGGGATTCACCCCTAGTATTAGTGTCGGTGCTGCCCCATTGCACATGGTGTGCGTTGGAGTCGCAACCTATAATAATATTAAAATTTTTCTTACTTGCGAATGATACCAATTGACTTGTTAAAAACGCTGGTGGTCCTTCCTCTCCATCATAAGGCATATATGTGGAGGTGATAATGAGCGTTGGGAGCTCCTTTCGTTCTAATATTACCGCGGTCTGGTCGATGTTGCTATAAGTAGTTAGAAGAAAAAGATTAAACTGTTTCCTGGCTACTATACAAGATCTTGGATTACAATTTTGACTGTCAGTGTTTGACTTGTACAGTGTGAGGTCTTTGGAGTTTAGGCCCTTGATCATGCCACCTACTGTCCAGGGTTCTTGAACTAGGGCCACGTCATATTGTCTACTTTCTATGAGGTAGACCAGGTTTGCGCTGGCGGCTTTACTATGATGAAGATTGATTTGTAAGATTTTCAATTCCATTTACATAATAAAGAATTTGTTCATCGCCTTACTAACCTGTTTTCTGTTATTTGATTTCAGTCTAAGCTTGCATCTGGTGATCCCGACGCGTACTTTGAAGTCCACTTTCCTTAGTAATGGTAGAGATTTGTGGTTCAATCTCACCATTACTTCCGTACCTTCATTGGTCTTTTCACAACTTATCACTTCCCACTCTTGACTGAGAAGATCTTTATTAAGAGATATAATATATCTCTCAAGTCGATCGTTAGGAAGGGTTGGACCTTTAACCAGTAAGCTGCCTATTGGTCTTGTCAAGTTTTTTATGTCTTTTACATCGATAAGACGAAGATCGGCATTTTGCCATGGTGCTGTAGTTGTTCTAGTGAACTCCTGAAGCCACTTGAAGGTGTCATCGTTCTCGCAATCCATCACCTTGAAACCATGAATGGTTGTAAGGTTGCCAAAAAGCGGAGGGGGCCTGTTTTTGACGATGGCCTCGTTGACTTCTTCTAGTATTCTGAGTTCCAGGAGTTGCCATTCATCCTCAGTCAGTTTCCGTGAAGGTTTACCAAAGTCCGCTATTGCGACTTGTTTTCCCTTCACGGTTACCCGGGAGATCTTGATCCTCTTCGTTACCTTATTAGGTGAAGAGTCGGTCGGGGATGCAAGTTCGTTCCTTGTCCTTTTCGAGGAGCAAGGAGCGCCATCATCAAGAGGTGGTTGTGCGTTTGGTTCTAGTCTCGTAGTAGTCAGTAGTCGCTGTTTGGATTTGTCCAGCGCTGCCTTCTCCTTTGCTGTCAAGGACTCGGGGGTCCTATTAGCAAAGCGTCGGACAATCCTTTCAGCATTCCGTTTTTGTCGTCGTCGTATTTCGTTGTCGTTGAGTGTTTTGGCTTTCCGTTTTTTCGTCCTGTTCTCTATCACCGTGTTAAGGCTGTCGGTCGTCGTGTTGGTCGTGCGGTTTTCGGGTTCAGAGTTTATGGTTTTGTTCAGGTTTACTCCTAGATTGTTATCAGAGGGGTTACCTTCACAAGCCTTCACATCCTTACCCTCATTGAGTGTAACCTCCCCACCTGAGTTACCAACTGATATCAGAGCGATCACCGGTACAGTAGGTGGTTTGGTTGACGAGTCAATGTTTGTCCGACTGTTTAGTGTCTGTGTTTGTTCGTCTGGGGGGAGTGGTACAGCAGCCTTTGATGGGGGACATCCTTCCTTACTCTGTGCTAAACCAGCGATAGGAGCGGGTGGGCCCATCAAGGTCTTTATGCACGAACCTGTCGGAGAAAGGAGGTTTGGTGCTAGATTAGCGGAATGCCCATCTTTTCCCAGCTCCCTCTCCAGAAAGGCACGAGCATTATGTAGCCACTTCCTTTCCTGTTCCGTCATTTGGTCCCATTCCAGTTTACCCAACCTCTTGACGGTTCTTTTGCTGTTAGTTATTTTGCAACGCCTAGAGGCTCTTGATGCCGTAGAGAGGCTTGAGCTTGCGATTGAACAGACATCACTGACATCGTCAACCTCAATCGCACTAGCTCCATCCTCCATATCCAGGTTGGTAAATGGATCCAATAGGAGATTTTCTTCCTCTTCGGTCAAGCAATGGGTCTTGTTGGAGTTCATCTCGTAATCTATACTCTTATAATCTCGTAATCTATACTCTATACTCGAAACTAAGAAAAAAGGAAAAGAAAAAGAAAAAGAAAAAGAAAAAGAAAAAGAAAAAAGAAAAAGTTTCGAAATTATAAGGTGGGTTATGATAAAAAATAAATTTTTAAATGGAAAAATAGTCACTGGCGACTCCTCCTCACGATATTGAGATCGAGAGACAAAGCCAAAGCCGGTGGCCGTGACCTCCACCGACCGTATAGCGTATATCCCCGCTATGGTTATTTTCTGTTTTGTTTGTTCTTCCATAGTTCATAGGTGTGGGTCTCTCTTAGTTTGCTAAAGACCCAAGTTGGCGGCTGAGAGACTGCTCGAGAGCTTGTATCTGCAACTGAACCTCCTTGAGAATCGCGCGTAAGCCTCCTCACCAACGGCAAGGTGGAGACCCGTCGAGGAGGAGTGAGAAGTTTAAAAGAAGTTTAAAAGTGAGTGAGAAGTTTAAAAACATCGATATTTTAAAGTGCAGGCACACGAAATTCGTACATTTTTGGTTTAGTTTAACTCTTAATTTCTCCCTATTCTGTTTTTGTTTTCTTAGATGCTTGAACTAGCAGACAACAGCTGTTTCGAAGACTAATGCAACTCGCCCTAAGATTCATAGAATTTCATATTCCCAAAAATATTGATGGTTTGATTTTTATGTTTTTTTTTTATTTTTGTCTCCGTATTTCGATTGCCCCTAATTGTTATTATTTTTTTAAATAGTTTCATGTTTTTAACGACTTAGAAGATGGCATCAAAATCTCATTTTCGAAAAAAAGTGGCTTTGGTTGTTATTTCCCGCAGGCCTTTAATATAGATTTATGGACGTTTTTGTTAGGCTATAAACCTTGAAAGTTTGAATTCTTAGTCCGGGAATTAAACAATTAAACAATAAATTAAACAATTTAAGATGTAACACTTACTCTATCCAATCAAGCGAAATATCTAGTACTCATTTTTGATAAAAAAAAACTGACCTGGAAGCTCAATATCGACAAAAGAGTCAAAAAGCTAATGTGGCACTCTTTTCATTGGTGGCAAATGGGGTTTCTCTCCTAACATTGCACACTGGCTGTAGCCCTCGGTCATAAGACAAATACTTACATATGGGGTGATAGTATGGTGGACCGCACTGGACATAAAGACACACTTAAGTAAGCTTATCAAAGTCCAAAGATCAGCCAGTATGTGTATAAGCGGAGCGCTAAGGTCAACTCCTTCGGACGCCCTGGACATACTACTTAATCTTACACCCCTAGACATCCTTAGCAAACAAGTAGCGGCAAACTCAACTACGCGTTTAAAAGCAACCCTATAGTGGACCAGTATTCATATTGGCCACACCATCATTCTAAACAATTTTGGATTCAATCCGCATCGCTAGACTACATAACACCTCAATTGGTGTTCGAAATTAATTTCCAGACCTCTATTGCATTCAGAACTGTATGGGAGTCCCGAAGCATTCTGGACAATGAATCTTTACGCTTTTACTACTGATGGTTCAAAACCCAACAATGGTGTAGGAAGTGGCATATTTTCGGAAAAACTGAATCTCAGTTTTTTCTTCCGCCTACCAGACCATTGTAGCGTGTTCCAAGCCGAAATTCTGGCGATTAAGGAAGTTCTCTCTTGGCTCAGAAAAAACGTAATAACCAACACGGTTATTCGGATCTTCTCAGATAGCCAAGCGGCTATTAAATCTCTTGCCTTTGTCACTACTAAATCAATCACGGTCCTAGACAGCCAAACATCTCTAAATGAACATTCTGAACAGTTTGATATTCACCTCAAATGGGTGCCGGGACATAGTGAGTATTGTTGGGCGGACGAACTCGCCAAACAAGGAATAATCACTCCTTTACAACCAGAAAGGAACAACATAGGTATACCTATCTACATGTTAACTCATGCTAAAGCAGGATGCTTTAAAGAAAACCAACCTCAGATGGACTCAGAGTAATACCTGTCTGGCAACCAACAAATATGGCCTAGTTTAGACTTAAAACGTTCAAAGGTGTTATTAAATTTAAATCCACTGCATATTAGTTCCATCATAGGAGTTCTTACACGACACTGTTTAATAGGTAGACACGCAATAGAATGGGCCTGTTCTCCAACGATTTCTGCAGGAGCTGCATAGACGAAGAAGAAGAAGAAACTGTTTAAAATCTTCTGTGCACCTGCCCTGCTCTCTCAGATAGAATGAAAATCCATCTAGGAAAATTCTTCTATGAGGACCCTATTTTTCTAGTGAATACGGAGGCTAAAAGTCTATCTTTATTCATTAGCTAGTTTCATGCTATCGCAATGGACCCATAAGGGTCTAAATGTGTTGTGTTTCTTGCCCGACAGTCTTTTTTAAGCTAACCTAACCTAACCTAACCTAACCTAGTCCGGGAATAGAAGTTTCACTTCAAAAAATATTTTCGATGAAACGAAATTGAAATATGTAGGTTTGTTCTCTGAAGTCTTAAAAAAAAACTCTCTTGTGCAATTACTGGTACTTTTCTTCTGCTTCTTCTTCTTGATATGTCTTTGTCTGGATAACTCAACCTTATTTATCGCTTTAGACCACACGTTCAAGTCTTTTTGGTAAAGTTTATTTAAGTTTGAGCTACAAAAACCTTGAAATTTTACTCATTACATTAGCTTAAGAGCCAGATTTTTAAAAGAGCGTAGGTTGGGTGAAGTGGGGGGATCAGACTACTAAGTTGAAAGGAAAGCTCTACAAGGCAGTTGTTGGTGTTGGACAATGTACAAGAAGTATTAAAGTAAATTGACGGCAACCGAAATGAAGGTGGCAGAAGGAGTGACAAAGCTGGATCGAAGAAGAAGCAAATATATCCTTGGAATCCTTCAAGTCAAAAATACCATCTTGCCCAAAATACATTACAATACAAAACAAAATACGTCTATCAAAAGGTGCTTCACTGAAGAGTGAATAGATTCACCAAAATACATGGTCAATAAAGAATCAATGATCAACTATGTATGTCATCAAGACAATCGATTTAGAAATTCTCAAAAAAAAAAAAATTAACTATTCTTCATTGAATATGAAAATGAAACACTAAACTATCAATATTAAAAGGTACTCACAAT
The DNA here is from genome assembly GCA_958431115.1 of Syrphus vitripennis. Lineage (NCBI taxonomy): Eukaryota > Metazoa > Arthropoda > Insecta > Diptera > Syrphidae > Syrphus > Syrphus vitripennis. The sequence continues at coordinate 95,595,189 of OY288108.1, read as the reverse complement.
TTTCTTAAGTTTGCAAAACGGCCTGAGGAAACTATCTGCCAATGGATACCACTTCAATCGACTGCATTGCTTATCACCCTTTAATGCTGCCTCTGCCAGTCTGCGCCTCTCCAAGCGATAATTCGATCGCATTGCAATAATCTTTCTCGAGATTTGCCTCACTGCAATCCCAGATTTGAATTCCTTGGCGATTTTCTTCATTGCTTCCAATCGAGTTGGTCTATTACGGTAATTCTCATCTCTTGTGTCCCATAAACATTTGTGCTTCCGATATATCTTAAGGAAATTCGTAGTTTCCTTGGATTTCCATTTCAACGGTGGACATTTCTCAGTGAATTGATTTTCCTCGAGTTTCTCAAGCATTTGATGAATCTCTTCGGTCTGTTCATTGATCTCAATGACTTCGGGGTCATTTGTAGCCGGTGGGGGAGCTTGATCATCACCAATTGTGATACAATTCTGACAACCAGAATTGTCCTCTTCGAGTGGAATCAGAATTTCTGGGTCAATGGTGAAGACAATTGTGTCCTCGAGGTCGGAATCTGAATCAGCCGCGGCAGTCTGAAAAGAGAACGGATGCCAATTGAGATTCTGAGAAAAAATTTATACAAAAGAATGTACGTCTTGTTTCCTGGACTTATCAGCTCTTGGGACATTTCGCAGAAATGAATCTGCCAATGCAAACCATTTCAACTTTGTTCTTGCGCCAACTCCTTTTTTAATTCGCTGTTTTATTCGTCGCTTCTCATAGCGATAGGTCGAACGAATGACATTGATTTTCTGGCTAACAATTTCCATGGTCACATCTGGACCCATCGCCGCTGTTATATCAATCATTGCTGCCTTACGCATTTTGCGATTCTTGTGGAATGGATCATCGGGATCCCAAAGACATCGATGAGAACCATAGAGCCGAAGGAGTTTGATTAATTGCTTTGCACTCCATTTCTCAACTTCGTATTCCTCGTTCTCCAAGTAAATTGGTTTGAATTCTTCTGGCATTGTGATGCCAGTTTCCTGGTAGGAGAATTAAACTATTGAAAATGTATTTATAAATATATATCGAAATGGTCTCAAGGATTACCTGACGCATCGCCGAAAATATTGCACGATTTTCTTCTTCATCTCGAGGAATCCAAAGGCGGGATCGTCCTTGGAAGGAGTATGATGACATTTTGAAGGAGATTTATTGTGTTTTTAGAATGTATCCGCTATTGGATTTTTGATTTTTTTACATGTTACTAATATTTCTATGATAAAATTTTAATATTTTGGTAAAATTTAACTAAAAACTATGAAGAACTTTGAAAAACAAACAAAAACATACAAAGACGACATTTGTGAATTGTCATGTCAAAAGTTGTGGAATGCGTTCCACAAGGATGAGCATCAGTTCACTAATGTTATCGATATAATTATTTTTCATTTAAACATTTTTTTCTCACCACATTTTTGTTTTCGCAATTTTACTGTACACCAGTCTTTGAGAATAATAGTCGTGTTGTTTTCTAAACTCAGGCGGAATAGAAGAAAGGCTTCTTGGTTTAAAATCGGACGTCATGAGAGAAGAAAAAGTGAGTTTCCATACAAACTATCGATAGAATGTATGAAACTGTGGCTTGTAGGCCATGCCTATTCATGCTAAAAAAAACTCTGAGCTTATGTAAACACCCCCGGGATTAATTGTTGTTGCATTCAGTGTGCAAATTGGTCATATTGTCTGGGGGCTTAGAAAAAAATCACGATAAATTTTGATTTATCACCGTAGCTATCGATTTAATCGAAATAGCAAAGACATTTACTTCGCAGGTGAATTTGAAGATAAATAAAAGTTTGTACACGAACCTCTTAAGTGGTGAAATTTTGTTTAGAAAAAAAAATGGTTCTCGGAACAGGAAGTAGTACGGAAGAAGTAGGAAGTTTAGTAATAAACTTACCGTTGGAATTTAAATGCATAATGAAATCTACGAAACAAATTATTGGATTCAAACCAAAAAAAAAATAAAATTAGGGTGTGGTGCAGTAAAAAAAATTTATCTCAGCATAAATTGATACTCTGTGGAGTCACGGTGAAAGCCTTATTTCATCCAGCCTTTTTCATATTCTGCTGTATCGGACGTTCCATGTCCGATTAAAAATGACCCCATATTCCCCATAAACTTTTCAAAATAAAAAAGGTGTGTTTTTTAAAGCATCAATTTGCTTGTTAAACAAAACTTCTCCTGGGCTAAAAAACGTGTTGAATCTAACAACCACTTAGCATTTTGGGGCTCTTCACCTAGCCCAAATATTTCTCGGAGCTTTACTTTAGACTAGATAGAGATGATTCAACAAACTCTAAATTTTTGTTTTTATAGTTGTCGATAGTATGGGGACTAATTTTTTCAAAGAAGGCGTCGTAAAGCCCAGACAGCGTTTATTTAAACACGGGCATAGAATAACGCATCCATGTTACCCATTTGCTTTAGGGATATTATGAGTACATTTTTGGTTAATTGAAATTTCTTAGGAATTTGCTAAAACTTTAGCGTTTTTGTTTCAATACTGCTGATGTTAAATGATTTTAATTATGAATCCTGGATCTGATGAGCACACTGTGTAAATGAAACAATAAAGTTTCTTAAAATATATATATTTAAAACCACACTTAAAATCCTACATAGAGAAAAAAAAACATTAAAAATTGAACTTTTTATTCTAACTTAACTTCTAATTCACAAGGGGTTCCCTTGATGAGTTCAGTATTCTTTCCTGTGAGAACTCTATAGTTAATCTCATCATGATTCAACTGCTTGTAAATAAATGTTGGCATCCGATCAGACAACACCCAAATATTACCATCAGCATCAAGTTTCAAATCATTGGGGAACACCAACAAACTTGAATCCGAATCAACCAAGCCTTGAGTATCAGCTGTCAGAGGCTTGTTTGTATTCCAGCATCCAATGGCATCCTTATTGACTTGAGTGTAGAAAATCACTCCAGTTTCTTTGTCATAGACTTCAGCAGTTGATTGTCCATTGGAACCACGATCACCAAGACATTTGTAATCATAATAAGCATCACTACTCAGAGCATGTGATTCATTTTGAAGAACTCGATTTGAAACAACAAATTCTTTGGTACTGGCCAAAGCATGGAAATAAACATCACGGGTATCGTCCTTCTTCACAGCACCAACAGCCATTCCGAAAACACCATCGGTCCATTGGAAGTTCACTCCGCCGACATTAAAATCTCCGTTGAGTGGGTCAAAGTGGAAGTAATTGTGTTTTACACGCCATGAACGGTCTTCTTTGAGAGAGTAGACTACAACTCCATAGCCTCCTAGATCGGGAACATAAGCGAAGGCATTTTCACAGTCATTTACAGTTGTATCGACAATCTAAAATAATCCATTTCAATATTATACTACAAATGAAGCCATTTTCTATGAAAAATATCGAATACTTACAATATTAGCAAAGAAAGTAGCCTCCTTAACTTGACTCTTTGGAATGGCATAACGACGCAACAATTGATCGGTCTTCAAGTCAAAAACAACAATAGCATTTGGTGTGATTTGTTTGGGGCTACCAAGAATATCAGAGAGACCAGTGTCAAATGCCCAAAGACGATCACAAACATCGACAGCAATACGGAAAGTTGAAATGATGGTTGCATTGTCCTTAAGAGCCGTTTCAACTTCTTCAGCTTTGTCAGCATCTAAACGACCTCCTGTTGAAATAATTATTTCGATAAGAAGCATTTACATTAAAGAAGTCAATAAAACCCATTTACCTGACTTATGAGCAATTTCCTCTGGAGCTACATCAATTGGTAAAGTGTTTGTTTCCCAGCTTGGATATGGATGCAGTTTTGGGGACTTTTCATCAGTGGTTAAGTCGATATAGTTAAGACTTGATGCAACACCAGATCTCCATCTGCAAAAAGTGAAATTAAAAAAAAAACCTTTAATAAAGATTTACGAAACCAATAGATTAGAAAAGTGATAACATGCCCTTATAAAATGGCAGAGTCTCAAATAAACAATGTACGTGTCAAATGGAACAACAACCAAGCTCATTGAGGATTCGCAAATTCCACACATTTTTCAGTAATTATTGTTGGCTTATGAGCGAAACAGATTGAACCAGCGACAGCACCAACAAAAATTTTTCAAACACATTACCACCAGCACCGTCGTTTATTTGTTTTCATATTTTTCATATTTTTTGTGGTACCTCTGACAGTGCGAAATTTGACAGCAATAGACCAGCAACAACAAATTTAGAACTTTGGCCAAACGGCGCTGTTGACGTTGCTATTGCGGGTCTATTCTGTGCTCAACAATTGAAATACATTGGTTCTAAAATAATGGCGGCCGCTGTTGCTGGTGCTGGTTCAATATGTTTCGCGCTTTAAGCCCTTATAGAGATGAGTCATTAGCAACATTTTTATACTTATTATCGGTATAGTTTGAATTAGGAGTGTTTTTTAAAAGGGCCAATGGGCATGTTGAAAAAACTACTGCTGTGCTAATCATTTGACGAGTTAATTGCAACAACAACAAAGCCGATTGAGGCATTGCTTTGACTAGAATTTCTCGGGGCTTCATATAATTATGTGAAGCGATATTTTTATAGCTGTTATCGATAGTTTTGCCCATAGATTCCATCGTTCAACACAGACGTCAGTTTTTTTGGATGCCTATTGCAACATTAAAATAAACTCACCTAATCATATTCCATTTTTTCTTTGTTTAGCCTAGAGCCCGGAACCAGTGCCAAATGAGAGAATTTGCAAAAATTTCTTTAATAAATCCTAAAACGTGTTGTTTTTTCCTTAAAAGAGCACTTTTTTTGTTTAAAGGAATTTGCCATTACATTTTTATTTTCCGAACACTTTTGGATCCCACGAGATGTTTTTAGCCGAAGCAACAATTATCTGAACGCATCCAATGCATCGATATTGGTAACTGCCAAAATCATATTTTAATAAATTCATTATGACAATTCGACTTGCAATATATTTCAAATAAATTCAATTGGTTTTTTTGAGTTACAAAATAACCAGAAATCTGCCAAAGTCATCTTTCAACTCTAACTTGTGAAATCTTCGGGGTGTAAAATTCATAAAATATCTTCACGATGTATCTATCAACTATTTAATGGCATAATTACATTCACCTGATTATCTTCTACTCTAACTGCCATCTATTTGCAAAAACTAGTACTCAATTAATAAACATTCAAATCGAACAAGATATCGCACAGAATGTCTTCATATGCCGACAATATCTACTCCATCATGCATATACAAAGTTACATTATGGTTTGGCAAATTGACTATGGGTATAACATGTAGCTCGGGGACATGTCTGATGTCCGTCCATTTGTCGCGAATATACCCGTACATACATTGTAATTAACTTCGTCTCTGATTCTTCTATTATGCAGTTCCAAAGCTCCTACAATTTGTCCTCCCCCCGCCACCCTTCGAGCTTTATATTCAAAGCCAAATCACGATTAACATGCTTGGGTAAGCATTTATGTTAAACTGTGACATGCATTTGGTGTGTCCGAAAAAAAAAACCGAAGAAGAAAAAATTTATAAAACTTAATTTGTTTTATAGGAATTTTTTATTTCAATTATTTTTTTTAACATTTTTCTTCTTTAATTTAACTTTTTCAATTTTGAAACACGATTTATTGTAGAAAAAAAAAAATATACGTAAAATCCATCAGCCCTGGGGCGAGGTTTAAGTCGTATAACATTACAAAAATTATTCGACGGTTATTTTTTGAAAGAAGCATTGATGGATTAAGCAAACGTTTGTTCATTAAAAGTTTCCAAACTAAGTAATCGAAAATGTAAAAATTTCTACAAAAAAAAAAGAAAAAAACAAAAAGGAGCCAAGGAAAAATATCAAAGCGAGAAAAAAGTAGAAAATATAAAAACTCTAATTCGTATAATGATGCAATTAGCAAAGTTTTTATATGTACTTTCGATGTCTATACATAATGCCTTTTTTCTGGTTCAATACATTTTTTGTTTTAAGAAAGGAAGGAACAAATATTTTGATTCCTTGAGAAAACTTCTAGCGATTGAATTTTTTTTTCTGGTAAATCCATTTGAATTCTTCTATTGGAGTTTTTTTTTTATTTTTAATTCAAAATGTATGAAAGGATAAAAATGTCCAACACTAGAAAAGTTATATGCACATAGAAAGCATTTATATTCAGGAAGAGGAAGAGCACAAGTTGAAAAAGTATTACACGTACATAAGTATTTATTGCATTAATGATTCAGAGTCTTCAATCAGAGATTTAGAGTCTTCAATCACAGATGGTTTTTGTACACATTTTCCTATTGAAGAGAAATTGTTGTCCCAAATAAAAGTTTGTCTGAGAAATGTCATTCAAGTGTTTTATCGGTTGATTTCTTGGAGTTGCCAAAATGCTGGTTTGAATTGTGACAGCTCTAGGTTATCGGTCTTAAAATATTTGTGGTCGCTCAAAGCTCGTCCAGAGTTCATTCCTAGCTCATATAGATAAATTCAGGCTAACACTTCAGAGACAATTCAGGGTGGCCCAGTGTTGACATCGAAAAGACCCAATGGCCTAGTAAAGACGTTTGTACGATTTAATACTATATATTGCCATTTCTGTCATTAAAAAAAAAAAATCAGAAATGAAATTGTGAACTAATTGTCTGATGAAAATTTGACATTGCAATTTTTCAGGTTAGTGACACTTTATTTGAACATACGATTTGTTTAGTGTCAGACAATTATTGCTAGACTCATTGGTCAATTTCTCACTTCAGATGTCTTAATTTAAAACAATTATCGACAGTTTGTTTACTATCAGAAATTTCAAAATCTACCGATCTATGTAAACATTGTCAATTGTCGTCTACTTTCAGGAAATTGACTGTTCTGATAATATTGCAACAAAGATTTTGCAAAACAAAAACACCTATTTAAAGGAAATAATATCAAAGAGACCTTTTTGAAAAAAAAGTAATATATCCCTGTCTCTATTGAAAAAATCAAAATTAGTTACAAACAAATATACCTATAAGTCCTTGCTTTGTCACAATGTAACAATCGATCTTAAGACTTTTTATGATTCACAATTAGCAAATCACAAGCTTCAAAATCTTCACTTTGGCTCAATGACAGATTGACAAAGGATCATTTTTGATTGGTGTCAATATGACAGTTAGTTATGACGTTTGGATAATACAAATATAAGGAATGTTTGGTAATATGATTAAAATTTTTTGTTCACATAAAATACCAAAACTAATTCTCATACCATTTTGCTTTCAAAATCCATAGAAAATTAACTTCGTCCTGAAAATTCCAAAAACTATTTTCAAGCTACTAAATTAATTTTATAAACTGAGTAAACCTCTTTAACATAATAACTGCAAAAAGTTACGTTATAAGTACCTATGTAATTTATAATTATTAAGTTACTAAATACCTTTCCCCAAGAAAAATATATTAAAAATTAATTGAACCAGACAAAAGGATAAAACTCATATCAGCACTATTATTTCTTCATTAACTAACTACTCTTTAATGCTAAAAAAAAAGTAAACCTCATCAAAACTTTTCTTCTTTCCTATAAATAGCAACAGCTATAATAAGAAAAAGGGAAAAGAAAGTTTTTAGTAAAACATATAATTACACCCCAGAGAAACCTCAAGACTTCCACGTCCTTCACATTAAACAAGAAAAAAAAAAACAACAACAACAGGCCAAATGGTTAAAGTTTTCTTTATTTTTTTTTTTCTTGAAAACCTCACAATCGTGGGATATCTTATCAATTTAAAAACATTCTCCCAGAACCACATCGTTACCAAACAAAATCTTCTCTCTCTGTAACTTGTAAATGTCCTCCTATCCACCGCATCCTAATTTGAGTTTAAAAAATAAATTTTTCTACCTTCGATCAGGGATGTCTGCGACATTTTAACTTAATTTAAAAAAAAAAAACAAATAAAAATAAAATTAACTTTTATGCATCAATTTTTTTTTTAAAGAAATATATATTTATGTGAAGAAAAAACTTTAAAGACAACAAGATAAAAAAAAGAGTAGAGCAAAGCAAAACAGAAGTTTAAAAAGAAGTCACGGTTTTTTCTTGTTTTTTTTTTCTGCCAAATAAGAATTTTTCATTTAAAAGAATAAGAAAATAGTCATAGTCGATATGTATCTCTGGATCTATGAGTCTTTATCTGTGTTCAAAATAACTTCCCTTTTTTCGCATATCCTTTTTATACCAACTACTATGCGAGTATATAAAAAATAAAGTGAGTTATCTTAAGTTTAAGATGCCGTTTTTTTTTTAAGGTTTAGGGCGTAGGTCTTCGAAGTTTTATGTTGCACATTCTTTTTTTTTCTCAAATGTGTTTTTGTAAGCGAAATATGTACCTCTATTTCGGAAATCGGAATACAGAAAAACAAAAGAAAATAGGAACTAACGAAAAAAAAGAAGAAAATGTTCCAAAACTTACAACATCCGGATGTCGATGTTAAGGCAGTTGTAATTTGCTTTTCTTGTGCAAACCAGAAAGTTAGTCTTTATAATTTTTGAAAAGAAAAAAGTTTTTTTTTTTTTTTGCAGTTTTGTATGGTTTTTTTTTCTTTTATTTTTACTTGTCATTTTGCTTTTGGAGTTGGAAATAATATTATTGTTTCGAAAGGGATTCTAACAATAGAAAAGAATATAGACCAGCAAAGTTGCAATGAAAGGGGAAAGCACACATTTTAAAATAATTAGATTAAAATATTGTAATGATTTTTTTTCAAGTTCTTGAAAAGATTTACTTAAGAAATCGGCAGTATTGGGAACTTTTGCATATTTTTGTTTTCTTTTGTGTTAACATAAAGAACAACAAATTTGCTATGCTTTTTACTATTTTGTCTTTGTCATTTCTCTGTCTGGTTTATACTGGTAAATAAAGAAGTACAAGACGAACGTCAAACCTAAAAGTTTGTGAATAATTTTTTTTTGTGTGGAAATAAATAATAAAAATAATAGTTTTACGTAGGTACTGTTAAATGACACATTTTACCAACGAAAATATTATAAACAATTCAGTCGCAATTTGACGAAAAAAAAACTTTTTAAAGTGCATACTTTACTTTGTTTTTTCTTTACAGTTTAAATTTATTATGTTGTTTGATTTAGTAATAAATGTTCTAATTTTGATTACTCTTCCAATAGTTGACAGCTTTCTAGTCAACATTTTTTTAATCTGACGCCTGGGAAAAATACCTAATTTGGGCACGGCTTTGTTCAGAGATTTCTCGATATTTCACCTATGACCGATATTTGTTGTCGAAACTTTGTATGGAAACTACATTTCTCCCAAGATGGCGTCTTTTAGCCCAGGCGCCGTTTTTTTACCAAGCCCTTAAATTTATTTTTTTTGTCTTAGTTTTTTTTACGCAATTTATTATTTTATATCAGCAAAAATGATTAAATGTGTGAATATCATTTCCTCATTGGCTTGGACGCAAACAAATTTGGCTTTTAAACATCTCATTGCTATGTTCATAAAACTGAATGCATCTGTTTAGACAACAGATTAGTCGTCCCCGATGACCTGTTTTATCGTTCTAAAAACTCGCAGTTCTGGCAATTAAAAATTATGCCAGTTACAAACTGCACACCGGCAATTAATTGCAGTTGAGACAACAAGTTTCACAAATTGACATACCTGCCCTCTAAACAAGAATCCCAAATTTTAGGTTTCAATTTATATCTTAAAAACCACTTCAACATAGCCCAAGATTTAAAAAAAAAAAAACAAATAAAATAAATGAATTTATATTGCAATTATATAATAAAATATTAAAGTTTTATACCGGAATATTATATTAATGCATAAATCTTTAAAGAAAAAAAAAATAAACAAGAAAACAAGAGCACATTTTAATTGAAGAATAAATGTATTGTTTTAAACTTGTTTCACTATCTACTTTTATTTCCATTAAAAAGGTGAACGAGTTAAGCTTAACAATAAATTGTGTTACCTATTCACCGACCTGTCATAGTTTGACATTCATAATTTTATTACATCAAATCGGAAAGAATAAGTTTTTTTTTCTTTCAATTATTGTTAAACCTTGATTATAAATCGTGAACAGAATTCGTTAATCGAAAACATTTGATTGAAACTTTTATTACTTTCCATCTATGTTTACCTCTACCTATAGGTACCTACATTTATACTATACTATAACTTATTTAGCATGACGTCGGTGAACTTGCCTATCAAATTTTTTTTATGTACCATTTAAAGCAATGACTTGATTAAATCGCTTTGTACATATATACATAGAACCAAACCCAGTTCTTTTCATTCTCTATATAAATTAACATTAAAGTATCTATAAACGTTAAGACTATTGTTTAATAAAAACAAGTAGAAATGCAGATGAGGAAATTTGAATAAATAAGTATGAGTCAGTGGCAAAGTTATCTCACAAAGTTCAAATATCAAAAATCCCCTTTTGAAAAAATATTATGCATAACTAATTGACTTGAAAATCCCAAATATAAAAAAAAAAACGACGATGCTAATTCTGTTATCGATGAATTTATTATAATTATTGAACAACAGAAACACAATTAATAATGTTATTCCTTCAAATGTTCAAAATATTCACGGAATAAATTTATTCAAAAAGAGAAACTGACTTAACTATCGAAAAATACACTTAAAAGAAAAAATCATAAACTTTCCAGAAGCCGCACCTTTTAGATAGACTGTCAAAATAACCCTCCCATAAATCCCAAGGCTTTAAGTATCTTAACATTAATTTGCAATTTTGTCTTATGTCAAAAAAAAATCACTAATTACTACTTCAATTGACAGACAAAAAAAAACATCGTTAACTCACCTTGGCACTGTGACAAAAAGTTTATTTTGCCATCTCTCAACACCCAGAGGTAAATTATTGTGTGGTACATATCGGCCAGATTCAATTGCTTGTTGTTCGGCTTCAGGTGTTGGCCAATCGAAGTGCATTTGTTTCCATGCGAATTTTTCTTGTAATTTCAAAGAACTACCAAGGGCTGCACAAAGTGCCACTAAAATTAATGTTTCACGTATAAAAGCCATAATGCACCAATGCGAAATCAAACAAAATATATTTCACAAGAAAAATGTAATAATCACAAACTATAAAGTGTTCCGATTGTATGAGCCGAAAAAACTACAACCTTATAGACGATTCAAAGACCCGTCGACGACTGTGGCTTTGAGTGGTGCGTCAATTGAACTTAAGTCCAATATTGCTAAGCTTAAGCTGTATCAGAATTTTCATACAGAAAAATGAAAAAAAAAAAAAAGTTCGATCTTTCAAGTTGGACAATGTATCTCTGATGGGGAAGGCTTAGAATGGATATACTAGATAATGGATATGTGAGTGGATTGGTCAGGTCTCTTCGGTCATTTTGTTGCGGATGACTGGTTATTGTGAAGAACAGTGTCGGAATATTCAAGAGGCAAAACGGAATGTGAGTTATGGGCTCAAATGAAGGTGGGTAAAAAAGTGAAATGGATGTATTTTTGACTTGGGTGAGGTTGACTTGGGTGACCCTAAAGGCATTTTTGATAAAACGATTGAAGGGTACTTAGGCTCGGAAAGTGCTTTGTGGTAGACAGCAGAGTGGTAGACCATGCTTGCGCTGGAGAGATGACGTAGACCAAGACGCCCGAAGCCTTAGGGTACGCATCTGGATGGCGGTTGTCTAGCCGATGATGATGATCGAAGGGTACCAGTAAAATATATTATTTTAAAACAATATGATAAGAGGATTTCGGTCTAGACCCAAAAATTCTTTTTTTTTTTTGAAGTCGTTCCCGTTGATTGAAGATTCTATAGTGGGAAATGTTTACCTGGGTTATGGGGTCAAATGATGTGGATAAGAGTCTGTGTCAAAAATTTAAGATTCTATTTCTGTACGAGTTGGGTGCAAACACAGTTTCGACACCCAGATGATGTTCATAACTTTATATTTTTTATTTAATGATAAACAAAAAATTACCGGGTACTCAAATCTTGTGGACTTCTTTAACGTTTCCCCGGTTAGTAATATGCTTTTGTATAAAAGCTGAAGTGTTTGGACTATGATTACATTATTTGAATGTTCATATAAAAGGAATCCTGTGATTTTAGGTAAAACTTGGGTAACCGGTAGACAACATTTTAATGGTAACCGGGTACCGACTAAATTAAATTGTCGGGCCCCAGATAACTTCGGGAACTTGGATATTTTTCATTATATTGACAAAAAAAAAAAAACATATATGCAGGTGCTATATGTAGTATGGTGTTCTCGTCTTACTCGGAAAATTTATTGATTGCAGAGTAAGTTAGTAAATTTTTCGTATGACTTACGTATCCGGGTAGGCCAATGATATTATTATATATGAAAAAGGTAAGCTATTTGAAATATAATGGTTGCATTAGCATTATTTATTAAACGTCTACAACCATGTTATTTTGGGTTTAACGTGGGTTAAGGGTACACAATAACTTAAGGGTGTGCGAATACTCAAATACCCAATGAGTCGGGTGCCCGGATACCAAGATGTTTTTTATTTTATTGAACTTGGTGTGTGGATGTGTAAATGGTGAGGAGTTTTTCACTGAAAAGGATTGATTCCTGAATCCTTCCCATCTGGAATATTATTGAGGTTTAAGCGGTCCCTAGACTATCAATATTATTGAACAATATATTACACAATATTATTGACTGGTACCCCAAACTAAACAATATTTCGCACAATAAATCAATTGACAGTTCTTTATTTGTGCTTCAACATTATGTTCGGAGATATGGATTATTGTTGTGTGGCAATTAATTTAATTCAGGGAGATGTTATCACTATGAAAATTCAAAACAAATGACAAAATATGGTGCAAACACATCCACAGACTATACAATAAATTTGGTTGCACAATAAATATCAAAAGGATTTTGAGTTTAAACAATATATTGCACAACCCTTCAATATGAGCCCTAGACTCTCAATAATATTGTACAATATCAAATATTGCACAATAATATTGATAGTCTAGGGACCGCTTTACACGGGTATAGTGGGATGCTAAAACATAAAAAACTCGACTCAACGGTTTTCGAAACCCGACCACTTGTCTTATTTTCTGTTTAATATATGTATGTATGGAAAATACCCTTGACTACATGGGTACTATTCGAATTACCGGAATAACCACGTTATATACAAATAATGATTCTGAGTAATGGCAACGGCTACTCAAACAGTGATGAACAATACCTACTCCGGCCCTGTGCATATATTCCTATGCCCGATAACTGGTTTAGCTGGGTACTGGGGTTTTATTTGGAAATTTTATTTTGGTTCCTAAAGCGTATTATTTACAATTTTGAAGAGAGTCGCACTTTGGGTTTTTGTATTTTCCTTTTGGTTTTTTTTTTTTGAATTTAAATTAAATTTTTTTTTTGGTACCCTCGCGTGACGAAAATTCATTAGCATTGGATAATCCAATCAATGTTTATATGTTACCTACTCTCAAGTTGTATTTTTGTTTTAGATGATTCATTTAATTTTAGCACTTTAATTTGTTTTGGATTTGGTATTATTATCAACGACATGTGTAGTCGTCAATCAATCTGAGTGAAAACAAATTGATAAGTTGTTTTTTTTTCAGTAAAAGTTCATTGTCAGAAGTTTGTAATTGGAATTGAATAAAAGTAATGTTCAGTGACAGGTATTTTATTATTTTTTTTTAGAAGTTTCTACCAGCAACAACGAGTGTTTAGGTAGGTTTCATTTATTCTTTGTGGTTTTTGAAGATTTAATTGATTTCTTTATATGCATATACTCGTATAAAAAAAAAAATAATTATTGTTCTTGTTGCTTAATTTGAAATCGTGGCCGGAACGGTTAAGTAGCGGGTATGCATATAGTTATTTATTGTGTTTTGTTAATTGCCGCGATTACCTACATAATAACTAATTGATAATCGTAGGTCAGAAAAGTGATTGATTGTAGGTTAAAATGGGTTCTTGATTTCTTTAAGTAAATTGTGTAGTAACCATAATAAAATATCTGACTTTTACTGCCCCCGAAAAAAAAGAGTGGAAGAATATCGGATAGCAATTGCAATATGAAATATTACATAATTTTCTAGAAAAGACAGCAATTTGGCACAATTCTATTGATGTTCTATTGTTTTCTATTTACTGTTCCCAAAAAAACTTGTTAAAAAAAATGGGGGCCTGAGCTGAACGAAGCCGCCTTTGAGTTTCCAAACAAACTATCGATAACAAGAAGCAAACTATAGCTGGTGACGCATATCTATCCCTCCCGTGGACTAAGTTGCATTTTAGCTCAGAAAACTTATTTTTAACAAGCCCATGAGTTTAAAAAAAACACACCTTAAAGTTGTCCACGAGGGTAAACACATTACAACAACACTCAGTGTACGGGGGTATTTAGTTCTAAGCAAGAATTGAAATTGTGTACAAACGATAGTTTCATACATGTTATCGATATTTTGTATGAAAACTAATTTGTCTCCTGCCATGGCGTCCATAACCCAATAATTTTTTTGTCAACTCCCCAGGGGTTAAAAAAGCATAACAAGTGTATATAGTAAAACGAACAATTTTTTTCGATAAAATTCAAAAATGTACATATGAGTTAGATTTTTGGGAAAAATTGACATTCTCGTCGTTTTACGTTTATTTTTTCAGAGAGAGAAAAATTATAAGTGGCACTTAAATCAATCAGGACTTTATACGGTTTCTTTAAAAAGCCACACATATATATCTAGCTTCCCAGCAATTCTTCCGACCTGTGATTTTTATGTTTTCTCTTTCAAAAACCAACTAGTTCCACCGTTTTTACAACTATTCATTTATTTCTTATAATTTATTAATTTATTGAATTTATTGTATACTCAATTTCATTCCTTAATTGGCTTTGAAAATACATAATATGACCACCATATGTTGTTGTCCTTCATTTAAAAATTACCAACAAGAATTTTCCACATCAAAGTTTCTAAAAAGACTGAACTTTTCAAAAATAACCTTAACCCAAAAAACAAAAATGAAAGAAAATCAAAACCAATTGTACTTGCATTACACTTACCACCACAACCGCACTAAGACTTCAAACAAAATTAAAAGAAGTTGAAGTAGATACGTAAATATTTTATAGTAAATAAATTTGAACCTTACAAAGGACATTTTCTTTACGTATGAAAAAAACGTAGAAGGAGGAAATTGTTGCAGTACGGTAAAGTAGCAGTAACCCTGCTACTCAGCAAAATGCAATGTCATTGTGTTGTTCGTTAAAAAGAGCTTTTGCTAAACAACAAATTCTTGCCTCTTTTTATACCATGACCTCTTGAAAAAAGAAAATATGTACTGGGAGACCTCATACCGTTATATTGTTCCGTCTATATAGAGTTCCAATGGCTTTGGGTAGTTTTATAGTTTCTGTAATCTTGATCCACTTTACAAAAATGCTAAAGCGCAAAGGCTTGTGTACTGTACATGTAATAGAGCAAGTAAGTTGTAGAGAGAGAAAGAGATAAAATTCTAGTATTCACATTCAATCGGGGACTAGGTCAAATGGTAGTTTAAAACTCACAATCACAAGGGTTTATGGAGAATTGGTTTTTTTTTTTAAAGGCGGAACAGAGCTCTTGACATACAAGCAAATTATCCTGGACATTTTCACTCGTTCCCAAGCTAATAAACTATTTAAAGAGAAACTTCCTATGATCCAACATGCAAAATTGACACACTGGCCTATGTATGTAGTGTAGATGCAGTATTAAAAGGGACACCCAATGCCGATGTGACATGTTATATCATCTACACGTGGCTAAATTACAGTGCACACAGTTAAGGGGAAGGGATTTTCAAATCACTTTGTTGACTTGTGGCTCCGAAAAATATGCAAACACTACTTGGGTGTGTGGTGTGGAAAATTAAGAAAATTTTGTAAATTGAATGGAAGAATTTTTTCATAAAAGGATTTGAATGTTTTTGAAATAATTTTTTACGAAAATTTTATTGTACTAAATTTTCGAAAAAAAAACATATTTTGAGAGATCAAATATTGTTATCGAAACACAGCAATTTTTTTATTTAAGATTTGGGTTTTAATCTTTTTTATTTTTCAAAATTCACTGAAAATATTTTAACCAATTCTCAAGAGCAAAACATCGATGAGATGATCAATCCCCAACCTTAAACAAGGCTTGGTTTTAAAGATATAGCCTGAGACAGTGGTGTCAAAAAGCAAATATTTTAAAAAATAGATATTATAGAAGGTTGCGGTTTGTTATAGTGAATATGTTTTGAAATAGTAATTCTGTCACGACTTTTTAAAAATCGGGGAAAATCGATTTGAGCATGAATGGAAAGATAGGTTCAACCTCCATTTAAGATCTAAAACTTAAATCACTAACGAGACTATTTAAAAAAGAAAACAAACCTTTCATTATTCTCACTTCAATTTTAAATAATTTAACTTTTTGTAACTGCTTTTAATAACTCCCGTGAAATAAAACAAAAAATACCAACATTTTAAATTTTTTCACGGAGTTTGCAATTCCCTCACAAAGGCATGAAACGTAAAAATACTTGAGACGTTTTTGACAGTTAATCGATTATCATTCATAAATATTGTAATTTTTAACGAATGTACATTTCATTACAGAATTCGTTAAAAATAAAAAATACAAAACTATAGCCTTTAAGTCCTATCTCAGAAAAAGAAAAATAATTTAAAAACATCAATATTGTCCATAATGCGTCAATATTCAAACACTGATTTTAGAATGCATACATTTTTCAAGCTAACAACTTATCTTCCAATAAATTCCTATCCCAGCATTGCAGGCAATAAGTTTAATATGATTATTTGAGCAACTGTTGTGGTGAAAAAAATACTGAAACACCTTTTCAATACAATACCTAATTTCGAACGAGATTTTTCAAATTCTAAGCATTTGTTTTTCACTTCTGCTTCTGCTTGAAATTTTATAGCATTGAAATATTAATTTAAATTCAAGTGAAGTGAAATATTAATAATAGTTCACAGCATCGATTTTTAATGAGTTGAGAAAGCTCTTATTCATTTTTCAAAAATTTTTCTAAGTTTCATCATCATCATCATTATCATCCTCATCGGCTCGACAACTGGGGTCCGGTCCTGGCCTCCTTCAACAAGTCTCTCTACCTATCCCGGTCTTGAGCCGACGCCATCCAGTTGCGCAACCCAAGGCTTCGGGCGTCCTGGTCTACGCCATCTCTCCAGCGCAAGCATGGTCTACCACGCTGCCGTCTACCATAGAATGTACCACAAAGGACTTTCCGAGCCGGTTCCTCTTCACCCATGCGAGCTAGGTGCCCTGCCCACCGGAGTCTACCGAGCTTAATTTTTGTCACTATGTCTGCTTCAAGGTAAATTGCGTACAAGTCATGATTTTACCGTCTCCGGAATCGTCCTTCCTCACATATGGGGTCAACAATTCTCCTTAAGACTTTTCTCTCGAACGCGGCTAAGTGTTCGGAGTGTCTTTTGCTAAGCACCCAAGTCTCGGATCCATACGTGAGTACTGGCAGGACCATGGTCCTGTACAGCAGCAGTTTTGAAGTTATGGTGAGATTTCTGGATTTGAAGAGCTTTGACAGACTATAGTAGGCTCTGTTGGAATTGAGCAGCCGCCCGCGTATTTCTTCTTCTAAATTATTATCGGCTACTACTATTGACCCAAGGTATTTGAAGGATTTCTAAGCTTAACAACTGAAAATTTGAACTGTGAAATATTTTGGAACACATTTGATATTCACTCAAGTGGAAGTCAGAATAACATTTTGAGTGAAAAAATAATCAAAGTGGAAAAAAAAAACATTTAAAATTTGAAATTCATCAAAAGTTCTGGTGAAATTCACCACTGCTCATAAACTTATTGGATCGATATGGTGGTAAAACGGTTTTAGGACCACATTTATAAATGTACTAACAAAGAGAATATAGGTAACCAAAACCTATCCACAGTCCAAACACATGCTCTTCTGAATCTATAAACAAAATCATAGCAACCATGCATATAAGGGCAGGGCTGATGGGCCGAACTTGTACTGCAGAATGCTAAATTTCCTTCACATCTGTGTTGCAAGAGCAGGCACAGCAGTGAAATAGGTTCAAGAATTTGCATGTCGTCCAATATCAAGGTTAGATTCTGAGAGTTCGTTTACAACATGCTATGTACGGTTTTTTTTTGTTGTTGTTCACACATGGTCCTAATACCTACTCCTAGACCGAAGCCGACTGACTGATTTGATTACTATCGTCTTATATGGCTCTTGCTCCGTTTTCGTGGTCACGATCTTGACAGCGATATGTGTTGGGTTGAGGGTATAGTTATTTCAAAATGTGGCTATAAGGCATGGTGATGGGAGGCGGGTGTTCCTGCCCACCAACCATTGCACGATGCAGGTTTTTTTTTTTTTACTTTGAATTGATTGCAGATAGATATCAAAAAGGAGTAGGTTAGGTATAGAGATTTGCTTTAGCGTTTCTTTGCAATTCTTGCAGTAACTATAAGCTGACGTGAGTGACTATGATTAATCTTTATTCACTCTCGTTTTAAGTCAACCTGAAGCTAATTTTATTTATAGTGCAAAACGTGACTTCCTTTTGTTGATTTTGTTTTTTTTTTTATTTGATTTCAAGATGTTGAGATAATAAATCGTGCGGTTTGTGACATGTAAACTTCATGCACTTTATTCTTTCTTCTGGATTAGATGATATTTTTTGTGTTTATAACTATGCGAGAGATTTTTTATTTTTTTATATATTTCTGGCCAAGTCGGAATCAAAGGGTAAAATTATTATGTCAAGTCATTTTCATTAGTTGAGGAGAAAGGAGTTATTTTTGGAAGAACTTCTTAAATATTTTGATTGGTGATAAATGAAAACGTTTATCGTTTAAAAATGTTGATACGTTTTTTTCAGATTTACTCACCCTATTTGGAAAATTTAAATGGAAGCTATGATTATATCTAAAGGCCGTGGTTATGCCTAACGCAAAGAGGCTAATTCCAGTCAGTGCGCTAGCAAGGAACAGCGGCTTTACAATCTTCTGACGTTAGCACCGTAACAGCGGCTTAATATGCTCATTACAATATTATTTTAAGTAGGTACAAAATTCCAGTAAAATTAAAAATTTAAACAAAATTTTGGCGTATGAACACTTTCCACAATTTTTGAAAAAACGGTACTTAGAAATCTCAAAATAACAAATGGAAAGGTAAAAGAGAAAATCGTAATAGGGTAAACAAACAATCTATTAACAATAACACTTTAATAAACAAATCAACATTTTTTTTCACAAAAATGTTCTCTTAAAAATTTCAGTAATGACACTTTTTTCAATTCGATATTATTTTATTTTTTTTTCCTACTATTTATATAACAATTTTTTTTGAAAAAAAAACACTTTTTTGATCAATTTTTATTTCTGGTTGTTTGTTTTTTTTTCTGAATCTTTTTCCCGACATTTTTTTTAAGTTTATTTTTTCTGTAGACGAAATATTTTGTAAAAGTTCTTTTTGAGAAATTTTTATTTAAATGACACTTTTATTTTTATAAAATTTCATTTTGGAAAAAATTATATAGTTTTTTTTGATTGTTTTGACAAAATTAATTTTTTTAATCTTTTCTCCAATAGTTTATTTTATGAAAGCTTGATCGTGAACTTTTTTTTTTGCAGATAATTTTTTCCGAATGTTTTTTTTGACAATTTACAATTTTTGGAAAACTTTTTACACAAGAAACTTCTTTTTTATTGCTTTTTTGACAAAATTCGTGGAGAAATTTAAACTTTTGGCGATTTTTTTTATTATATTACATAATTAAAAAAAAAAATTTTCTTCTAATTCTCGTGAAAAAAATGTGTTCAATTTGTTTTTAGAAACTCTATGGGAACTTTCTGAATGATTTTATTTTCCTTTAAAATTTTTTTTAACATTTTTTCAAAAAAAAAATCACTGTCGCAAAAATTTTCCTTTTATCATTTACAGAATTTTGAAATACAGAACTTCGAAAGTTGACACAAATCGAATTTTGAATGACCTCAACAGAAAAACATGTCAAAAAAAATGTAAAAAATTTTTTTCACTAAATAAAGATTAAAAAATAAATGTCTAAAACAAGCGAAAATTTACTTGGTCCACCCACAGAGTCAGTAAATTTATCAGTCGCTCCAGCACTAAATCAGTGTTGTTAATTGATATATTTAACATTTTATGTTATTAACACTTTTGCAATCAAACCGTAAAGAATGACGAAAAGTGAATACCATAAACATACAAATCGGAATAAAATATTGAAAAAAATTAATTCATCGTAAAAAATTCGTTCGCTCATAATTTATTCCGACACAAAATCTGTAAAAGATAAAATGAGTAAAAAAAATCATTTTTATTTGACAAAATAATAAATTTAATATGCAATTTTTAAGATTATATTTTCAGCATCACATCAATAACAAAATTAGCAAAAAAAAAAAAAACAAACCCCCAATCCCCGATATATCAACATTGCACCTAAATAAATAAATTTAAAATTCAATAATATAATCATACTTAGTATTGGCCAGGAAATTAATTTAAATCAAAAACCATAACCAAAATATGACCAGAACCAAAAGGCCCCCACCAGGTTTCAATTTATTTTCAATACACAAACTTTGTAACACGTGCGTTTGTATAAATTGGGTTTGATTTCCAAACGATGAGGTTGAGCCAAGTTTGGGGAATGAATAATTCTTTTCAAATTAATTTTACCTTATTATAGTGTGTCTACCTGATTCTGGGATCTGGGATGTTGTGATGCTAAACAGGACATGTGCTGCTTTGTAAACCAATTTGTTTGTTATAACCGGATATCCGCTTGATTAGTATACATATATACGCAATACCATTCCCATTGTAACCTAACAGAGATTTGTAAATGCTCTGCAATAATTATCGTTATTTCCCCGCATCATTCCCAATAGACAGCCATTAATAAATCAATATTTTTATGTATTCGGGTTTTCCAATGATCGAAATTTGTTTGCAATTCATTTCAATCCTATCCCAATACAGCAACTAATCTTCTCATTCCACGTGCTGTCTATAGGTCCTTCTGAAAAACGTGATAACTGTGAATGTAAATTTCAACGCATAAAATTCTGGTATCGTCAAAGAGAAGAGGGACATTTTGGGACAGTGACGATAAGTTGGACTGTTTATTTTTTTTTTCTGGTAGAATTTCGGTCAGTTTGATTGACATTTGTTGGGCATAATATTTGACGGTGCTGATGATGGTTAGGGGATTGATGATTGAGTGAATTTAAATTGGCCAACTTATTGTTGGCCCTTTAGGCTCTTGGGAAATTCAGAATCATGTTCTCATTTTTGTATTGATGTTATAGCTTTGTAAATGCAATGATGGAAATTGGAGATTTACGTATTTAGGAAACAGAGAAACTTTAGTGATTGTTATTTTTGATTAAAAATTGCATTTGATACCTATTCAAACTGAAATATGAATTTTGCATTGCTTTGTATATGAAAAACAAAGTACTAACATGGTGAAAGTCGAATGGGGCGACATTTAAAAAGTGGGGGCAACCTTTACTCCAATTTTTTTGCGGAGAGCTTATGGAAGCTTTAATTGACATTAATTGATAATTTTTGGTTATGGCAATCGAAATAATAGTCTATTCCAATTTCCGATACTTTAAGACTCCCCAAATCAAATTCTGGGCCCTTATTATGAAATACGAAACGAACGGCAGAAAAAACGAAACCCAGAAAAACGAAACTCATGGCGTAGAGCGATTATGAGAAACGAAAATGGAATCAAGAAAATGTTGCCAGCCAAAAATGAAAAATGGTATTTTTTTTTAAAAAACAAAAGCTGAACGAGTGCTTGAAGGCACTCGTAAATAAAAATACGAGTATCGTTTTTTTACGATTCTCGTTTCTCGTAATCGCAATTTTACAAATACGCGCTTCTGCAATCGTTTTTCGTAATCGCAATTTCACAAATACTCCGTATTAAAAACGATTATCGTTTTTCATAATAACCCCCCTGCACCTAAAATTTTGCAGTGCCACCACAAGGGTCGGGGCAACATATTCTCCATGATATAGTGCTATGTTTTTAATATACAAAGGATTTAAACTTTATTCTGTTTCGGGCTGAGCTTTTAATATTATCATTGTAGTGAATTAAATTTTTGGTAGAACACAGGTCAATCTAACCATGAAAAATTAAAAAAAAATGTTGATTTATTGATTTATTGAAGAAAACGTTTTTGAAAATAAATAAGATTTTCGTATCATTTTAAGAAGGGCACCACTTGAAATATGTATCAAAAATATGAACAACATTTTTGTTTCAAATTTTTTTCTTATTAAAGTTCAATCCTTATAAATACAAATTTTAGGTACTGACAAAGGAAGGTGAACTTTTAAAAAATTACTTTTCTGTTATATTGAAAGTCTGAAAAGTACTGGCGGTCATTTCTTTAGATTAGTTAATGAGATTTCTCTGTTGATTTAATAAGATCTTCTTCTTGTATGAAAACCATAGAGAGTTCTTTTAGATTTCCTTTTATTTTTGTGGTTCTTTTTTTCTCGGAGTAACTAGGCAATATATGGCAAGTTTTAGATTCCTAAAAAAATCGGGCTCGATATATTAATCAAACCTTACATTGCGATGTTAGAAAAGTCGAAAAATTGCAATTCTGTTTATGGGTCTGGACTGTACCTCAACCTATAGCTTAAAATAATCAAACGATTTTCTTCAAACTTGGAACTTAAGGTTTTTTGATAATTTTTTGCAACCGTACATGTCATATAACCGTAAAGATAAAACTCTTATATCGAAAAGGGCTTCAACTATTTTGATTAAATGTAAAATTTTTCTTTGGGTTTCGTTAATTGCATTTGTAAAATTTTGTAAAACAGAATGCTGTGAACAAGAGTTTTGAAAAACTGAATATTGACAGCAGATTTTGTGCCAGGCAAAATTTTCAGCCCAACTTCTGATGGCATCTTCAGATTGGATTTAATCATTAAACATTTTATTTTCTAAAAAATATTTTTGTATTTGATAAACCTCATAGAAAAAAATTTTTAAAATTATATTCTCTTTAAAAAAGAACAGAAATTCTCTATAGATTCCTAATTGGAGAATCCCGGACCGGACGTGGGATTTTCAATGTCAAAAAATTGCTATGGTTCTACCATTCAGAACTGTGTTTCGGAATTTCGTACCCAACTCAATTTTATGTGCATATTTTGTTTAAACATCTGGCGCCTAGTGATAAGTAATTTATGTCCAAACTGCAGATTTTGTTGAAAGAAAGAGGATTTTCGAATTATAATATATTTTCAACATTTTTTGTTTTTAATATTATGTCAATCAAACCTCTATCTAGGTATATTATACACGACCAAACTAAGTAAATAATAATTTTATTGGCTTTCCACGAACTAATTTACCATTTAAACTCTCAAGCTCTGAATTAACACCAATCATATTATAATAAATAATTAACCTGAAAAAAAAAATATAACTAATAAAATCCCCAAATCATCCCACCAACAAAAACAACATGCATATCAATTTGTTTATAAAATTAAAATAATCCCTAATCTTGATGAAAATTATTCACAAAAGTTGATTTCCGTTCATTAATTACCATTATAATCATCGATGATCCTTTAAAATTTATGAATTATTTATTTCCAAATATCTCTGCACATTATACCACAAACAAAATTATATGAAATATAAATCAATTTGATTACTATATAAAAACCCCTTTAGCTGCACAATTTCCATAATATTTTAAATCATCAACTTGTTATACGCGAAACAAAAAAAATTAAATAAGTAAATCCATAAATACAGGTTACCCCCTTAAATGGTATAATATATTTTTGTATTTATCCGATTAAAGATTCAAAATTATTTGGAGATTTTGGTGTTGACTTGTTAATTAAATAAATCCATATTTCATATATAGAAAAAAAAACCAACTGATAGAATTATTGCTAAAATTAGAAAACATTCAACAAAAAATCATCAGGAAAATAAAAAAAAATGTATTTGTGATAAATATTTATGCATTTAAAATATTTACATAGCACAATCTAAAAGCCAAAAATTATTTGTTTTAATTTTTTTTTTGAAAAAAAAAACCATATTTGTTTATACTTTGTATAGAGGTTGAAATTTAATGATTGTTATGTAAATATATTGGAAAAAATATACCTGCCTGCTTTGCTTAATATTTTTCTTTATTTTTTTTTTAACGCTCACATCAAATAAAAAAATATTTATATATATTTTTATTATTTTGCAAGAGATAAAATGAAATTCAATATTGCACCACGAAAATGAATCCATCCATAAATAAAATATATATAAGCACTTGATGTTCAAATTTATTGGCGATTTTTAATTTTTTTTTGTTGTTTTTTTTTTTGAGGAGAGTTTATTTTATCATTTTTTTTTTAATTTTAAAAGATACTTGACACATTTTGTATTGGCCACACAGAACTCGGTGGGATTTAAATTTTTGTGTTGATCTGTTGTGTTTTATTCATTTGGTTTTTTACCTGCATCAGAACATCAGGGAGACAGAGAGAGAGAGAGTTAGCAGTGCTGGTGAAATTTTCAAATTAATATTTTTAAAAAACGGAACAATGCAGTAAGGTATATATCGTTACCATGTTGTTCGTGGTGTTCTTTATCGAAAAGGATTTTTATACCAAAAATTTGACAAGGCAGTGATGGACTGACTAGAGGGAAGGCCTTTGAATAAAAAGGTTATGTTTCAGTCCAGTCTTTAAAGACATTTGACTCCGAAAATCCGCCGGATAGTTCGATTTAAGTGTGAAGCTCATGGTGCTCGGCAGAAAATATATAAAGAGCGAATGCAATGAGCACTAATAAAAACTTTGTTTTCGAAAAGTGTTTCAAAAAATATTCACCCATCCTATAATTTTCAACGAAAAAAATTTTGAAACTTTTCTTTCTCTCACTGATCTCTCAGACAATATCGCCATTTAAATATAAAATGCCGAAAATTTGTCCAAAATTCTGTAAGTACCAAAATTCTGACAATCAAAAATTCTGTATAAACAAATTCTGAGAAAAAAAAATCTGTATTTCAAAATTCTGTACCTATTTCTAACTTCTTGTATTTTTTTGTTAATTGAATAAAGGTTCTTCAACGGGCAAAACCTCTTCAAAACTATTTCGGAGTTCTAATGAATAGAATTTTGAATTTACAGAATTTTAAAGTGCAGAATATTAGATTAATAGCATTTTCGAAATACAGAGTTGTGGTTATACTATTGAATTTCGGAACACGAAATAACGGCCCGTTACTATAGAGAATGTTATCGAAAACACTCGTTCAAAAGTTTGTACACTTTAGAGCTTTCAAAAACATAATTATCTAGAAAATTTTGTCAATATCTTAAAATTAATTAATGTAGATCAGTTGCATAATATTATTATTTCTAAATTTATTGTTCCAAAGGCCAAAATATCGCTCTTACTTCTAAATTCAGAATTACGTTCAACAAAAAAAAGGATCAGAACATTTTTTGGATTTTTGAAAGTCTGTAACATTTTGATTGGTTGTAATGTGGATAAATAAAAATAAATTGAAAACATTTTAAAGTCTGATTAAAAAAAATACGGAAAAAAATAATTGAAAATTAATTCAAGTCTCAAAATATCCAAGGAGATAAAATTTACAAAAACCATCTTTAAAATAATCAAAGAAATCATTAATTTTGAAATTTCTTACTAAATTGAAAAAAATGTATTTATGTTTAGTGGAATTAGATTTTGAGATATATTACAGTGGAAGTTTGGCACATTCACAATCTAATCCATCCCTGTAGAAATAATACATATTACAAATGAAATAAATCGAAATTTACTGCCTGGTTCAATGGGTGGTAGATAACTATAGATATCCGTGTTCCACATAGCAGTCACCGACGGACGCTACTGACTGGATGATTCGACTAATTGAGCAACGCCAGTAAATTGAATTCCTGACAGGTCATGGTCCATTTGATAGCATATTATAAAGTTTCATAATAACCAATTTGTTTAACTTACAAATTCAGCGCAGTTAAATTTTTTTGTTATTAGATTTATCGTATTAAAAGGAACAAAAAAATGGATATTTTTAGTTTTATTAACATTTTTTTATGAACAAGGTGAAACAAAAGTTATCACCTTATTGACACCTGGTAAGTTGGAAGTAGAAGACTATGCGTGCACATTTAATGTGAGAATAAGTATATTGCAAGAAAAAAAGCAAAAAATATTTTCAAAACTACTAATAAATGAGACATATATTATTTTGTAAAATAAATTTGTATCGAAACTGGCAAATAAAATACTTTATTTATCCCTTATTAACGAAACATACAACAATGCAAGGATAGTAAAAGCTATGGGGGCTAAGGTGAAGTCAGCATTTTAAAACATATTTTAAATAAATTTTAAAAATTCAAAATTTCACGTGATTTTCTAAATATTACGATTAAATTACAAAAAATCACGTGATTTTCAATTTTGGGTTTTATGTTCCAAGACTTTTGAATATAATAGTAAAAAAAAGTTTCCTTGAAAGTTTATTATCATTTTTATAAGTTTTTTTGATTTTTATAAATTTCACCTTTTTTAAAACTTCAAATTTCACAAAAATTTTCTAAAATTTTAAGTAAATTTAAAATTGTACTTCATGTTCAAGAAATTTCAAATAATCAAAAAAAAAAAAATAACATCAATTTTATAAATATCTCATATATTTTCTAAATATAAAAATTAATAAAAATTCAAGTGAAATTTCAAAAAATGTAAAAATATTTTTCAAAAATTTTAAGAAACATTATTGAAATTTAAAACGTGAAAAATTAATTTGCCAATGAGTTTTTACTCGAAAAATTATATGAAAATATTTTTTGAGGACCCCTTAGTAAAATTCATTGGTTTAAAACAATTCCATATATTTTTAAACTGTCTAAAAATTAACTTTATTAAAAATTATTTAATCATGACATACTTTGTAATAATTTACGTGAAATTTTTAATTAAATTAAAATTTCTGAAAATCTAACTTTAATTTTTTTTAAATCTTGTGAATTTTTAATTGAATAATAAAATAATTTGAGCGAATGTTTTAAAATTTACTTGAAGTTTATGAAACTCCTTTTTTTTCAATTATTTGGAATATTTTTGATCATTTAAAATGTTTCGAAAATCAAGTGAATATACTTTTTTAAATGCGTATACAACTTTTAAAAATTTTAGTGAAAAGTTCAATTTACTTGAAATTTATAAAACAGTTAAAATTTTCTTATATCCTCGTGAATATTTAATTGAATTATTAAAAATTTTGTAAAATCAAGTTATATTTTAAAATAATTTGTAATATTTTATAAAATTTTGAATTTACGTATTGTTTTTTTTTTTAACATCCACTTGAAGTTTTCTTATTGAATAAAAGGAATCTGCAAATTATTCAAAGCTTCTAAATGTTTTCAACATTCCAGTATAACTAATCTCTAAAATTCAAACCACCAAACCTCATCACAGAAGAAGGATCCAACAAGAATATTATAAATTTCAAGAATAGATATTGGATTTCAACATTCACTTTCGCATCAGCGCAACATAAGAGCAATAGAAGCTTTTCAAATTGAATTGAAAGTCAGAGCAGCCTCATTAACAGTGTAGGTTTCATCCAATTAACAATGCTAATTATTATATATGTGCAGTTGGTGTGCACATGAAAAGCAATATGATTCTACCAACCAATGTTGTGCCACCCGCGCAAAGGAATCATGTTTGTGGCATGTTTCTATAATTATTATCAACCCACCAAAACCGCCTTTTGACGAACAAACATAGTTTCCTGTGACTGCCTAATAGTATCCATATCCCAGACAGCAGTCTATGATTCCAATCCAAAGGTGAACAGATGTAGGAAAGTGTATGTGCGTGCATTAGGACCGATTTTTCAGTGCTAGATTAAATTCAAACTTTGGTTAAGTGACAAAAACCTGCGACCCGACTAGAAATGACTTGGGGATATCCCAGCCTATACATCTGGACCTAATTGGGTCCCAAAGAGGTACGCCTAATAGGGAAATCCCAAGAAGGCCCCAATTAGCTCCCATTCGGGAAACCCCACCGTAAAAATAAAAATTTTTAGTTAATTTTTCCCAATTGGGATCTGAGTGGGGCCTAAGTGGGAAAACCCAAAGTAAAAATAAAAATTTTTAGTCAATTTTTCCCAATTGGGATCTGAGTGGGGCCTAAGTGGGAAAACCCAAAGTAAAAATAAAAAAATTTAGTCATCTTTTTTGCGTTATAATTTGTGCCCGACCACACTAAGAAGTCTCAAAATTATTCCTGGTAGAGTACTAATAAAATTTATGAATGATTTTTATCAAGTATCTTATTTAGAAAAAAATCACAGATAACAAATAACTCTTCAATATCGCACACCTACATACATATATTGTACACCTATATAGTACAAGTCAAGTGACTGCGACATCTCACACCCTAGCTTACGCTTGTTTCATACATATACACACTGTGTTAGTGTGCGGCGCCTTAATATATCTATGTGTATAATTATGTATATGAATATGTATCAATAGTGCGACACCAAGCGTAAAAAAGGATTAAGTTGACAATCGAGAAAACGCGGTGACAAGTTACGACAGGTTTTTTTTAGTTATCGAGTGTTTGTTTTTTATTAAACAGTTTTAGTGTTTCAGATTATTAATACTAATTTTTTTTATAAACATTTACCAATGGCTATTAATAGTAAAACGTAAGTACTTTTAAAATAATTTAATTGTGACTTTTAAGTATATTTGTAATGTAAATGTCGTTTTTACATCTGCCATGTTATTTTTTTATATCAAAATATTTCTCTTAGGGCTCGAGTTGGGACACCCTTAATGGGGCCACTTCTGGATTACCTTATTGGGACCATCTTGGGATTTTCCCGTTGGGGCACGAATGGGATTGCCCAATTAGGGCCGCACAGGGCTTTGCGTGACATCCCTATTTGTGGTCCCTATAGGGCAACCCAATGAGGTCCCAATGAGGGCCCAATAGGTCTCAAAAAAAAATTTCTAGTCGGGGAGTTATTTAAGACATTTCTGTGTTTTTCAACTTTCAAAAAATTAAAGTTTGCAGTAGATCATTTAATTTGCAGAATTATCTAACTCAGCTCTAACTCATCATTGAAGAACTCGAGCCTTAGTACACTATCCTACATAATATAATCAGGGTTAACCAAAAGAGAATCTCTTTAAGAAATTAATTTCAGTTTGATTTTGTGCAAACGGAAAGGAACATCAGCATAATATGCATGCATTTCATATGCAGTATGCACAATATCTGTGGTTTCATGCACACAAGCTGCTTATAGATGCCATTTTCGAAGGACACCACACATTCAGATTTCAGATCATGTCCAGGATAAGGTGATTTTGAATTAGGATTTGAATGTTGAAGGTTCAAATTATGCAACTAGTTGTGTTGTTAGTTTGAAATAAACAGATTCATTAAAATCTATGTAATATGCTAAGTAAAGGGTCCATTTGAGAGCTTAAGGAAAGTCCACAAGAGGCCAAACCATCAGTTGTTGATAATTTGGGGCTTTGAATCGAATTCAAGTTAGCTTTTGATAAAGTGATGAATGAGTGCGTAAGAGTTTTTATAAATTTCTGATTTCGGTTAGGAAACAAGTCCCTCAACTGAATTTTGATTTTCTTAAGGATTCGAAAAATTGTTAGCTTTTTTTTTTTAATTTATGTAATTTGGTTTTTACTGGTTATCAAAGAAAAAATCGATTGCATATTCAAAGAAAGCCAAAAAACTTTTTATTGAATACGCTACGTTTACAGATTTAATTTCGAATGGGAACGAGAACATGGCTGAAATATTAGTTAATGTGGTACATTTCTTCTTGGCCTGTTCCGGAATACGAAAATACAATTTTATAGTGGAATTTTAGCATATACAATTGGCGTTAGGGAATTACGGTCAAGGAAAAGCTCCCCAAAAAAAAGCGCACTAAAGGGGGTATGACTACCCTTAAAATGTTTAAACACAGTACGAGCGTTTAGGGAAATGGGATATTAGTTAAAAGGAGTAACCGATGCACATTGGTTTTAAATGTCTGAGCATCGAAATGGGTAGGAAAAATTTAGCCGGGTAAAGCATTCCACATTCGTGTGATGCGGCTAAAGAAAGATTCTCTGTACTTAACAGTGCGTCCGGTGGAATTGTTTAAGGGGAGGAATGCCACTGGCTATTTCACTAGAACAATGCTTATGAAAGTAGTGATATGTGTCATATACAACTTTTTGGGTTCAACTTTTAATTTTCTAACACTCAAAAAAAAAAAAACTGAAGAGTAAAATGTGAAAAAAACCCCAAAATTAGAATTAGCTACATATGCCTGAAAAAAAAGGAAATACCACTTATAGTAAAAAACGCTCTAATCAAAATTTTGTCATTAGTTTGGGTTTTAATTTAAACTAAATAAGGTCTACTCTGCTTTATTATTTAGAATTAACATTTTAAAAAAAATATAATTCTTCATCAGCATAATATTGACAGTATGGGATTTTTAATCTAATAAGGTAATCGTACGAATGTCATACGTCTTTTGTAAGAGATAGCAGATATTTCAAAATTTTCAAAATCACATGCTGTCAATATTTGGCTCATTTGAAAATAATATCCGAAAAACCTTAATACTAAATCCTCAAGCAGTCTCCGTCTTTGTGCTAGGGCAGGACAGTTGCATAGAAGATGAGGGACTGTCTCTTCTTCTTCTTCCCTGCAGTGTGCCTATTAAGCAGTATCCAGTCAAAACACTTACAACGTAGCTAATATGCAATCTACTCAAGGAGATCAGTAGGTGAGAGCGTCTGGCACTAAGTTTAGGCCAAATTAATTTTGTCGCCATACAGGTGGTGATGTTGTTCCACCTGTAGTTTGTTCCCTCTATTGTATCTTGCTTTAGCATTAGTTTGATGTAGCCAGAGGCATACCCACATTAGCTTTGTGAGCCAGTAGAGGTAAACTTGTTCCTTCTTTTGCAAGTTCATCGGCTTTGCAATTTCCTGGAATATCTCTATGGCCCGGCACCCAGCAAAGGTGAATATTGAATTGTGTTGCCATCTCCGTAAGAGGTGATCGACAATTTACGTGTTAGTGAGTTATTAGAGACAGAGTCTAGAGATTTTAAAGTGGCTTGCCTATCCGAGAAGATACGTACTCGTACATATATCGGTTGTAGATATAAAGTTTTCTTTGAGCCAGGAAAGGACTTCTTTAATAGCCAGGATCATCTACAATGATCAGGTAGACCAAAGGAGAGACTTAATTTTAGTCTCTCGGAGTATATGCCTCCACCAACCCCATCATCCGTTTTTGATCTGTCTGTTATCGGATCATCATTCAGAAATGATGGGATAGTCACCTTGAAGCTATGTTTGTTGGAGTGAGGATGGGGGATGGTGTAGTCGATATTGATCTGAATGAATTCAGAATAGCGGAGTGGCCAATCTCATTATTGATGCACTGTGTGAAGATGTTCAGCGGTATTAGATGGAAAAGAACATCAAGTGAGGCGGAGGGGGTAGAGCGAAGTGACCCTCCCATATACAGGCAGGCTGTTCGTTGGACTTTGCTGTTTATCGTTTATTGCGATTTGTAGCTGTATCAAGCGCAGCATCGGCCTTATAACCCAGATATATAGCCAGTGTGTAATGCGAGGCTGTAATCTCCATTTATTACCAATGGCTTTCTTACAAGAAAACAGGGCTACAGTAGCCTTGTTTATTCTTTTTTGAATGTTAGGTTTCCAACTTAATTTCTTATCCAGAATAAGACCCAAGTCTAGTCTTCAAAAAATTATAGTTCCTGAGATTTTCAAACCAAAACCATAAAGGAAACGAATGTTTCTCTTACACTATTTTTCTTATATTTAATATTAAGCTTCAAGAAGGATAAAAACAAAGGGTAGACATAATTGATTTTCCGTGTAAGCTGGTTTTAAAAAAAGAAAAAATGTCGTAAAATCCTAGAGTTCATATCAAGCGAATTTAAATTTTGTTTTCTTTCAAGCCCCCCCAAGGCTTGTCTGGTCCTTCTATTACTTTACTAAGTTCAACATCATCGTTTAACTTTGAAGAAAGCTCGGAGGTATGAATTGACTTCTTCTTCATTTTTTGTTCGTCTAAAAATTCGTGCGTTATTGGTTGTCTCGTGAGTTCCAAGGCAAAAACGCAAAGGTTCCATAAAACTTTATTATTTACTTCTAAACACACGCTATATAGGTATGCTCCCCGTCCCCATCCCATCCATTGAGTCCTTGTTACTCACAGTCACAGTCATGTGTGTTGATGCCCTTAGCCCTCTGTTCTGTTAGCTGGTAGCGTGTGTGAAGTTAAACAACAATCTTCTAACTTTTATCACTTTTAAAGGAATTACGTTCTGGGATGCCAATAATATGCCATGCCACCAGTCAGTGCTCTGTGCTGTGTCCTATAACCCATCCACCACAGTAAATGTATGGAACACCAAAGATAAGATGTTTTCATGTTCTTTCACCTGAAATAGAAAGCAAAATGAAAATAAAAATATTTTCCATCCTTAGGACTTAAGCAAGCGTATAGTCAGCTACAACAAGCTACACAAAAATCATTCAATAGTCAATGTTACGTGCGTAGTATGCCAATTTTGACTTTAACTCCTTTTGTGAGCTGTGACGGTGCTGGTGGTGGTGCTGTGGAAGAATCGTTCTTCTCCTCATTGTGTTTTTGTGTGGCTTTGATGATGGAAGCTGGAAAAGTTGAAACACCCCTCCTCCCCTTCCTAAAAAAAAGAATCGAAATCGATAATGATTTCGAATCGAATTCAATCGAATCGAAAACTCATTACGCATCGATGACTTTTGAGGCAAGTTTTTCGATTTAATGGCAGTTGTTTGCAAAAGAACGCCAAGAAAATGATGATATCAAAATACGAACTTATTTATTATCAGTGCACAAACAAACATACAAAAGTTGCAGAGAACAAAAAAAGTTGTTAAATATATTTACGTTGTTTGTCGTTGATTTTTTTTTTCTTTTTTTTTTCTTATTTGTATTGTGATTGTTTTGATGGTTTCAGATTTGGATTGATGGGTAAATTAAGTTTAGGTTTTGGTGTTAAATTGGAATAAGATAACATGTTTTTACTTTTTTGACAATGATATTGATTTCATCCTTGTGAAATCTGAGTGATGTAAATGGGATTTTTGTATTCATGATATGGCACGAAAAAAAGAAGTATCTGGTACTTTGAATAGACGATTTTTGGATTCAACCACTGTGAATTTAGTTCAATAGGAAACAAGTTAATTGAAAAACCTACAACGAAATGTGGGCAGGTTGTATACTTGTTTATATCAAATACAAATTAATGGAAATTGAAATTTATTTGCATTAAAAAAAAATTAATGCAGGTTGAAAATGATTTTCACAAAAATTTTAAGTTTATTAAAATATTTTTAATTATTATTATTAATATATTTTGTGTAATGCTTTAAAATTTTATTTGCATTAAAAATCATTTTTTAATTCATGTTGAATATTTTCCACTCAAATAAAGATATTATAAAGGGTGTCCCAACAAGAAGATAATATTTAAATTTTAAATAAAACGCAGATATTTAAAAAAAATCGCGAATTCTTTATTATATCGTAAAGTAGACAGGATGAAGTTATGGCAGATGGCCGCCGCGGCTTTGCTGGCACATACGCGATCTTTTAATGAAATTTTCAATGACCGTTTTGCATAAATGCTGCGGTATTTCATTAATGCAGCGTCCAATTTCCTCTTTTAAGGCCTTGAGTCGTCGTCGGCTTATTCGCCGTCTTGTTGAAACCACATCCCCTCCACATTCATTTCTTCAATTCTAGGCGCGAAAAAATTGGTCATTTCACGATACCGAACACCATTGACTGTTTGAGCTTGACCCGACTCATTTTCATAAAAAAAAAGGTCCAATGATTCCTCCAGCCCAAAATCCACACCACACAGTGACACGTTGAGGATGCATTTGCTTCTCGTGAATCACTCGAGGATTTTCCTCGCCCCAAATGTGACAATTCTGCCTATTGACGAAGCCATCAAGATGGAAATGGGCCTCGTCGCTAAAGATGATTTTATCGGCAAAATCAGCATTTTCATGTTGTCTCTCCAATACCCAATTATAACGAACTCCCTTCGCTGTGCATGGTCAGCTGGCTTCAGTTCCTGAGTCAATTGAACTTTGTATGCATGATGATGCAAATCTTTTGTCAAAATTCGCTGCATAGCGGATTTGGAAACACCAATTTGCTGAGCTCGGTGTCGAATTGAGGTGGATGGAGTTTGAGCGACATCATCACGTACTGCTGCGATATTTTCGGTCGATCCACCTGGTCGAAGGCGCGTTGTTGCCTTTACATCAGTGACACACCCAGTTTCAGCAAATTTTTCCATTAATCGCTTTACAGTTGACTCTTTTGGAGCATTATTTTAACCCCAAATTGATAGCAATTTATGAACTGTAGCCGCAAAACTTTCACCAGTTTGGTAAAACAATTTTACAATGAGAATGCGTTGTTCATTCGTGTAGCGCTCCATTTTTATTAACCTTATACCTTCTACTTTGTATTAAAAATAAAATAATCTTACAAATTTTATAAATAAAAAAAAATTTAAATATAAACCGAAAAAAATTAAAATTGAAAATCTTGCATAAAAACAAACAATGAAATTTTTACATTTTAAAATATTTGCATTAAAAAATTTAAAAAATTAAATTGGCTATAAAATTATAATAAAAATTAAAAATTGTAAAAAAGCTAAAATAAAATTCAAAAATTCATTAAGAAATAAAATTTTAATTTTAATTTTTTTTGTAAATTTTTTTAAAAAATGATATTTTTTTTTTCAAAAATATTAACATTGGAAGACAAATGCAAATAAAAATTTTTTTCGCAATGAAATTTAAGATTTCTTGCAGTAAAAATAAGTTCCAATATGGATTAGAAATATTGTAAAAAATAAAATGAAAGTAAAAATTGTAAATTAAAAAAAGTAAATG
This sequence comes from Syrphus vitripennis, assembly GCA_958431115.1. Classification (NCBI taxonomy): domain Eukaryota; kingdom Metazoa; phylum Arthropoda; class Insecta; order Diptera; family Syrphidae; genus Syrphus; species Syrphus vitripennis. The sequence goes on along the minus strand of OY288108.1, from coordinate 95,559,902 downwards.
GAAAAAATTTATTTTATATTAAATTATTATCTTAGCTTTATATAAGCAAAAAAAAAACTAAAAAAAAAAAAATTTCTTCCAATTAAAATATTTTCTAATAAAAATTCAAAATTAATTTTTCTTTTTCAAGTTCGAAACAAAAATTAATTTTTTTGCATAAGAAACAGTTAGTAAAAATATAACATTGAAAAATAAAATAAAATAAAAAATGAAAAATAAAAATTAAAAAATATTTTTTTGTAGTTGATAGAAATCGTGAATTAATAAAAATATTAAAATAACCAAAAAAAAGCAAAACTGAATTCAAAATAAGTTTTTTTTAAACAAAATCTGGCATTAATTATTAAAATTGAAAATATTTAATAAAACTATTTCTTAAAAATAAAAACGTTAAAACGTAACGAGCATATGGAGAAAGAGCTCAATTGAAGTAAATTTAATTTAATCTGTAATCGAATTTTTAAATTGTTCAAGTTGAAAAAAAAGATCATAAATAAATATAAATTACAAAATCCCACATGAGTGTTTAATGGAATTGACCATAAATGACCATCTCTGGACTTTGTTTCTTGAGCTCCATTTCTAAAGAAAATTGCACTTGTTTCACGTACCTATGAGTTATAAATAAATAGAACGTTTTTATGGCATTTTTTTTCTGTTACATGATTTTTCGAAAAACCCATCTAATAAAATCTTGGGTGCTTGCTGCCATAATCCTCGATTACTTGAGATGCTGGGGTAGGGTGGTAGAATAAAAGTTATAGCTGATATAGAATTCATGGGAAATCGTTAAAATCGAACGATAAAGTGAAAAACGTTGCTCTCGTTGCAATACAAAAATATATGAGTATAACGTTAAAAATGCAAGTTTAAGTCATCTCCCTAGAACACCAGAAGATGGATATTAAAAAAAAAACGGAAGGGAGTATAGAGTGGCATTATAAAACGCATGAACGGCAAAACATGCATTCAGAAGCGGAAATATAGTTTGCCTTAGGAGAGAATTTTATGACACATTACACATTTATAACGACACTCGCTTGAAGGAGTTCATCTTTAGCGAAAACTATTAAAAAGAAAATGTAGCATAACGCTTTTCCACCACCATCACCAATATCTTAACAGAGCAAACTATGGGGTAGCAAAAAGGGGTAAGAGAATGTATAACAAAATGTCGAAAATAAGGGAGTAAGTATTATGTTTCTACTTTTAATAGGATAAATGTTTAAGGAAGTATTTTAGGAGGATATTGATGCACAAAAACACAAACATTGTTTATTTGAAGGCACACGAGTAAGAAGATTACATGAAATTAATTTGAGATTGATTGCGGTAGATGAATGTTTTGTTAGAATTAAGATATTTAATTATTGATTCTTTTCTTACCCTGAAAAATGTTTTGCCCAGAGCAGTCATTTCCAGAACTTTGATTTAAGCTGGGAGCTTGAGTAATTTAGAAAGCCTTCAGGAATGTTCTCAGTAGATTATTACACAGCTTTACTTTATTTATCTCTTGTCGAAGATAGTAATGTATGTACTTATATTTTAAATGATTATATCAAATTTTTAAACTTAACACATTGTGATCAAACTGTACCTTAATAAGTAAACCATGTAGTACATCTTTTTTTCGCACTATAGACATGTTTTTGTAACCGTTGATTCCTTTTTTAACAATAAACTCATTTTAAACTTTTTATTTTTCGTTTCGGAATTAGAAAACAAAACAAAATTGTGGATTGCAGAATTTTCAGAATTTTAGATTTACTGAGTATCGAAAACTGAATTTTGTCACTTACAGAATTTGGAAATACAGAATTTTTCAATCCCAATTTCGGCACATAAACCCATTTATACAGTGTTTTTGAGGCTATGAGTGCAAAAGTGGCGCAGCTCATAAAATTCACTTTAGAGCTATGAGATATTTTAGAAACAGGTTGTCTTTAAACATTTTTTGTATTTTACCTTTTCTAATCTAAAAAACGTTAAAGAGTTTGAAAAAAGACAAATTTTGTAGGGCAAGCTTTTTTTTTAATTCAACTTCATTTTGGAAAAAATGTGGGTTGCGTCACTATTGCATTTATGGTTTTCTTTTAAAATAAAGAAAAAAGAAAGGTTAGGCCAAATTTATTGTATAATTTTTTTATTCCTTTCGTAGTTCATACTTTAACAATATAATATTATACATATCTACATATGTATTTACTTATTTTTAATCATTTTACTCCTCCTCTGATAAAACGTCAAATATTTCAATTAGAACACCTGTTGACGTTTTTAAATTATTATAAAAAAAGTGATAAATTGGTGGTATAAATTGAAGCAGTTCTATTAAGACTTTCTTTTTTTATCATTTCTTTTAGGTTCCTCAAGCTCTTTGAGTCCACGGATTGTTTTTTTTACATTCACCTCTTCGAGTAAAACATCAATTTTATTCGAATATTTATAAAAAATTGCAAATGTTTTAAATATTTTGAAATTTAACAACTAAATTTTAAGCCATTCAACGTTGGAATCTAAAATGGACATTTTTCCTATTTGTGATATTTTCTTCGAGAGGTTTTGTGCAAAAAAAATCAGATGAAGTAATTTTTACAAATTGAAATGGGTTTCTCTTTCTGGCCGAGGAAATGATGTTAACTGAATCATCGTTAACTAAATATTTTTTTTTATTACACCAACATTTTGGTCCATGGCAAATATGAATGGCCACTAACTAAAACTTTATGGTCGATTTCTTTAACCATAAAATCGGGATGGGATACCAAAAATTGGCACAGCAGTGAAATCAGAGTTAATAATAATTTTTAAAATAATGCATAGGACAAGATCCAATTTCATGTAGCCCCCTTGAAGCTATGGACTAATCCCAAAATTAATTTCATGGCCGGCGTAGAGTGAGCAGTCACAATCTAAACAGTTTCTAAGAAAAGTGTGAAGGTTATGCCACTATTTCACTCATAGCCCCATTTATCTTACACTTTCAAAAATATATATTTTTTTTAATTTATCAAAACTAGAAATTTTTCTAAAAAACAATCGTCAAAAAGGCTGTACAACAAAAAAATAAATGAAACGAAAGAATCTAAATGAAAATTTATTTTAAATATACTAAAACAGGGGGGCTATTATGAAAAACGATAATCGTTTTTAATACGGAGTATTTGTGAAATTGCGATTACGAAAAACGACTGCAGAAGCGCGTATTTGTAAAATTGGTTAAAAAAACGATACTCGTATTTTTATTTACGAGTGCCTTCAAGCACTCGTTCAGCTTTTGTTTTGGCGGGTTACTGTCAAGTGTCAAACATTATTGTGTTTTGGTTTTTTTTTTTTTTTGGTTTGGTTTTCATTTTGATGAGGGAGAAAAAATGTAAGTTAAATAATAAATATAATGGTGAAAAACATAAAAATAAGATATTTCTAATATTTAGGCCTGCAACGAATGCTAAGCAAATAGACTTGATGGTAGCTTTCATGGAAAGTAATCCAAATGTTGCTAAAAATTGACATTTGTAAATAGGTGTGAAGTTAGTTGCGTTTAAAAAAAATACCATTTTTCATTTTTGGCTGGCAACATTTTCTTGATTCCATTTTCGTTTCTCATAATCGCTCTACGCCATGAGTTTCGTTTTTCTGGGTTTCGTTTTTTCTGCCGTTCGTTTCGTATTTCATAATAAGGGCCCAGGGGCCCTATTACGTAAAACGATACTCGTTGAAATTCTATCGTAATCGATAAAATGCGATTACGTAAAACGAAATCGTAAATGATTAACGATACTCGTTATTACTAACGACTGACATTTGCCAGTCGTAAATCTTTCATTATCGTTCATAATTTCTTATAAAATAATTTGTGTCTGCGGTCTTCCGGTAATTTTTTTTTAAGTAAAATATAATCATAGTGAAATATAATAAAATTGAAATATATCATAGTGAAAATTAAAATTATATGGTTAATATTTATTTTATAGGCCACCAAAGCAATCAACACAATCAAAGTAATTGGATTTCCTCATAGCTTTTATGGAACGCAACCCAGGTGTTGCGAAAAATTATTTGCCCATAGCCAATCAAAACAATCAAAAACAAGCGTGAAGTAAGTTGCGCTTCAAAAAAAATAGTTTTTTATGTTTTCACTTGGCAACATCTTTCTAACGCCTTTTTCGTTTTACATAATCGCTCTTTGTCGTGGCTATCGTTTACTCCAGTATCGTTTATTTTATTTTTTTACGTAGGTAATAGGGCCCCAGGCTTAGTTGCAGTCAAGACATTATTCGAAATTCACTTTTTTGAATATCGATTTTATTTTTTTAAATATTTAAATAAAAAGTATCAAAATATTTTTTTTTTTTAAAAACCGAACTGAACCCAGACTCAATAAACAAACGTGTAATCTCTTTTACCATGAACATTTCTCAAAACACTTTTCATCGTTCCTGAAAGTTTCATCATTATATTTAAGACGGTTTTAAGATTATTGAATTATTATATACGTTATCCAATCAACCGAAACCATTGCACAGGGTGCACTAGGGCGTATGTGCATTTTTTTTTTTATTTTCAGTATTTTTTATTGAATTTTCACAAAAATATTCAAAGTACCTGCTTTCAATTTCGATTTTATACTCAACCAAAATCAGTATTCGAAAAACTAATAAACAAATCTGCAATTGGTGGCAAAATTACTAAGTAAACAATTTTTGAAAAAAAAATTCAATTTTGTAGCAAAGTTTAATAAATTCTATTTGGTGCAATAGAGAGCACAAAAATATTTAAAAAAAAAGAAAATTAAAAATCTGCATAAAATCAGTAGAAAAAAATTTACCGTTAACTAAATAAAAACATTCTCTCTTTTTTTTTTTGATAAACTAACAAACTGACTAATCAACTACCTAAATGCTTAAGTATGTAATTCATGAACTTATTACAAGATGGCGAATGAAATGAATATACAAAAAAAAAACGTAGAGGTAATAAATAATGCATCATCATACTCGTACATGTTGGTCGGTTAATGAAGCAGAAAAATAAACATATTCGACTGCACCATAATAATTAAGGATCATTACATCCTTATGTTTCCTTATTTTGTTGTTGTTTTATTTTTCTATTTTTTTTTTCCTCCCTAAAATATGCAATATAATAGTCTCAACAGAAAGTGGTAACTACTGAATTATCTACATCTTCTCGTCCTAATGCCCAAAACATTTTTGTCCTATCATATCATCCAGAGTGAGGTTCTTGACATTTGAATCCCTTCTTGTCACAGAATATATTACCATTGAGACATGTTAGTAGATATTCATTTCTATTATCATCATAATCATCATCAGCATAATAATAACCATAATCATTCGTTGTCCAAGTTTTATCCATAGACGGACGAATATATTTATTATTTGTCCTTGTTGACCCCCTAAAAATCATTCATGCCACCAATTTGGCTGAAAGCATATAATATTCAACGTCTTATGTGTACGAATATGAATCCTGCCACTCGCTATAGTGTTGGCGTGTCTTGTTCGTTAAAAAAAAGTTTATTTTTTCTATATGCTTTCAGTTCGATTTCCCAGGAGTTCTAAATATATTATATAGTTGGCTAATTTGATGATGCCTGTCAACAAAAGTAGGTTCGTAGGTTTGTTTGTACTCGTACCTAAATGGAATTGGAAAAAAAATATAATTTACTTTAGCGGAAGGAAAAATTAATGAAAGTGAAAAATTAAAGGTAGTAATTTATTTCGAGGATTAAATTCATGAAAATAAATTATAATCTCTAATTAATTGGAAATACCAGAATTTGTGTGAAGTAAAATTTTAATTTCGGTAGAAAAAAAAAAAATTTTCGGAACTTTACGTTTTCAATTCTGAAATAATAAACCTCTCGAAATTGGCAATTTTAAAAAAAAAAACAATTTCAAATGAATTGCAAAAAGGTAACAATTTCAGTGATACCAGATAAGTTGAACAAAATGTCAGTGGTGCACGGCATGTTACCGGACATTCAATCCACTTTCTTTTGTCGGAGCCATTAAAACAAACATTGGGAAAATCATTGAAACTGTCTCTTTAGTTAATTCACAGAATTCTGAGATGCAATTCATGGAACACGCTTCATGACGCTACTCGCACTTCATAAAACTTCCTACATAACGATCGCAATTACTTACTACATATGACACGTACGCTTCCAAGAATATTAAAATTCAAATAAAATCTTAACAACGTAACACTCAGTCACGAAAATAAATATACACTATACGTAAAAGAAAAAAAAGTTTATGGTAAGACCGAATTCAGATAAAACGCTGTCCCTTTTGTGAAAACGAGCTTCAGGTTTTCAAGTATGTTTTTTGACAAAAGTGACAAAGTTTTTTTGTCCGGTCTTGCCATAAACTTGTTAGGTCTAGTGTACACTTACTTTCGTGACCGAGTGCATATAAATTGCGAAAAAAGTGCTTTTTCATTTGGTTTTTCGGACAATTTTTTTTTACAAAAATTTTTGCAGACAATTGGTGCTGTCCTCAAAATATTTATTTCGCAAATTAGTTTTTAGCAAATTTTTATCCGTGCCATTTTCTTTTGCTTCTTATATTTATGTAACCAATTTTGTTTTCTACTTTGGTGATTTTTTTGACCATGTTTTTTTATTGACAGATTTTTTTCAATTTTCTTTGACAATTTTTTTTCCTAACTTGTATTTCTTAAAGATGACTTAAGGTAATGAAAAAGTATAAAATTCAAAAAAATAAAAAAAAGTAAAGTGAGCTGAAACTTGATGTATCGAACAAATAGAAATTTTTGAAAAAAAAAATTCAAATATCGTTAGAGTGATTTTCAAAATATAATTTTTTGAGTACTTTTATACAAAAGAAAAATGATTTGTTTCTTAATAGTCCAAAAAGTATTTTGTTTGGAAAATTTCAATACCTACGCAATATTTTAATATTATTTACATTTTTGATCACAATCTAACAAACGTTGTCTGAGAAAATCGAAATCCTAAACCCCACTGAAAAAAATTGCACTAAAATCGTAAGAGATGTTTTCGGGATAAGCAATTTTGGTCTTAACGTTTATGTGACAGGTACCGTCTAGGGAATTATCCAAAAACCTTAAGTTCCAAACTGGAGAAAATCATATCATGACAACAGTCAAAAAGTATTTTTAGATATGTTTCTTAAATTAAATTTGGCATGAAATGAATGGGTTAAGTTGAGTTGAGTTGCATTTTTGTTGAAATGTTTAAACTTTGGTATTAAATTAAATTTGTTTTAAATAGAAGCTGTGGATTATAATAAGCAAACATTTCATTTTCGTTGATGGAACTTTTTTTTTCTTTATTTCAATAAAAAAGTTGTGGATTCTCGAAACTACCATTCATCAAGTAATTATCCAAGTTAGCTTTTTCCAAAAAAAGCCTTGCATCTCTTCAAAAACTTTTCACTAAATCTCCTCAAGTTATTTTTTTTTTCTCCTTAATTCTTAATCCATTATTTTTGTTAAGCTCATAGCTAACTTATTTTAATATTTTCCGTCTACTATTTATTTTTGACATTGCCAAAAACGACAACCACATTAAAACTTAATATTTTGTTAAGATTCTATGATCTCCTTGACTGCTTTTTATTCTTAAGAGAGATTTGATGAGTGGCGGGGGAAGTGAAAGGAGCAAGCGTATAATTTTAAAGTACAAAACTTTTCCTTGCGATATACTACTTGAAAATTTGGATTTTAACAAAAAGTTTGAGTTCTTGAAAAATATTATGAATTTCTTCTTTGGAAAATATTATTATGTATGTATGTATATTCTGGACGTTGGTGCTGGCTGCTTTTGGGGTTGGCAGTCATTTATTTAGCGTCACTGAAATGATGATGTTTTTTTTTGAATGGCAGCATTTTAAACTGTTTCCTCATTCGGTAAAAAAACAAGTAGGTATTTTTTCAACCGTGCGTGGCTTGGGGTTTTTCATCTAAAGATGCTACAAAAACAAAACTATATTTTAAATATATAATTTAATTTTTTGTATAGTTTGGAAAGATATATTAGCATCGTTGATGTTAATGGTGTATTCGTATAGTTTTGTTCTTTATTTTTATTGTGGTTTGAAGGAGAAGTTTTGTGAAATAGTTTTGTCGTTTCCATAATATTATGTCGCTGAAAAGTGGTGGGTGCAAATATGGAAGGGAGCGCAGAATTTTCCGTGAGCTTAAGTGAAATTTTGAGGTTTTCCTTTTCGGAAATTTATTCATTTTATAGATAGAAGAAGATGTATGCAGTGAAACCCTTGAAGAATAATTTATTTGAATTAGTTACAAAAATAAGGATGTTAGAGAGTTGTGTTCAGTGTTTCTGTAGACTATGTTAGACATGCATCCTTTGAGAACTTTTAAATTATTTATGCCTGGGTGAATTAATTTTTCATAGTTAATTTAAAAGATTGTTTATCATATACGAGTCGAAGTATGTTGTGCTTTCATTTTTGATGTTAATTTAATTCAGTCGAATATTTTTGCAATGAAATAATTTACTATCAGAAAAGAGACGTTCCTTGTAATAAGATGCTTGCTAGATTTTCTCTCACCAAGTGTTTTATTGATATAAATATATCTTTGCAAAAGACTGCATTTTTCAGACAATTTTTTTTCGGAAAACATTTTTTGACAATTGGTTTTTGGCAAATTTTTATTGGCACATTTTTGATTGACAATGTTTTTTGACATAACTATTTATATACATACATACATATATACTTTGTCAATAATTTTTGTTCGGTATTTTTTTCCACGATTTGTTTTTCTGACAATTTTTATTTTCTTGGTTCAACAATTCAACTTTTTTTAACAATTTTTATTGCCAAAAATTTCTACACAAGTTTTTTTCATTTTTTTCAACCACGATGTTGTTTTCGAAAAGCTTTTTTTTAACTCGGTTCAAAAAAATGTCTACTTGACTGTTCGATGTAAATTTTTCTTTTGACAAGTTTTTTGTTTGACCTTTTTTTTGACAAAATTTAATTTTTACTCAATTTTCTTCTTGAAATTTATTGTCGGAAATTAATTTTTAGTAGGTAGACAAAAATTTAAGTCGATTAGCTTTTTTCCAATTTTTATTTTGACAGGATTTTTTTTTTGGGATTAAAATTTAATTTCGTTTGAAAATTTCTTTAACACCGCGTAGTATGCGTTAAATAAATTAACGCAAAACACAGATTAACTGATGATGTTCATTTTTTTTTCGACAGAATTTTTTTGTCGATTTCTTGGCCAAAATTTTTGTTGACAACATTTTTTTTTGTTGACAAAATGATGAAACCTAGACGTTTCAAACTCAAAACTCAGAATTGTTTTTTGACTTTATTTAGACATACAAATTTTTTTGGTTGGTGATTTTTTGACCAAGTATGTTTTTTTTTGGCAAAACATTTTTGGAACAAAATTTTTTGCTCAGGGAATTTTTTTTAATAAATTTTAATGTTTTGGCAAAGATGTGAAAAGCTGAGAAAAGTTTTTTTTCATTTACAAATTGTGAGCCCAATTTTTATAATGAAAAGCAGATCAAAATTTTCAAAATAGAATCGGACACGCTGAATTTAATAGTTAAAAAAAAACTTAATTTTGACTTAACTCGACTTTTTCGATTCTGGCCACTGGGCACAAGACATTTTTTATGTAAATATCAGTAAGACCTAGAGTCTCATATTTCTCATATATTTTTAGTTCAGTTTAATTTTTTTTTTCAAAGAATTTCGGTTGATATATTCTTTAAAAAAAGGAGTCAAAAATTGTATTTAATTCTTTAGCTTATTTGATAGTGTAGAGAATTTTAGAAAAAAAAAAAATATAACTTTATTTCCCTTCAATTCAATGCTAAGTTTCCAACTAATACTGTTAATGACATCCCCATCATTCCATTAAATTCACTTTGATTCATTTGAAATTTAAATTCCAACAAGTCTTTCAGTTGAATTTCAAAATAAACCCAACATTCGGAATAAATTTTTCAATGTTGATTTCTTGTTGCTTTCAAAATTGATTTACTGTCAACTTGCATAAATAATAATAATAGTAATAACTTTTAGACAGCCTTTCCATCACTCTCAAGAAATTTGTCCCTCCATCAGCAACAAAAAAAAGGACTTCTTGTTCGTCCTTTTCTTTCAATTTCACTATCCGTTTTTGGGTAGAGAAAAGCCTTCATACATAAATAATTACATCTCGTTAGGAAGCTGGCTGTGTGTTCCTGTTCCTTTTTTCTTCTTCTGGAACAAATAACTCGTCCATCATTTTGAAACAACGGATATGCTGTCAATATTTTAGCAATATAATAATTAATTAAGCTTCTTAACAACAACAAAAAAATAGGTATAGTATTTCCAAACAAAACATTGGGAGTGTTTTTTTCTCTGGAAAAAAATTCTGCTGTTTAAAGAATTTATCGTTCAAGGTTTTTTGTTTTTGTGTATTTTCGAGCGACACAATTATCACAATAATAGGTCATCCTGAAAAGTGATAATTTTCAACCGGACAGAATATTAATGAGAGTAAATACAATTTTGTTTTATTTTAATGTTGCTGTTGATGTTTATGCATATCGCGTAAATATTTTTAATGAGATTGGGAATTTTGTTGTTTTAATTATTTTTTTTTCTTTGGGTAAAGTGATGATGTTTTCAAACAAAATAGATTAGTGGCAATGTTTTTTTTTTTATTTTTATTTAATTGGTTATTTAATTGATTTTTTTTTAAACAAAAAAAATCAGGTGCCCAATAGTCTGTGGTGGAAAATATTTCATTTTCGACAAATTTACCATCATCTAGTATCTGTGTGTTGCTGCTCTTCGAAATGATACTTAATTCGATTTGCTTCATTAAATTAATGATCAGGCAAAATAAAAAACAAATACATAAATAAAATTTTCCCCACAGCTTATTGCCAAGCAATTAATTCCCGATTCGATTTATCATTTAATTAGAAATTTAGAAAACATAGTAAATAATATAAACCGATGGACTAATTTTGTTTAAGCTCTAAAAATTGAAATTAAATGAATTATTGATGATAGAATATAGAATTCGACAAGTTTTTATTTATTGGCGGAAATTATTTTGTGATTTTTATTTAAAATTACGAGAAAAAAATTTCATTGATTTTAATTAAGTTTTATACAATCCATTCAATTTCTGTGTCGATTTCCATTCAATTTTAACTCCTTTTCAACTCAAGCCTTCTGAATATGTGTTTCTACAATTGAAACATCTTTGGTCAGTAAATTTTCCAAATTTGAGTATAAATCAATTCAATTTCAGTCAATTCAAAACTAGTGTTCCAAAATTTATTGTCTTAATTCAATTGAATTTCAATTTTCGTTTAATAAATTTCGATGACTGTAGTTTTTGGTCGATTGAAGTTGAGTCCTTTCAACTTGATTCAATTTAAATATTTTTATAGATAAGTAGACAGTAAGAATATTGAAATTGAATGAAAAGAAGAAAAGATAGAAAAGTTCAATCAACTCTAATTAAATTCTTAAAGTGACTTAACTGAACGAAGTTGAAAGGAATGCAATTGAATCAACTCAATTTGTAATATTTATGATTTTGACTCTTCACAATTTAAGTTTTTGTAAGTTTATCTAAATTGATTTCTATTTTGTTTGGTTATAATTTTTTTTAAATTTTATTCAATTCCATTCAAATAAATTCAATTCTATGCAATTTTAAACTTAAGTGAACTCATATTATCTCAATTTTAATAATTCAATTTTTTCAACAAAAAAAAAATGTTTACTTAGCCGAAGTTTTCAACTTATTTCAACCATTTTATTGAATTTCATCTCTTTCAATTTGTTTTAGTAATTGTTTTTTTTCAACTCAATTTCAGTTATTTTAAGTTCATATCACTTTCTGTCTTCCTTTATCCTTGGAAATTTAAAATGGATCAATTTTCTTCAATTCAACTTCATTGAATGAAATAAATAATTGAATTTTCCCTACAAAGTTATTTTATACTATAACTTTAAGCAAAACTGCACAATTATTTTAAAATTATTCACTTAGTATGCAAGAACACAATTCCAACACAAATTTCCTATGACAAAATTCCCTAAAAACCATTTATCACAAAATTTATCATATTCGTTTTTTCAATTTCCCAAGGACCAAATGAAATGAAAAGTCATATATTTTAATGTTCCTTCTCTCAAGTCTCAAACCAACAAAAAGTTGTCTTACCAAAGACTAGAGTTAACTTCTGTGTTTGATGGAAAGAGAAATATAGAAAAAGATGAATGGTATATGCCAAAGGACATTCGTAATGGTTTTCTACTTCGTTTTTTTTTTCTGTTCTGTTTTGTTAATTTTATTTAAATTTTCATTGCGCAGATGGAGAGAGATGTAGATTTTGATTGCCAAAAAATACTCATGAGCTATACTAAAAAAAAAATCCAATTTGATACAAACTTTATTAAGAAAATTAGATTCACAAAAGTCGAAGTAAAAAATTCAAGTGAATTCAATCAAAGTAAAGAAGTTACATAGACAAAAAATGTAATAAACAAGTAAATTTAAATAATTTTATATCCTTTTTCGTTTTGTATTCTTGTCTATAAAAGTATAATCCTTAAAGAAATGATTTATGGATGATTTTTATTTTGTAATGTAGTTTAGTTTTGTGGTTGATCAGACACAATTTTCTTTGATTTCAAATACAGACTCTTGGGATCTACACCAAAGTAAAGAAAAATTGTCAAAAAGTTGTGGCAACAAGTGCTTTAAGATTAATGACATAATCTTGACAAATCATTCAGACGATGTCCAGTTTATATTTCATGAGATCTCAGAAATTTCAAAGAGTTAAGTTTTTTTTTATAAGAGAAGATTTTGATATCTGTTTTTCCAAATTTTCCTTTTTTTAGCAGACGAAAAGTCTTCTTAGATTCTCAACTTTCCGTTGTCGTTTTTTTTTTTTGTTTCATTTATGACTTCCGATGGGTGCACACTAGAATCTTTTGAAAAAAAAATGTTTTCTTTATTTTTCCTCGGTCTCGTTATTATATTAAGTTTCATTCTGATATCCTTTCATATCTGTGCTTTTCTATTCAATAAATTTCATTTAAAACCAAGGACACAACCGCGCACTGGATGTCTCCTGCAAAAATGTTCTATACCTTACCTATGCTTCGAACATCGACTGGAAAGTCTTCCTTTTTGTCTTCGTTGCTCAGTTGTGTTTCTTGCAGATGATGGAAATGGGATGGGGATCTGTTTAAACAGCTTTAGTTCGTTAAATTGATTTATACTATAATACGATGTTATAACACATCAAAATTGCGTTATTTTTGCATCGTTGTTATCGATACGTTTTTCAAGGAATTTTATTAGCATAGGATTTTAAACGAAGAAAATATCAAATATTTAGAATTTAACAACATTTATACAGTTGAATAGTTTTACTTGTAATCAGAAGGCTTTCTTCAATCAAGATAGAAAAAATGTATAGAAAAAAATACGTTCATCACAACTGACTTTAAGTTGGTTTAAATTTTAAAACTAGACCGAGATGAACTTTTAAAGTCTCGTCTGGGTCTCGTTATTTTTTTTTGATTTTTTAAATATTTCACTCTCGTCTCAGTCTGGTAGAGCTTTTTTTTGGGAAAATGTGAAACAATTTTACTTATGTTTTCAATATATGTACATCAGATGGAATTTTTATTTATTCCGCCATACTCATTTTTTGGCTTGTTTAAAGAAATTAAAATTTTAAGAAGAGATCTAATGTACCGGAGAATTTTTTGTTTTTTTTTTTGTCAAAAATTGTCATAGTGGTTTTTCAAAAAACAATTTTTTATTTATGAAATTTCTTTAAAAGAATAAGAAAAAATTTTAAAATATAAAATAAGTATCTCCCGTTTTCAAAATATTGATTTATTTATCTTATTTGCCAAAATTTTTTTTTTTTAATTTTCATATGCAATATATTAAGATTTTAGAAGACCTCTTCTGAAAAAAAAACTTTGATCGCAGTCAGTCAAACCGCTAATGAAATAATCCATAACCAAAAATTCGGTTCTACGGGAGATACCTAGCGTTTATGATGGTTTTTGAAAAATATTTTTTAACAAATAATTTTAATCACTCTGAAAAACCGAGAGAAAAAATTTATCAATATCTTTAGAGCAGTCCAGAGATCAGGTTTTGTCATTACGGTTATGTGATAAATATCATTATTTTTGGAGCTATGAAAAAAATTGCAATATCGCAGATCATTAAAAAAGTAGGCTTAGGTACAGAAAACAGACAGAATTTGTTCGTTTCTCGACACTTTGCCTTATAGCATTCATTATCAGAACTCTTACAGAATTATTTACATCATTTTAGAATACATGATTTTTTTTACATAAATATGGATTAACAACATTTTGAAATAATACTGATTTTGAAAAATTAAAATAATTATAATTAAGCCTACGGTGTTATGACACCTGATATCCAAAATATGCAATTTTTTTTTTTCGATCGAACTGGTTCCTTAAAAAAGTCTAATTCCTTATAGCTTAACTGTGGCCTGCACTTAGCAAACAATATAACATTAATAAACTTAAGAAGGTTCAAAGAACGGCACTACGGGAGCTATTCGATCCTGCCCAAACGATTTCCTTAACGTTATCCTGCACCTTCTACCACTCGATCTTCACTTCAAATATCTATCGGCATGCAGTGCTGTAAGTTTAAAAGAATCAAACTGCTGGTCTTCCAAGCCCTATGGCCATGGAAATATCACAAAATTGATTCCTCCGGATATTTTCATCATCAGACTAATCGAAGATTTGAAAGTTGTTTTTCCTACAAGAGTTGATTGGAAAAACGATAGTGTGACGAAAGACTTTGACACCACAATCTTTACTGATGGTCTAAGATGGAGTGCGGCGTTGGTTCATCTGAACATCTCCAAGTCTTTCAGACTACCAAACTTTGCAAGTGTATTTCAAGCTGAACTACTAGCAATTAGAGAAGCATGCAAATTGCTCAAATTAAACCAAAATCAACCTGGAAACATAGCAATCCGACAGCCAGGTGGCCATTAAGGCCATCAAATCAACTACATCAACCTCATTATTTTCCCAGCAATGTCGAGACGAACTATCGAATCTAGGCATTGAACGCCGGGCTACTCTCATCTGGGTTCCAGGTCATAGTGACATAGAGGGTAACAAACGGGCTGACGAGTTGGTTCGACAAGGCTCGGCCCTTCACAGCTCACTAGCGGTAAATGTTAATATCCCTCTTGGTGTTGAAAGAAGACGGATTTTCTCGATTTTTCTCAATCAATCCAACCTTAGAAATCCAATCCAACTCAAGAAAGATTTGGCCTACCTATAACCAATCTCGTTCTAAAGATCTGTTATGTAGACTCAGGCATGACATAGCCATGGTCACAGCAATTTGTTCTGGACACTGGCCTATAGGGGAGCATGCAAGAAAGCTGGGAATCCCCTACAACTCTCACTGTCGAAGTTGTGGAGACCGACAAGAAAAAAAACTGTGTCTCATTTTCTCTGCAACTGCCCTGCTTCAGCCCATTCTTGATTGACTTCCTTTGGGAAAGCATTCCTCGATGACCCAAGTGAGCTTTCTGGGAAGAAAATCAAAGATCTGATTATCTTTCTGAATGCGACGAAATGGCTTTAATAAAAGTTCGTTAAAGTCTAAAAAACCATATAATTCCATTCTAAATCCTTACTAGGTTGACACGAGTAAATGGTATCAAAACGGCGCTTCCCAGCGCTAATTGAAATGCAAGGCCAGGGCCTGCCATCTCTACCTACCTACCTATAGTTTAACTGAAGAAACATATTTATTTATATACATACAAAGTTCCTATTTTAAACCTCCTCAAAATAAATATTTTTGTATCCCTAATTTCTTAGAATTGGTATTTAATCCTCAACAAAAAAACTCATTATCTACATGCTTCATTGCCTATGCTGCTTATCTATATAAAATAGGTATAGGTAGGATGTACTTTGTACTAACTACGTAGTAGGTAGTAAGAACTCATTTAATCTCACTTAGGCCCTTGGAGCTTAAAATGCTATAACAATTTAGCCTTATGATTTCTTTTGTTCCTATATACTAAACAGACTGGTAGTAGGTACTTAAAGTTCACTCAGTAATGGAAGGAATCTCTTTGAACGATGTATTTTTTTTTTGTTCTTGTTGTTTGTTTTGTAAACGTTCCTTTAAGCAATCATCTTCATAGTCTTAAAAGGCGGCAAAGCACACCTTAACAGATCCTTTAATATTTGCGCCTTTGGCTTACCTAACAGTAATTTAATAGGAGCAAGCATGCATAGGTTTTTTTTTTTTTTTAATGCGAAGGACCTCCTTATACGCACATTGACATCTCTATAACGCCTCTGCACTGTCTTTGGCACAATAATAATTATTGTGGGAAAAAAATGTCGGCTCTTTGGTTAGTAACCGCACCCTCTAGAGTTGTAGTTTTTTTTTTTTTGAAATTTATGTGACGGTACCGCGTTGGTGTTAACGTTAAAAAGGATGCCAAATGTCTGAAAAAAAGGATTATTTGAATAATGAATTAGGATGGAATTGTTAAATGTGGGACAATTTTTGGTGCTACAGTTTTCAGAAGTCATTAAAGGTGACTTCTCCTCAGAAACAATCCCATTTTTTTCCTTCTTTATATCGGTTTGGAATAATTGATGTGTTCACTGGGAATAATTTCATTTTTTTCTCTAAACAAGAGGACACTCAATTCCTGTTAACTTACTTCCAAAGACCAACAGTCAAAAGCGAGCTACGATTGAAACTAAAGTTTTACATTCCACATTCGCAGATGTTGTTTGTCGCAATTTGAACCTATAAATAAATGTCACCCTTGAGAACGATTTTTCGTTCTCTGTTTCTGACATTCACTATACACACTATACACAGTCACATAAATTCATAAATAAATAGTAGGAAGAGAGACGATGAGCTATCTATCTTTATGCGTTTTTGAATTTTGCGTGAGACGATTTTGTTATAAATCTGTTAAAGTTTTTGGTGGAAATTAATGAGAAGTGCTTTATGTAGAAACATAATATTTAGATTTAAATGTGATGGCTCTTTGGGTATTACGTGGTGACTTTGTTTAATCACCACTATGGGTGATTGATGGTATAGTTATGCTGTTGCTGTGTTATGGGAAATTGTAGAAAAATGTTTTATTTGAAACTTAGTCATATTAGACTTAAAAGTCGAAACAATTGGGGGAAAGTCCCGCTATAAAGATGGAGGTATCCTTCACATGGTGTTTTTAAGAAACTGTCAAAATTTAACATCGATGTAAGCGTCACGCGGCAAGGGGGTTTAGGTACTCTAACCTGGGTTTTCACACATAACTTTTTAGAGGTTAGTGCTATTGAAAAATATTCAATACAAAACTTTTATGTGGCAACAAATTTCAACACTTTTTTCAAACTCTGATCGCTTTGAAGTATAAGTAACTCATAAATTGTGAATATAAAATATCGTAAACATCTCTGTGGCAATAAGGAATAACAGCATAAGTCGACTAATGTCGAAATTGAGTTTTTCATAACATCGGATGCGCAACGAGCAATTTGTATGTCATATGGTTTCTGAATTATAGCCTAAAAAAAAACAAGGTAAGTTATTTTCTATGCTCAGTTTGCCCAAGCTGTAGGGATATGCTCTTTTTACAAAACTGTAGCAATTCATTATGAAAAAATAAGTCGACTTGTGTCGTCACTTCTGTAGCTATTCCGAATAAAAATAATTTATTTTTTGGCGGAAATATCGTTTGGTAAAAACGACATAAGTCGACTTAAGATCAGAACATTTACAAAACTGCATACTGCTTTCCTGAAAAACTACAAAAGGTGACTTATGTTGTTTTTCCTTGTTGCCACAGATCTGTATACAAAAACTGGAGAGTGGGACCTTTTCTTGGCCTTGAAAAATTGGCTTCATCAAAACGAATTTCAAATTTTTATTTAAGAGCCATAATTTTAAAGATTCTCGCATAATTTTTTATTTGAAATAAACTGTCAAAATATCAAAATTATGTTTTTTTTATTTAATTCTTACTTAACACACTTTTTTGACACAGTACCCCCCGTAACTACATTTCATAGAAAAGTTATGTCGAAATAAATATTTGTCTTCATAAAAAAAACTGAAAGAAAATTTGGAAAAAATTTCAAAAAAAACTTGCCAACAAAAACTGAGTCTAAGAGTTCTGGCCGAAAAAATTTGTGGAAAGTTAAAAACTGGTTAAAAAATACATTTAAAAAAAAGTTTTCTTCAAAAAATTGTTCATGCTAAAAAACAAGACTTGAAAAAAATATTTCCAAAAAATTTGTCCGGAAAAAAAATTGTCAAAAAAAAAAAAATAAATTTGTCAACAAAATCGTACTCGAATAGAAAGTACTTTTGAATTTTTTATAAAAAATTATCAACTGAACGTAAAAACATATTACAAAAAATTGTTATAAACTTATCGTAAAAATAACTCGTTCAAAATAAAATGTTTACAAAACTTGATGAAAAATTTGTGAAAATTCAGAAGAAAAAATTAAAAAAATTGTTAAACTAAACCACTTACAGATTTGATCGACTGGCTCATTCATTCAATGACCATTAAGTCGTTGCTTTAATGCAGAACTAGTCTATGTCACAATTTTATAATTTGTCTGTGAAGTTTTAAAACCGCAAAATAAAAATATAACAGCTAGGACATAACTGTAATTTTGTACGGTTAAAATACTGAATGAACAAAAGCCCGGCGGCGTAGGAACACGGTCATCAAACAGACACGCGCATAATGGCAGTGGCTTTTTTTCTCACGATAAAAAAAAATATCAAAATTTTGGACTTAGACTAGTTCTGCATTAAAGCGACGAAGTATAAATGTACATAAACCAATTCACGCCTATTTGGACTTAGTAAATGGACTATATCTCTTTTTACAGAATTTTTTTAACAACAATTTTTTTTGAAATATTTTCGGAAATAAAATTAATTAATAAATAAAACTGTGCAAAGAATTATTCAAAAAATATCTGAATAAAATATTCCTACATATTTTTTTGAACTTCTGTTTTTTTAAATTCGAATTGAATTCGATTGAATTTTTGGTCTAAGTGTTCTTTTTCTTATAATTCTAAATTATATTATTTATTTGAGATATTGAATTTTCAATTTTAAATAAATACTTTGATAGGAATAAATCATAAAAGTTTTAAGGGATATTGATTTGCATTCATAATTATTTTAAGTTTTGGACAGAAGCTTTGGGAATGCTTTCATAATTGTTTTTTTTTTACATTTTATTGCTATTTTCTCAATTTTAAGTTATATTAAATTAATTTCTTATCAATTTCAAAACTATCATTCACTTTGTTTCTACTAGATTTAAAATTTTTCTTTCTTTCGAAGCACCTTGAAAATCTTTCATTCGTCTTTTTTTTCTTTCAAAATCTAACCTATTTGATAATTATGACCTCATTTTAATAAAACTATTAAATTCCTAAAGAAAATTTATTACCTAGTTTGTTTTGCTATTTGCAAATGAATTTTCACACACAATCTTCAACCATCATTTCTCCAGCACTATCATCTACAAAACCTCCAACCATCCATTTAAATTCAATGCCACTTGGTTAGTTGAAAACAATTTCTGACGCAAACCATGCAACTTCTCTGCAAATAAAACAAAAACTTTTTGAGATCTTTGTTTACAGACTTGAGGACGAGAGAAGTAGTACACCAGCAGCAAAGTGAACATCAGAACAGCAAATTTACTCATTTTCGGTTAAAGTAAAATCGTGACTAGGAGAAAACTAAAAATATGCAGGATGAGTTTTCTAGAGACACATATACTCGTACATGCAAATAAATGAAAAGGATCTGTTCCAGGAAATAGAGAAAGTTTAAGAGAGACTGGGGCGTGTGTGTAGGATAAAATAAGTTTATCAAAAGATATGATGGAAATTAAAAACAGTGAGTCGAATAAATATAGAAACAAGATGTATGAGTATATAAAGTAATTTCCTTTAGAATTGAATTGGAAATAACTTGGAACCACTTTTTCAGTTGCTTAAATTTTTCACATACTATCAGTAAAATGTGCTTATTCAGAGATAAAGCCTGTAAGTAGGTACTTGACTAAATTTTTAATTTTAAGTAAACCGGTGTGGTACAGAACCCGTGGCACACCTTAATCGCATACATACCTGGTGGTTACAATATGAAACCACCAAATTAAACGATGCCTGTTTTAAGAAATACCGAAAATCAGTATTGTCCTTTTTTTATAATTAGCGCTCACTAAAGGGGATTTTATGTACCCTTTATATGTCAGAGAGACACAGTGCGAGCTTCAGGTAAGTAGGAGGAGACTTAAAGGATCTGTAGGTGAACATTAGTCTTGAATTTCAATGCATCACAATGAGAGGGAAAGACAGAACATGGAAGGGTATTCGTAGTACGGCTAAAGAACGAATTCCTGTACTTGACAGTACGACCGAAGTTGGGTTCAAGAGTAAATTGATGAGCATTCCTGGAAGCGCTAGTATTACGGTTGAAACGTTTAAGGGGAGGATTGCAACTTTCTAATTCGTTAGAGCACTTACCGTAAAAGTAACGAGAGACAGGAAACGTTACGCCAGTGTTCGAGTGACGTAAAAGTATCGATGATGTTCCTGTCTCCGATAATTTTGAAGGCTCGTCTTTGTATACTGTCCAAGAGGCTTAAGTAAGTTACCGGAGCACCAGCCCATAGATGGGAGTTATACTCAAGCTTTAGATGTATATAACTTTTATAGATAATAGCCAGATCAGAAGGAAAAAAGAATTTCTTGCATTTCCAAAGGAAACCTAAACATCTTGCGGCGTTTTTGGCGACGTTAAGTATGTGATCATTCCACGAAAGATGGTTTATGATACACATACCTAAAATCGCAAGCTGATTAGTTTCTTCGATGCAAGTGCCACTCATAGATAATGGCAGGGGGGGTGCGTCTCGCTTAAACGACAGAAGGCAGCATTGAGTTTTCGAAGCTTTAAATTCTACGCGATTTCTTAATCCTCATTGTGCAATGCTGTCTAAGTCAGAATTTAATGAACTTATCATATTTAGCCGTTTCAGTTCCACGTCCGAAGAGCAGGGATGTAAATCTGGAAACGAATATGAAAAGCTTAGGGTGCTATCGTCAGCCAAACAATTTAATAGATTAGTAGTTGCAGACAGGAGATCATTAATGAAAATGAGAAAGAAGGTCGGAGACAAAACGGAACCCTGTGGCACACCAGCATTTATGTTGTGGGTTTCAGACTTGAATCTGTCTAATACTACTTGCATAGAGCGATTCAAAAGAAAGTTAATAATAACGAAGAAGGATTTCATCGATACCAAAAGCACGCATTTTCGATAAAAGAGCAGGATGCCAAACTTTATCAAATGCTTTAGAAATATCCAGTGCACTTACTTTCTTCAAAACGATATAAACCATCAAGTCATCAGTGGACTTTTTGCTGCGAAAGCCGTGTTGCCGGTCATCAAGAAGCTTCCGACCTTCGAGATATTTCTTGAGCTGATAATTTATCAGCGTTTCCATGACCTTGGAAAGAAGGGACGTAAATGCAATTGGTCTGTAATTAAAGGGCGAAGAAGTTTCGCCTTTTTTTTGGACAGGCTGGACAAATGCTGTTTTCCAACTGCTCGAAACAAGCCCAGAAGAATATAAAAGATGGGAAAGCTTACGCAGGGTCGCCACAGCTCGAGTATGCGAAAGAAGATTTGTCCCATAGAATCATTTACGCGCTCAAGAAATAGAAGCGTAGAGTTGGTGACGAATTGCCTAACGAATAAGTTAGCTTTCTCGTGAGATCTAACGAAGGGAGTATCATTGAGTGAAGGAAGATGTTTTGTTTCTTATGTTTTTTACAAATGACCAAAAATTTTACGGCCTGTGGTACATTTTAGTATTTTAAAGGCCTTCCTGGCTTTTTTGAACTCTTTCCGGTTTTCCGCAGTTGGGTTGGCTCTAAAACATCGGAAGCTAGCCTCTTTAGAGCTCGGATCGATTTATTCAATTTTTATTTTATGTATTTTTCTACAATTTTGTTTCTGCAGCCCTAAAAAATTTGTTTTCCTAAATTCTTGGTTAACATGCAAATAATTTCAAAATAAAGACGAACAATTCACCTTCATTTTGAAATCGACCTAAGGTACCAACTTAAAGAAGACATCATCATTTGTTTCAGAACTGTGGCATAGAGTTGAGGGAATTCCACTTCCACTTGAACTTATACACTACTTCTTCATGAATATGAAATTCAAATTGATGATTCCATCCGTGAAAGTGATTACTTTATTTTTTTGGAACAACAGCAACTCATCTTCCCTCTTCAGCATTGCAAGATGCATTACCAGTTGCCTTTTTTTTCTAAAACTCTTTCCTTTCCATTTCCGCAAACACATTCTATATGGCTCCAAACTATTACTATCCACTGACTGATTTCAAGCGCTTGAGTTGGCAATTCAAATGAACCACTTGGCTGATGTTGAGGATAACTATTCTCGTTCCAGGGCAGCTAGAACTTGCCACACAGCACATAGAACACTCTCAAAACCATACACACTCTCTTGAAAATTGTTTATTGTTCAAAACGTGAAGAGAAGAATGAACTATTGAGTTTTGCAATGCTTTTTGTCTCATCACCCAGGCTGATGGTGGCATAGACAATTTATTTGTTTTTGCACCCACGACATCGAGTCCAGAAAACAACATGCAACGTATACAACGATACGACGAATGATGATCCACCACACCACGCCAAACCATCAAACTCCTACTTTTCCATCCTTTTACTCATATATTACCCCACTGCTGCTGCTGCTGCAGCTACTGCTACTGCTCCTGATGCTGATGGTATTGACTCAATTTGCTTCGGTGGTTATACGAGTAGGATAGATCCTTCTCCCT
This sequence comes from Syrphus vitripennis, assembly GCA_958431115.1. Classification (NCBI taxonomy): domain Eukaryota; kingdom Metazoa; phylum Arthropoda; class Insecta; order Diptera; family Syrphidae; genus Syrphus; species Syrphus vitripennis. The sequence continues at coordinate 95,536,884 of OY288108.1, read as the reverse complement.
ATCTCTAGCAGGAATAAATGGAATGCGGGACCAATTGTTAAATTTGTTTTGCACGATGATTGCGAATTGGGATTGCAACTTGCAAAAACAGAAACCACCTATAATACTTGTTGTACCGGCGGCGCGGCGTGGCGAGCAAATGCAGTAAATCACCATAGTTGAGTAAACAAAGCACGGAGGATTTTCTTGTGCGACTCTGTGGTCCTTCCGGTGCGAGAGGAAAAAAATCACAGGAGCTTTATTTTTTATTGTATTTTTTTGCAACAAAAAAATAAATGTCATTTGTTAGAGGACTTTGTCCAACAGGGTTTACAAAGAATTTTCATACTTTGTGGCAGCGAAATAAAAATTTGCAACAAATGCTGCATGTTTTTTAAGTCTTCAAATCAGCTTATTTTGAAACAAGATTTAGATTGCTTTTTATTTAGAAATGTTTATGTTTTGTTTAGAGTTTTTAAAAAACCTTTTTTTTGCAATTTTGTGGTCTGTTTTTAAGACAATGTTGACAACAAGGTAACAGAGGATGTAAGCTCGACTGGGAAGATGGGTAACCGAGGTGAAAAAACGAAAATAAAGATTTTTTTCTTCTAAATATAAAAAGGCACGTATACGCCAGTGTACGTGTGCCATATCGTTTTATCGTATTGAAATTGAAGTTAGGAAATAAATAAATAAAATAAAATAAAATAAAATAAAATAAAATAAAATAAAATAAAATAAAATAAAATAAAATAAAATAAAATAAAATAAAATAAAATAAAATAAAATAAAATAAAATAAAATAAAATAAAATAAAATAAAATAAAATAAAATAAAATAAAATAAAATAAAATAAAAAAAGAGGCTGGGTGCGACCCACACTGATAACTTCCCATTTGTGATCTTGAAAACTTTTTATTTAGTATTTTTCAAATAACCAATTTTTTTTTTATATTTTTTATCGAATGTCAATTAGATATTTGTCCAAATTTAACCATTCATAAAAAATTGTACTATGTATAAAATAAAATATTTTAGAAGGCTCAATCGTTGTTCGTTCTCTGGATATTCGAGCTGAAATACAATTGTAACTACTTTTCTTTAGAATTTTTAACAGTTTTTGATTTTTTGTTAAAAAACTGTCCATTCAATATTTGTCAAAATTTTATCAGTTGCTAACAATTATGTTATGTAGAAAATAAAACAAATAAGAAGTCAATATCGTTACCCGTTTTTGAGAAATTTGAGTCGAAAGACAATTTATACCAATTTTTGGTAGAATTTTTTGTAGTTTTTAATTTTTTATAAAAAAACTGTCCATTGAATTTTTTTTTAAATTTTCACCAGTAGTCAACAACAACATTTTTCGTAAAATAAAATTATTTTAAAGTTAATATCGTTTTTCCATCTAAGGATATTCGAGTTATAAAATTTTTTTTTTAGTTTTTTTGATTTTAAAAAATAATGGTATATTGATTTTTTTCCAAATTCATATCAAATTTGTATGACGTCATAATGTGTCGAATAAAATTTATTTAAAGTCAATAGCATTATTTGTTCGTGAGATATTTGAGCCCAACCAAAATTTTCACTTCTTTTTTAAACTGCTATAGTAAAAAAACAACTGATTGAATATTGATAGACGCCCTTTCAGCTTTTTTCGAAGTTATTATCTGTAAAACAAAATTTATTTCAAGTCGATATCTCTACTCGTTCTTGAGATATCGACGACGAAAAATGGTACCAGAACGTACGGACGTACGGACGTACGAACGTACGTACACACGCACACACAGACATCTCTCTAAAAATGATTGATATAGGCTCTACGGACCTTGAAACGTCGAGAAATGTCAAAAATTTCAATTTGACAAATCGGACCGATTATAATAACTCCCTATGGGAAGTTAATAAAATAAAATAAAATAAAATAAAATAAAATAAAATAAAATAAAATAAAATAAAATAAAATAAAATAAAATAAAATAAAATAAAATAAAGTAAAATAAAATAAAATAAAATAAAATAAAATAAAATAAAATAAAATAAAATAAAATAAAATAAAATAAAATAAAATAAAATAAAATAAAATAAAATAAAATAAAATAAAATAAAATAAAATAAAATAAAATAAAATAAAATAAAATAAAATAAAATAAAATAAAATAAAATAAAATAAAATAAAATAAAATAAAATAAAATAAAATAAAATAAAATAAAATAAAATAAAATAAAATAAAATAAAATAAAATAAAATAAAATAAAATAAAGTAAAATAAAATAAAATAAAATAAAATAAAATAAAATAAAATAAAATAAAATAAAATAAAATAAAATAAAATAAAATAAAATAAAATAAAATAAAATAAAATAAAATAAAATAAAATAAAATAAAATAAAATAAAATAAAATAAAATAAAATAAAATAAAATAAAATAAAATAAAATAAAATAAAATAAAATAAAATAAAATAAAATAAAATAAAATAAAATAAAATAAAATAAAATAAAATAAAATAAAATAAAATAAAATAAAATAAAATAAAATAAAATAAAATAAAATAAAATTAAATTAAATTAAAACAATAAGATTGAACGAAAAATAAAATGTAATAAAATGAATTGAAACGGAATTTTATAATAAAGGGTGTTTTTTGGAGGTATAGAACTTTAAGTTGCCAATACTTTTTTAACTGGCGACTACTTAATAGCTGTTAAAAGATTTGTGTTCAGTTTGGTATGGTATTCCAAATAGACTGCCTCTTGAACAACGCTTCTAAATTGCGCAAATTTGTTTTGAAAATCATGGTTCCGTTCTGTTCTTTACGTTCTAATAATCCTCAAAGTGACAGCCAAAGAGCCATGATTACTGACTTTTTCGTTACTTCGCTGAACAACCATAGCAACAAGACGGCGCAGCTCGTGCCACAATTGATTTATTGAAGCAAACGTTTGGTAACCGCATTGTTTCACGTTTCAGACCTGTGAATTAGCCTCCAAGATCGTCTGATTTAAAGCTTCTCGATTATTTTCTGTGGGAATATATAACGAAACGATCGACCACTTGTATTTCAACATTTGTCACGTTATTGCCGATATACGACCACAAATGTTGGAAAAAGTTATCGTAAAATTTTACCTACAGATTAAATTACGTCATTAGAAAAACAAAATAAACAATTCATTTCATTTTTTTGAAAATACCAAAAAATATATTAAAGTTGATTTTTTTTAAGATTCTGGGACGAATTTTTAAGTTTTGCTCATTTTCTCTTTTTAAACACACCCTAAATAAAAATTGACATGAGTTAAACATTTTGGAAAACTATAAATTTTTTGAGTTTTTACAGTCGTAACTGTTGATTTCCTTAAATTTTTCTTCGACATGAATTCAAAACTTATTGGCCAAGAAAAAAAAAAACCTAGCTTCACATTAAAAAAAAGTAATTAATTAAGTTTTATAGCCAAAGCACCTCCTGTTTGTGTCACATACCAACAACAGAAACTATTTTTAAAAGGTTTTGAAAAATGCACATGTCTACCTATACCTACGATATGTTTCTATGAATTTCTCATTATACCTATATGTATAATAATAATTGCTTTTTGCACCGGCAAAATTTTCTGCTGTTCTCTTCGCAACAAAATGGAATTTTTAATGAACATTTTTCCAAATTAAATTGAATTAATTTTTGTTTTGTGTTTCTGCCTGTGATATGTTTTGCTTTTTCCATTTTCATAAAATCTGCAAACGAAGATAAGTATTATTATTGTGAGCTAGCATTATTTTTAGAAGTTGAATTTTAGTTTATTTTTACGGAAGAAATTAGAAAACATTGGCTTTGGGCAAGTGTTTCATACAAAAAAAAAAACCAACAAAATGAAACCAAAAATAATAATTAACTCCTGTGCATGAGCAAATAAGTACCAATTGCAATTTAAAATAAAGAGTTTTCTATTTTTTTCAATTTTATGCGAAAATATCTTCATAATAATTTTTTCGGTTTTTAAATTATGTTTTTTTTTTTTAATTATGAAGATGGAAAAAGTTTTTTTCGAACTCGTTATAGTTTATTTATATAAAAAGCCTAAATTTTGAGTTTTCGACCACCGACCCTTGGAGTGTTGCCGCTATACATACATAGGATTAAAACCTACGAAAATTCAATATGAAGAGGAGGGAATGTCGTTAGGTACCTTTTATTATTTTAAATATAATTTTGAGAATCGGTGACAATAAGATTTGACCGATTTTAATAATAAAAAAAATTGTTTTGGCAAAAAAAAGGGTCCGCCATCTAACGTTTTTTTTTCAAATAGTGCTTATTTCGTGAATGGTAACACTTAGCTTATGTCTGATTTGACAGATAATTAGTTTTATCCTTCCGCTGAACGAATATGGTTGCGTATTCGCTTGAACAACGCTGGGAAATATTGCGACATTACTTTGAAAAGTGAGCCTGGAGAAGATGCCAATTTTGCCAAAAAAATCATCTTTTCAGATAAAGCTCATTTTGATCTTGGTGGGTATGTGAACAAGCAAAATTGTCGCACTTGGAACACAGAAAACCAGCACGCATACATTGAAAAGCCGATACCTACACCTAAAACGAGTCACTCTTTGGTGCGGATTTTGGTCCAGAGGGCCAACATTTGGTTTCAACAGGTAGGCGCTACGTGCCACACAGCCGAAGCTACACTCAATGTTTTGCACCCTGTTTTTGAAGATTGCATTTTCAGCCGCAGAGCTGATGTCGTTTGGCAACCTCGGAGCGGCGATTTGACACCGTTTGACTGTTATTTGTGGAGTGCTGTAAAAGATAAGTGTTACGCCGACAAGCCAGAGACAATTGACGCTTTAAAGGACATATTCGTGCAGCCATTGGTGAAATACAGCTGCACACAATCAATATGTGCTTAAAAATTGGACCGATCGTGTAGGCCAAGGCAGCCATTTGATTCAAATTCCATTATTAACCGGAAGGATTGTACTTTCAAATAAAAAAAAAAAATTGAGAAAATATTCAGTAGTTTTTTTTTATAGCATTTTCAAAAAAAAAAGTTATTTAACGGACGCTTTATATTCCAGTTTTATTCACACCTTTAAAACAGAAGTTTCTTTAAGGTCTGGCTTTTAAAATATTTACTTCCAAAGTTATTTTACTTATTTTCGACACCACTGTGCAAATAAGTCTTCCCATTCTAATATCTTTACTACAAAGCATCGTATAAAACAGAGCTCTTCAGATCTGTTAAAGAATCGGACAGACCATTTAATGTACAATTTTTGAAAAAAAAAACGAAATCACCTTTCTCATAAATTCTTCTGAAACACAACAAAACACAGTTTTTTTTTTAAATATATATTCTAACTCTAATAATTCCCTTAAACCTGAAGCTTCTTTCAGTTCCGTTCCTCTTCTCTTCCAAAATGTATTCATACATTTTCGACGCCACTGTCTTAAAAAATTCAATCAAGACGAAAGATTCCTTATAAAATATTTAGGTTTTAATATCCATTTCAATTTTATAACCGCCTACTCCAAACAAAGCTTATTTTCTACCCCTTCCTTCCCTTTCTCTCTCTTGCTCTTCATCATCCATTTATTATAGATCAGATATAAAACTGCCAATTCCAATAGGAATGGAAAAAAAGAAAACCTCTTCACTCATCCATGAATAGCTGAAACATTTTGTTTTTATAATAAGAAGTCTAATATCAAAAAAGTTTTGTCGACACATAGGACCAGCAAAAGAACCAAAACAAAAAAAAAAACCGAAGACAAAAATGAAATACAAAACATATTATATTAAAAGCACAACTTTTATAATTCCTTTAATTCTTATCCCAGGAGGATATACAGTAGACTGACTATAAGAAAAAAAAAAGACAACAAAACCACACAAAACTGAGTTTCGTAAGTTTTTCCTTTTTATAAAGAACGAAAGCTAACTAAAAGGAAAAGAGATAAGAAACAACAACAAAAAATAAGAAGAAAAGAGAAAGAAAAAAAAACTTAACCCATAACTTTTATCTTTATCCCTAAAATCCTTCACAAAATATTCTTTCCCTGTTTCTTTTGCTTTTACCCTTTCCATAAACCATACATCTTCTTCCAGCGATAAAATTTTTACTCTTTCTTATTTTTTGTATTACGTACATTATGCGTGGTTAGATTGGCGGTTTGGTTTATAAGTTTGTTGATTTAACCAAGAAGATAATGTTTTCTCAAACTTTTATTTGTTATTTTATTTTTGATAGACAATCAAGACTACCAGGAAGAGATCACATACAAAAAAAAAAATAGAAATTATTGTAACTTAAATAACTGGTCCACTCTATTCCAAAAATTTAGAAAATTAAATAGGGTGCTTACCATTTTACCCAGTGGACGAAAATTTAGCTACCATTTGACTTGACAAATAAATCTTCCCGATAAGAAATCGAAATCCGTCTCCCGAAAAACTGACACCTCAGGTTTAACCTAAATAGTCACCTTAGATTGGAATTCTGCTATAATTCAAACCTACCCTATATCATTAATAAAGCTTACCTTATGTTTTAATTTCCATTATATTGAATTTGAGAAAACATTCCTAATTAATCTAAGTTTAGAAAAAAAAAAAAAAAAAAACAATTCTTCCCACATTAAAAGATGGGCGCAATTTTTGGAATTAATTTTCATCCCCAAATCCCCATCGAACCATCAAGCATTTTAGATTGAAAGATTCAATTTACCTTAACTAAAGTCCATTAATCACAACACAACATGCCCTCTTCTTTCAAGGGAATAGGCAAAAAAAAAAAAAAACAACAAAGGTCTTTTTGTCTACCTTTACTTTTAAAACTTGATCTTCGTCTATTAGGGAAATTTTTGGGGTTGGGTTTAATGGGGTAGTGGTGGGAATTTATATAAAATATAATAATAACCCTAACCATATAATCCCCCTCAGAAACATGATGGTTTTAAGTGAATATGACTCAACCGCTCATATCTGCACAATGGTGGCAGGAGTGTGGGATGAGCGTGTTTCCATGAGACACTAGAATTAATTTGAATTCCATAAATTCTTATTTGCACCTAAATAAAGACAGGGGCGGATTATAAAAAAAAATAGAATAAAATAAATATCACACTTTACCTATAATTGAGAAAAGTTAAATACATATTCGAAAATAAAAATACAACCATTTCTTTGTTGAAAAGTAGTTTTAGGCAATTTCTTTTAAAACCTAGATTTAGACCATTAATATTTTTAACTGTCTTCACTAAATACTTCCACTGAAATACAATAGGTCTTAATATTCATAACCATCAATTAAATGGTTCTTGCTCAAATTTTGAGGAGATTAGACCAGTGTTTATACCAGTTATAGTGACATAGTAATCAGAAGTAAGTATGAAACTGAAAAAAAAAACAATAATATTATTAACTATGCATAATGTATGTACATACATATATGCAATTTTTATACCAGTGATATGAACATAGCAAAATGTTCTGGTAGTCGATTGTTTTTTTTACTCCGTATTGAATTTAAAAGTTAGTTTTATTGCTTTTTAGTTATCACGTAGAAAATGTAATAAAATATTTAAGTTTGCAAACACAATGGATTCCTCTGTTTAAATGGTCGAAAACGTGCCCGAAAATTCGGAAACAAAAGTTTTTAGTTAGTAATCGAGATTTTGTTTTGACTTTACAAAAATAACATTGCATAAATCAAACTCTGTTTTATTACAATCATTTAGCAGATTAAGTTTAAGACTTGGAAAAAATGAAATAATTGCTCATTTTGTAGGGTTTATCGTCTTAAGAATTTTAAATGGTCTAAAAATTATATAGCAAAAATTTTCTCAGTTAAAAATTTGCTAATATTTTATTTATAATAAAAAACACGTTGTAAATTGAATTATCCATAAATAATAATTTGAATACATCAAAACAATTTATACCATTTAGAGAGTAAATTAATCTTATCATTTTCTGAACTACATAAATCACTGATTGTATGAGTCAAGCCTTTATAAGGTTGTTGAAAAATATTCTCAACGTTATTATTTTTAGATAATTTAAGCTTTTTATAAAGTTTATACCATTCAGCATAAATAAAATTAATTAAAACTGAACCAGATAAATATAAACAAAGCCAAAAATTTTAATAATACCTCAGCAGGTTTAATTAATATTTTCGTCATAAATGGGTCCAAAAAAGTATTTGTTTTAAAATGATCTAAAATTTCTTTCCCTTTACATTTTGTAATAAATGAAATTGATAGGTTAGTTTTAATTTCACGGATTAATTTTAATTGGTTTTATAATTTATTCATAGTTTGGTCTAAGATAATAAGTGAAAATAGTCTCAATTTTCATATGTTTTTCATTTGTTGGGTATCATTTTTTTCAAAGAAAGCAATTGCACAACAAACTAAATGCCAACTGGTCTAAAATGGTTTCTAATCGAACATGGTCCAACATTTCTATATTTTCTATTTGTTGTAAATAGTTTTTTTTTTTTAATTGATGGGAAAGAATTAAAACAGGAAAGACTTAAAATTAAATAGTACTTGTTTTCACTGGTCTAATATTGATTACATAGGTCGGTATAACAAGTTGTTAATTTTCTTTTTGTAAGAAATATATTTTTTTTAGGGAATAAAACGGTTAATTTATTCCAGATATATTATATTGGTTACAGTCTATTGGTCTAAAAATGTCTTCCACAATTTTGATGGTTTTTTTTTATATTGTAGACTTAATTTTAATTGTATAAGCTCTAAATTCGATTTGTAGAAATTTTTCGACTTTTTGACTTTGGCTATTTTTCTAAAAAAATATTTTTGGCTACGAAAAAAAGTGCCACAGACACATTATATTTTAAATCCAACCCCGTCTAATGGATTTTCGTTGCACACTTTTGTGAGAATATAATAGTTACACATAAACGGGTTCACTCAAACCAAAAATTCTTATTGTTTATTACTTAAAACACTTTTGACATTTTTGACAGCTGCTGATGGTGTCAGCAAAAATATGAACCATTTCATTAAAATACAAAACAATTTACGATAAAACTATTAAATTCGCTACTAGAGCTGGCCAGGAGTCCGAGACGAGACTCCTCTTTTTCGTATCACTAAGTCTTATTTCGGTCTCGTCGTGGTACCAACTCAGAATATCTCTGATTTTGCAATCTTTTGTGAGAAAAATTAAACACATGTTCATTAAAATATTCAACTTTATGGTTTAAAAACACGGTTTTGAATATTTTGCTTTACTGGAAACACCACGAGACTCGCGAGACTCTAGGTAAGTCTCTCTTTCCAAAACCTACAGTTTCCTCTTGGTCTCGTTTCGGTTGGCTAGAAGTTAGTCTCGTGACCAGCCCTAGCTGCCACCCGCATCATCATCACAGTTTTTGTCTCTCCAAATGACATTTCGCCTAATGTAATTTGACATTTTGCAAAATTATATCTAATTACTTAGAACAAGGTGCATAGGGGGGGTCTTTGATGTGGTGATGATGGTAAAATTTCACATATATCTGATGAAATTAATATAAGGTAAATTTATAATAAATTCACCTCTGGCTGACGAGTCGTCCGGGCTAGGACGGCTGACGGGTGGATGGTGGTGTTCATCATTAATTGAAATTGCTAACCGCGTTCTCTTTCGTGTGTCGGCAACAGTGGAACGTGAAAGGTTATGCACACCATATCATCGTGAAATGTATGTTACTCTCAAAAACTAAACCACTTGAAGGTGCTCAATGTCACATTAATTGGAATTAGGGATAATTTTGTCTTAAGGGCGGATTCTGGTAGTTCATTAAATTACACTGTTGTATCATCGTTATGATGGCTGTGATGCAACATATAATGATATGTCGGTACCTGTGTGTATAGTAGATCCTTATTTGCCTGAGAGGGTTTTTAAACAGTAATTTACCTTTTGAAGGATATATTGTTGATGTAAATTAGAATCATTAGATGAAAATTATATATATTCACAATAATGTCATTTATCTAAGTTTATAGTTGAAAGTGATTTATTATTTTGTTTAATGTTTTATTAATGTAAGTTTGGTTATTGGGTGTGTAGTTGAAGTGATGTCTGCTAACATCACAAACTTAAATTTAATGGCTTTTATTAGATCAAACTGTAGTAACAGTGGTCTTTAATAATTCAGTTTACAATAAAGTGAATTCTGGTAGTTCAGGCTAAAATCAAATACTGTCAGGCAGTTCAAAAATAATTTCGGCGGAATTTTTATTTTTCAATTATTTTTTTTTATAATAAATTTTTTTAACAATTCTTATTTTTTACCGTTTTAGTTGTTTTGTTCTTAACAAAATATTTTATTAACGAAAAAAAAAAACAAAAAATAAATTTAAAAATTAAAAAAAAAATATTTCACTTCAAATTATCTTCGTTTTCTTTTTTTAATTCAAAGAAATTAAATTTTTTTCAATGCAAGATATTTTTGTGCTTTATTTTGCATTTAGTGCAAAGTATTTTCCTTTTGAATTATGTACTATTATTTTTGATAGCACATAATTTGCTTTATTTATTTTCTTAACACCAAACATAACGCTACCTGGTATACATTTTTTTTTGCATTTTTGAAAATTAATCTCAATTTTATTTTTTCGGCATTTTGCATTTAATTTTGTCCAATTAAATTTTTGTTTCCAAAAAATAGGAGGTACGAGTATAAGTATGTATCATTTTTTTTCTTGAATTTTCTTAAAAACAGTATAATTGATTACGATTTCTTTTCTTATTTAAGAGTTTCTTAAAATTATAGATTAGTTTCAATACCAACAAGTTGAAAAAAATGTTTTTTTTTGGGATTTTCAAAAAAATAACATTCCATTGTATGCTTTATATTTCCTAGGTTTTTAATAATTTGCATCATGCTTTCTTATTTGAAAATGAAATTTAATATTTAGCTCCATCCATTACGGTATATGTCATATCACCTCAGCGATAAAATTTATTTATGTGGAAATGACTTTATTACTGTCTCGTTTCAAAACGTGTTCAAAAAGTGTTTTTGATGGTTAAGTTTTGCCAAATCCAAAAATACTATAAAATTAAATTGAATAAGACTCGAATTCAAAATACTTTGGATGTCCTTATTATACATATCTTAAACCGTAGGAATAAGATTTTCATAAAACTGGTGTTGAAGTAAATCAATAATAGGGCTGTAAGTAATTAAATTTTGTTGGTGAAAAATTATTTTTCAAAAAAACTTGTCATATAATCGGATTTTTGGTTTTTAAACTTTCCAATAAATGCTTTGACAGATTGCAATCTTTTTTTTTCAAAGCTTATACGAAAATTATACTCATTTATTTATTATTAGTATTTCATCGATAAATTAGATGCCATCTTCGGTTTTGTGTTCAAACTTCCATTTTGACTTAGTTTAGTAATTATGCTTTTTCATATTTTTCTCTTTTACACACTGGTTTTTAAAATATTTTTTATTTATTTCGTGCATTTTATTTTTTCCAATTTTTTTAAATAATTTGCATTAAATACTTAACATTTTTGATTATATTTAATTAAGACTTTTGAATATATTTTCTAGTATTTTCATCTTAAATTAAAAAAAATTTAATGCATTTAATTTTGAACTTCCATTAATTTTTAATTGAAAGTGTATTAAATTTTTTTAATGAATATTTAATTTGTCTTCCTCTGAATTGTTTAATAATAAATAATATATAATAAATAATATAGTTATTTTCTTTAGAATGTAAATATTTTATAAATTTACCTATATTATTTTACTTTGAACTTAAAATGGCTATGAGAAATTTTGCACTCCCTTCAATAGCTATTTATTAAATTCTCGAACTCAAAATAATTATTTTAACCAACAATAAAGCGTTAAATTAAGAAACAAACACAACACAACGTATTCGTGTGCTTCTATGAATTTCTAAATACCAATTTTATCCTTATTAAAATTCATATCACATTCAGTTGGAAATGTTGATATATAAAAGACAATGATTAGAAGCAAACATCATTTATTAAATACTCTACAAAATATGTGTATAGGTAGATCTGCTTTTGTGTCTTTATATAAATTGCCTTCCAAAATAAATAGGTTTTGTGTCTTTGTATTTGTGTATTATAATAACATTCAAATCAATTTTCATTTCAAACTTCCACTCTCTCACTCTGTCTCTCTATCGCAAACTATCTATTTTCATCAAAACAAAAGCAAAACCCTTTAATCAAATATTCATGTCCTGGACCGAAATTTATATACCTTTAGTGAAGTCAACCCCTTTTTCTAAGCTTTATATATCTTTATGAGCTATCATCTTTTATTATAGACTAGAAAAAAGTATCTACATTTTTGTGTGGTCTACCTATGTATGTTAGAGAGTAATATCCTTAAAAGAATCCCTAATGTGCTAATTCAACTATCACTGTCCCTTTTTTGTTTAATTAAACTTATTAAATTTCATATATTATTATCCAAGACGGATAAGGTATGAATATTCAATTAAAAATTTTATTTATGATATACCGCACAATGGTGAAAGACCAAAAGAATATATCCTATACCCTCAGGATACTCTGGCTTTTCTCATGTTCAAGTCAGTAATTTAACTTCAGGGATTTTCCTTTTTCAACTTTGAACCTATATTCAAAGCCTTTGTGTGTTTATTTGTTTCAAAATGAAAGAAAAAAAAATGAGGATTTAACTTTTGGTTGCTGTGTTGGATGTGGAAGGCAATGAAAGCCAAACATTTTATATTGCCTCAAAAATAAACCATCTTTATGGTTTTTAATTTACAGAAAACTCAGTCATACATATATGTATAGAAATAACAGTGTATATGTATATGTAGGTAGCTACTCAAAAGTAAATCAAAAATGAAAAACTTTGAAAAGGATCACGATCTATGATAGTGTGGTGTTGCTGGTGGCGATGGTTCATTTAGATGGAAGACCTTTTCGGGTCTATAGGAGTGCTTTGAACTTTTTCCGAGTCTATCTTTAGGTTAGGTTGTTTTATAGTTTTTCTCAAAAAAAAAAAAAAAAACAACGCACACACAACATATAATAATTTTGCTCTTTTATGCTCGCATTGAAATCCTTTCTTTCGGATGAGTTGAATTAGATTTTCACATGAAGAACATAACGCCAATATACCGACCTATATCCTTGATTCTCTGAGGCCGTAACTTACCCTATCCAAAGCTTACGTTCTATCACAACAAAAAATTCACAAATACAGAATATGCAAAAGGATTTACGCTCTATCTCTAAGCCACACAATATTATTTCTATTCCCAAAAAAAATAGGGGTTCTTGTAAGATTTTTTTTATTTATGTTTTTGGGAGAAAAAAGGACGTTTTTTGAACATTTTGTCGGCATTTTTTAGCCAATTTTTCTTAAGGATGAATATTTTTTCACTTTTTCTTTTCAGAATTTACTTTAGACTTTATTTTTGTTTAAAAAATTTTTTTTTGACAACTAGTTTTTAGCAAAATATTTTTTTTTGGGATTTTTTAAAAAAATATCACTTCTTTTTGCTGCAAATTTTTTTTTGAAAAATGTCACATATTTTTTTTGGCAATTCACAGTTTGTTTTTTGAAGACAAATTTGGTTTTTTGCAGCATTTTTTTCGAGGGTATTTATTCACAATTTTTTTGTCAATTATTTTTGATACTTTCATCTAAAAACATTTTTTTGGAGATAAAGTTGGTTGGTTACTGATAACATATTTTTTTGATAATTTTTTTTTTACCAGGAGTTTTTTTGACATTTTTTGACAAAATTTCTTCTTTTTGAATTTTGTTTTTGTGGATTTCTTAGTTTTAATCGAAGATTTTTTAAAGTTTTCGTTTGAAAACTGTTTTTTAAGTTATTATTTACGACTTTGCATTTTTCAGTAGGTATATATATTATTTATTTTAATAAAAAAAACTGTTCTTAAATATTTTTCGGTTGCCGCTTCAGATTAGAAAAAAAGAAGATTTTTTTTTCAACTTTAAAAACCTTGAATTATTCGCATTTACACACACATTAAATTTTTTTACGATGCAGACTTTTTATCCATCTCCATTGCACAAGTTCTTTCGCCCCTATGTGCGATTCACCTTGGTTTTCTCCTTTTTTGAACTACCTTCACCGAGCAATTTGGGTCAACAAAAAACCCATGAGATTTACACGGTCACTTCTTTTGTTTGATACTTTGACATATTTTTGATTAAAATCTTTCACAAAAAATGAAAACGATGATTTTGAAAAATTAATGATAAAATATGAAATGCTAATATCCTCGAGTGACCACTTTGACTTTGTTTTTATCTCAAATTTCAAATCAAAAAAAATTTAAATCGATTTTTTTTTGAAAAATAAAATATGAAATGCTAATATCCTCGAGTGACCACTTTGACTTTGTTTTTATCTCAAATTTCAAATCAAAAAAAATTTAAATCGATTTTTTTTTGAAAAAAAAAAAACTTTTCCGAACATTTTCAACTTTTTGATATCAGTTGAAAAACACCAAAGAATCTCCAAACAAAGAGGAGATTGATGTATAGGATTCTTGAATTATACATCAGGTGCTAATATTCGAAGAAGTAAAAAAGAGAATTTAAAGACATTTTACACAAAAAAGTTTTGCGGGCAACGGCAACAACTTATGAAAGAAGAATTCCGCATTACAATAAAAAAAAATATGTATATTGCTTCGGGGAAGTACCATTCAACGTTATCATTCTCAAAGTTTTTAGTTTTTCTTCTGATAAATAAAAAAATTGAACATTACTCAGTTTAAGGTCCTGAATTTTGTATGAATTTATCTGTGCAAATGCTTCGGGAACTTGTACTTTTGAAATACCGAAATGTGTAACGTTTAATAAAATGCCTGTTCTGTGAAAAACGAATAGCAGGACTTCACACTGTGGATTTTTTTTTTCAATAATGCATCAAAGAATAGGTATTATGTTTTTGAATTAAAAAAAATAATGAAACAAAAATAAAATTATTTTACTGTTGAAATGATTTTATTGAAGTCCAGAAAAAAATTTTCAAAAAAGCCCAATCTGAGAAAAAGTTCTAAGTGAATTTACAGAAAAATTTGACTTTCACAACGACATATCTTTTCATTGCTACCTGCTGTACTTGCTATGTATGTTTGATTGCTAGACAGGAAAAAATACAGAAATGTTTTTTAAAAATAAAAAAATCCATAATCCTCAATGCCGAAATAAAAATTTAAAAAAAAATATTGCGATAACAAAATTTTATTCGATGAAAATTTTCATCTTAAAAACTTTTTTCTCAAAATAAATTTTGACAAAAAATGTTAAAAAATCAGCAGTCAGAATTTGACAGGATTGAAAAAATACCGAACATAAATTTGTAAGGAAAAAATTGGTGAAAAAAAAGTATAAAATTTGTGAAAGAGAAATTGTCAACCATGTGAACTTTTTTTGAACCACGAAAATACAAATTGCTCAGAAACTAAATTGTGAAAAACAGTTTTGTTAAATTTATAAAAATAAATTGTAAATAAATGTTTTGCAGAAAAATGTTCTTGTTGCAAACTTTTTTTTTTAAACAAAAGAATATTATTATAAACTCCATCCAAAAATTTTGATGACTTTACAAAATTGGTTGAAATCACTTCAACATAATAATAAAAAAAAAACAAAGTCAGATAAGACTTTTTTCGTTATTTTATCAAATTATCGTTTTGAACGCATCTCAATCTTCCCGACACTTCGCACATCCTTTTTATTAGGTAATCGTTGTCATTTCAAATAAATATAAAAAAAAAAACATTATCAACCCCTAAAATTTTTACACTAACTATGTAATATGTATGCATATAAATTATTGAAACTGTCAATTCATAAAAAAATTGTCAGATTAAATTACCTTGAACGATGCTATTCATCAACTAAAAAAAAATGTATGACACGTGTGACAATGGTAATGTGGCACTAAACTTTTGCTGTTTAGGAAATTACAATTTTTTTCTGCTTATGTACATATTTTTGTGTTTCAAATTTGACTTCAAGTGAAACATAAAAAAAATATATTTTACCGGAATTTTATATTCTTTTCAAGATACCACACCACAGCACCAAACACACATATCAAGATGTCTTCAAAATTCTGTCTTGTTTCAAATTTTATTGGAAATTCATGGAAGTTTTTTGCTTCGCGTTGAGATATGTGTCTTTCAAAAATGCACCCTTCTTTCGCTTTGAGTTTTGTCTAAGGGTTACTTTGTAGGAGTAAAAGGAATAAAACAAATTCCTTTTTTCCTAAGAAGTATTTCAATGTGCTTAAATTCGGATGGTTGAGAAATAACAAAAAAAAAAACGTTTTTTTTTTCCTCTGTTGAAGTGAAAATATTTATATATAAATATATACTTTTTTGGTTTGCATAGTTGATATTCATAACTTGAGACGTATTTATATGGAATGTCAGAAACACCTGTTCCGTCAGGTATATTAAGGTGCATGGCATCATGGCAACATCATGATGGGTTTTCCTTGCTGCTTTTTCAGGGAACACATAAATGTTTAACAAAATTTTGATAAAGGACGAAAGAACGAAAAAAAAATAAAGTGATGTAAATTCCTTCTGCATATCTTATGAAGACGGGATAACATTTTACAGGTACTCCGTTTTCAAAGGATTCCATCAGAAAAAAGTCTCTCTGTCGAAATTGACAGGATTTTTTTTTTTTTGTTGCTGAATTGAATTTTTGTTTTTCAGTTCATGCAACAGAAAAATATTTTATCCTTAAGGCAATCAAAAAGAAATTCTAGAAAAAAAAATTTATCATCATTATCACTTCTTTCGTTGCAGTTAGATATAAACACCAAAATTTCATTACATCGAAATTATTCCTTATCTAACTTTAACCTCGTTATCTCATCTTGAAAAGCTTTGAGCAGCAGGGATTTTCAGTTTAATATTTTTTTTTCTGAAAACACTTAACATTTTGTCTCCATAGCGAGCAAGAGAAGTCATAGTTCCACAAGCTTCAACATAGCCTGCAGGTATTAAAGTGTAAATCCAATTGAATTCCAACGAGTGTCACAAATGGGATGAAAAATAATGGTCAAGTGCCCAAGCCAGAAGAGGACCGTACCCGGATCCGATTGACTATGGATGTTTGTAAGTTATTCTAAAAAAAAGGAGAAAAATAGGAAAAAAATTGAAAAAAATGATCCATTAAGGTAGGGTGATGTTTGTGGGGAGGTGGGGGGGGGTGTAGAGGACTTTTGATTTAGGTCACTCAATGAATCGAAAGTGCACCACTGATGCGCCATCTATATTGCACATGTACATTTCACACACAAAAAATAACATCCTTTGAAGGATATAATCATTTTCCATTGCATCGTCGTCGTCATCGTATGTCGTTAGAAGCACTCACATTTGTTTTTTTTTTATTTATAAATCTTTTATAGATGCACGAGTCTTATGTGGGTTTTAACTTTTATTTTTTGTAGAAAATAAAGGTAAAAATGTGCATTTAGAGGAGTCTCTGTTCTGAGGGCATATACAAAGGTTTTATATGGCAGTACTCCAGCCACATGAAAATATCCTTATAACCCAAAAAAAAAAAAAACAGTATGGGAGATATTTAAATTTGCATCAACATACAACAAAACTAAAAGAGGAGATAACACAGAGTGTGAAAGTGTCACTTTGAGAAAAGATAAATGGAATGAATTTTAATTCATTTTCCTGGTTGGTTCGGGGTTGTATAAATGTACATATATACAGTGAGTACCAAAAGTTTGAGTTTATACGTAAATTTAATTTTCAATAAATTGTTTGTAGTTTACCTCGTTTTGAATTGTGTTGAATTGCACATTCATTTTTCAGAAAGGAACATATTGCATAGTTTATCTATTTGTACTCATTTTTTATGGTGCCGTTTAGTATTAAGTTTGCGATGAGAGAAAAATTATTTACAAAGCAATAAGATGAATTGATTTTTAATACATTTCTTCTTCCCTTCAAATTTTCTTGAACCAAAAATTTATTTTAGTAAGTACATCCTTTGGGGTCTTACGAAAATGAATATTTAAAATAAATAAATTCAGTCCAGCTGCTTTCAAAGTATTTGTGCAACATTAAATATAATTTTATTGTAAAATACTCGTTTTAGTGAAAATATTATTTTAATTAACATATGTAGGTCACTTAACGGGTACAAATATTTTTTTATGCCAATTTAATTAAATTGAGAAAAAGTGCGTATACGCCACAGTGCACTATTGCTTTTATCTCTGAAATATTTAACAATCCGAAATATTTAACAGAATGCTGGAAATATAAAGAAACATTGTAAAAATGTTAAAAAGCATGCTAGTTTTACCTCTCTGAAATTTTTCTTTTATAAATTTCAGGATATTGTAAGCGAGTATTTTGAAAAGTTGAATTTTGAAAATTTAATTTTGCAAAATAGAATTAAAAAAAACGGAAATTTGAAAAGTAACATTTTGATCCGCAAAGTTGAATTTCATTTTAAAATTTTCTGCTTTTCAAAAATCTGTCCTTAAAAGTGAAATATATTTTTCTTTTAAGTCTACTTTATAAAAATTTGCTTTTTAAAATTTGGTTTGATTTTATAAGTCTTGCAAAGTTGAAAACAGGTTCAGCTAAAAAACTACATAATTACGTTTTTTTTATTTGAGTTTTAAAATTAATTTTACTAAATTTACTAATTTTTCAAAAAAAAAATTGGTAAAAAACGGGGAAACAATGACGCATGACAAAAAAAAGATCCAATGGAATAACCAAGCCTCAAAAAAAAAAAAATTGTCAAAATGCAAAAATAATTTTTTTGGAAAAAAAAAAATATTATTGGTCATACAATTTTTTTTCCAAAATTCTGTTGAAAAAGGCAACAAACTTTTGTCAGGCAATAACAAAGTGCAAATTGTTTTGAACCATCTACACAGTCATTTAGTCCATCAATTTTTGAAAATCTACAATAATTATATTTCCACAAGGAATTATGCTACTTCCTTCCATGTGTCCACTTTCTCTAACACATACAATATTTTGTTTTATATTTAGATAGAATTGCCTTTTAATCAAGATGGTTTCCAGGAGGTAACTCCCCTAAGTCAAATAGAAATAATTCCAAAATTCATAAATCAATAGATGGATACAATATCATCAATTATACCCAAACTTTTAACTCTACTGTAGGTATAAGGTTTTAAGTTTGCCTGATACAAAGTGTATACTCCTAGATGATGTACACTTCTTGTTTTCTAAATAGGTATCGTTTTGGGAACTGCAAGTCTCTGTCGTCCTTATCACCTCTCTACGAAGTCATTAGCTCCATCTTTTCTATTCCGATTGTATACCTGTGTCCTAAAATACTGTACAGAGTACACATCCATGAACAGGTTTTCCTAAAAAGGAATAAATAGGATGCATCCAGGCGATACGATCTATAAGCACATCAAACAACAAACCCTCAAAATCCCAACCCAACCCGACACCAACCAAATCCACTATCCCTGTCCCGATTCATGTTTATTTATGAGTTTCGATTTCTTAGATTTATTTATACGGATAATGATTGTGTTTTGAAATTTATACCCAACACCCGTCCATATGATTTTGCATCCAGAGTTTCTGCCTCTAGACCTATTATACGAAGTACAAAGAGACTTGGTCGAGACTTAAAAGAGACAACCTATATGATTATGGTATGTGGGTGGTTTTTTGGGAACTGGGTGGGTGGCATCTGCTATAATACTGCACAGATGGAATTTCACATAGTTAAGTCCGAGAGTATGTTGGTCATACTTTTTTGTACCTGGGTTATCTGGGAATGTCCTTCTGCTGCATACAGATTGTCCTGAATTTTGTTCCATGTTGGGTGCTTCTATTTTTTTTTGGTGTTTTGTGCCTAGCAAATATTTGCTTTGAACTTAAATGACATGAATGTGGAATGAATAACAAACAATCATCAAGTTTTGATGGTATTTGCCAAAAAGATATGGAGGAAAAAAATTGTTCTGGCGTATTGAAAATTATATAAAATGCAAACATTGGAATTATAGAAGCAGACCTTCAGAAGATGCAGGAATAGTAAAATTGTTGGTTTTATCTACAAATTCATTTATCCATTCAATTGAATTTTAATTTTTTATTGAAAACAAAATAAATGTCATATATTTTTTATATTTCTAAATTTGTTTTTTTCGATAAAAAAATGTTTTTGATTTTTTTCTTTAAAAAATGCAAGTAATGTTTTTGGTTTTATTTTTTTTTTGACACAAGCATAACTTTCTCAAATCGTCTACATAAAAAAATAGTCAAAATCGGTTCAGTAGATAATTTTAATATTTTTTAATTTCTTTTATTCAATTTTATCCAAAGTCAGCAAACAAAAAAATTTTATTTTTTTTTAAATAAAAATCTGTAATCTGTAGGTATGCCATTTTCAAGAAAAGACAGACCGGCAGAATTGCGGAATCCAGTTTTATATTTTGTATTAAAGCAATGTCATTATTACTCAAAAACTCGGGTTCGAATTTTCTACGAATGCCCTATAGCACCTTAAGTCACGCCTGAAAATATGCGTGAAGATTAGGAACTGTGTTAATAATATTACTGGTCGTATTGATAAAGTCAAGGTTTTCCATTTAGCCTATTGCCAAATTAAAAAAATATTTTTTTTAGTCCCGTTATATTTTCACTAGTCTCATAAAAGTAGACCTTAAAATATCGACGATAACAAAACGAATTAACGATGAAGTTGCAAGTTGCAGCCTTTTAAAATTCACTTTAGGAAAATTAAGAAATATTTTTGATCCCACAATTTTTTAACTTAGTGTATAACACAGTTAAAAAATAGAGAGTTTTACGTGCAACCACCTTTTTTTAAAAAATTTTTTTTACTTTATCACAACATGCAAAATTTTTGAAAATAGGTATTCAAAAATTTAATCTATTGTCTTGAAACTCTTTCAGTTCTGACAATATTGAAAAAATGTTCACAGCTTAAAAACCAGGAAATTTAATTCTAAACACTTAAATATTTTACAACATTCTCAACGGACTAGCAAAAAATAAAAAAAAAACTTAAATCCAAGATTTCCCAACACGTCCAAGAAAATCTAATTTATGATTTCCAATCCATATTCATTCCAATGAGAAAAAAATGGGGGTCCTTAAAACTGATAGGGTCAAATTAAAAATGCTCTGGACTTTGGTATTGAATTCTGATGCTCTGAAATTGAATGGTGGTCCACTCAAAACTTATTTAGAATTTTCTCCCTTTTCTATAATTTCACAGCCAGCATCAATCGCACAGATAGATGCGGTAGCTTAACTTAGCATAAATTGAAATCGGCAGCAATTTGAATTTTTAGGTTTTCCATCCACACCGCACCGCGCTGCAGGCAGATCACCCACAAAGAACATATAGATTGGTGTATATTAGGGTTTAATTAACGGAATTGCTACATTATTTGATTCGCGAGATTTCAGCAACGAAATTGATTCCACTCTCAGTGAATGCAATATCAAATTGAGCTCCTATAACAGTTAGTTAGTTAGTGCGTCTAAATCGAAACCATCATCCACCCTCAGGACTGCAGGTGGTTTATGGTATTGGCTTGGTATTCTGTTTGTTTGAATAAAATCCTGTTTATAATAAAAAAGTCGATATTCACACAAGAACACGATGATGTCCTGTGTGGAAATAGTTTATCATTTGCCAACATACATCGTTTAACAGTTAAAAAGGATGTGACTAGAGAGATCGTACATTTGCGTGGTGCGTGATGGTGATGGTATATACCTTTTCTATATCAGGAGGCAGAAAAGTTCAACTATTATAAACACAAAGGCGTGTGTGAAACTGGATCCCATTCATTTGGATCCTTGATTTCTCGTTTGTATTATATGAATTTATAGCTTTCATAGCTGGAATATGGCCATGGCGTTGGATGCTGATGGTGTGTATGCAGAGGAGGTTCGCCATGGAATGGATATTAAATTCCATTGGCTTACCCATGAAATTAGCCAGCAAATTGAGTCAAATTACGTGCGGTAGGTGTTTATAATCATCAGCAGAATATGGAGCCAGCAGACTACACCGACTCCTCTCCTGGATGTCTATAACTAGTGGTAAGTTGTACCGCATGCAGAGGCAAGCGTTTTTTTTTTTTTGTCTATATTTAGTATCCTATCACATGCCCTGAACATAATTATATGCGGAACACATATTCTCTTGAGGAACATTATGGTCGGGCCGAGAGATGAGCGAGTGAGATAGGCCGTTTTAGTAATCTGCAGAGATAGAAATAGCAGAGGATATTGAAGGACTCTACACATTGCCTGCTTTGCGCTTATTTCATGAATAGGTAGATTCTCTATGATTTGGAGAGTAATAAACGTGTGTGGTTCTAAAGCAGAACGTATAGAATATAGACACGATTAAGTGAGTTTATGTATGTTCGCAAACAATATTGATGCTTTTTGATTATTGCAGGGTCTATAAGTGCAGTGTTGAAAGGATATAATGGAAGTATGTGTAATAAGCTTTTATCACATAAATTAGTGCAACGCCAAAAGCGCTACTTTAATTATTTAGAATGGCTTTAATTTGTGTGAAAAATAAAATCAGACACTGAGGAGCCACAAAAAAAAATTATTACGGTTTTAGCTTCGAAGTAAGAGACTGAGAGATTAAAAAAGTGGTATTAATATGAGTTGTGTACTAAAAGAGTTTTTAATTAAATTTTAAATAATCATAAAGCCATTTCATTTGAAAATTTTAAGTATAAACTCATATAATGAAAAAATTATCAAACAACCAAAATTGCAAAAAAAAAAAAATAATCAGAAAACCTCTACAATTTTATTTCAAATATTACAAATAAAAAATGTAATACACGTATAATGGATCCTTAGCCGAAGGCAGTAAAAAAATTTGGGAAAAAAATTGGCCTGCATTTTTTTTAATTAATTATCACAATTTATTTTTTATCATTGATGGCGGCTTAGACAAATTTCTAATCAATTGTTCCCTGAAAATATTTGGATATCGAAATTGTTTTGAGAAAATTTTATTTTTGACAAAATTTTTTTTCGGTCTCTTTTTTGAAAAAAAAACATTTTGTTTATTTATTTATCAAACAGATTCCTAACAATTTTTAGAGCTTGAATTAATTTTTTAAATATAATATTTTAGATTTATTTTCTATTCGATTCATCGATAAATCTAATTCATCTCAAAAGTTATTAAAAAGTTTGATACATTTAGTGAAAGTTTTATTGAAACCATAATTATACCTATGTCTAGGGTTCTTTAAAAAATGACGCTGGCGTATCTTTCTTTCTGGAACATATATTTCAAAAATTTGAAAAATCGCTGAACTTTTTATTCGATACGAAAGTACATCAAGAACAAACAACAAGCACTGAACAGAACGTCTCTACAACTATATGAAGGAGTATCAAGTCTCCACTTAAGTTGCCTTACAACAAATCTATTGAAAGCTTTTTGAACTCTTTCAATACGATTTGTAGTAGAAACAGAAGTATTAGGATACCATCCAATTGAACATTATTCAAGAATTGGACGACTAAGGACATATAGACAGATTTTAAAGCATACGGGTTTGCAAACTCATTTCAGTTTCGCATGGAGTTTGCTTTCATGGAGTTTGCTTTCACAAATAATATAATCAATATGTAATGAAAATGACAGCTTCATATCAAAAATGAATCCAAGATCACAAATCTCAGATTTGCGATCCAGAATCTGGTTGAAAATAGTGTAGCTGTGCATCACAGGGATTTAAATAGACATTACATTTTTTAATATTTAATGATAAAAAATTTCTTTGACACCAATCCACTAATAAATTCAAATCGTTTTGAAGATTATGTAAATTTTCAGTAAAAAATAAAAGTGGACCAACCTGAGGTACTCCAGAAAGTACTTTTATTGTGTTAGAAATTATATATAAAGTATATAAAGTACTTTCGGAATTGGGTCTTTCAAGAAATAGTGCAGTTTAACAGGAAAAGAGTAATTATTGGTCCCAAAAATATCATAGAGAATAATATAATATTAACTAAATAAAAAGTTTTCAAGATCACAAATGGGAAGTTATCAGTGTGGGTCGCACCCAGCCTCTTTTTTTTATTGTTTTCTAGGAATCGAAAATTTGATTGTTTTTGGGCTTGAGCTGATAAGCTTGTTTCTAATCAGTTGATGTTCTCACTTCGTGTAATGAGCACATGGTAGTGGAGCATAGGATTGGCGCAGGGCCGAGGAAGTGGGAAGGGGTTAAAAAAATAATTGAGGAAAAGTTGAGTTGAAGTATGTAATCATTTATAATTTCTGAATTCTAAAAAGCTGAATATTAGATTAAGAGCATTTTGAAATACAGAATTTTGAAGTACCTACCAACAGAATTTTACTTATACGGATGGGATGGGACAGCCGATTTACTGCTACAAATCTGGAAACAATACAAAAGATGGTTAAAGACGGGGCTTAACATTTTTCCGAGAATGTTAAGAATAAACAAAACCTAAACCTAGTGATTCAGATTCAGCTAAAAATTTTATAAGTACCTGACGCTGTCTGTTTAGAAGAATGATTCCCATTATCTGACTCCTATATCCACGTGTTCGATATTCTATACTCTAAATGGGACTAGGTTTCTTCAAACATTGTAAACCAAATGTTTGAATGCTACATACAACCCTAGGTCCGATCAAACACCTCCAATTACCAAGAATTTTAAAGTGAATCACCAGGCGACCATGCGGCGGCAGTAGGTTTAATCTTTAATGCTTTTGTTAATTCTTCTCTTCTCGCGAAAGTGTAAAGCCCCCCTTTAACGAATTTTCGCTTTCTTTTCATATTTGTAGCAGAAACTCGGCTTTCACCTCAATAGAACCAACATTAGAGCACCTTTTGTCCTTTTCTCACTATCGTTCCTTACTGTTTAGAGTATTATTGATTTCTTTAACGATTTTTATTATCAGACTGCCAAGTCCATTTGTCCGTCCGATGTAGCTCTTGCGCCCGGTACATTTAATTTTTTAATGGAACTACCAGGCGTCCATGCGGGGCAGCAGGTTTAATATTTTGTTTATTCTTCTCGCAAAAATGTAAGGCCCTGCCTTTAACCAACTTTCGCTTTCTTTCACATGTAGCAGAAACTCGGCTTTCCCCTCAATCGAACCAACATTAAAGTACCTTTTGTCTTTCTCTCACTTTCGTTCCTTACTGTTTGAGTTTGGCTAACAAAAATAATAAAAGAAAATCGATGATGCGTAAGATTTCTTCTTTCTTTCTCAAAGGTCTAAGGTCCGAGCAATAAAATCTGCAGGGGCATATGCTTTTCCTTTGTTCAAGTTTGTGGGAGTAAATTGTCTGTTTCGTCGATTCAGCTTAGTGCTTAACTTAGTGCATTTTTGTTTTTCAAATGGTAGAGGTCAGTCGACTAATTGCTTAAAATATTAATTTTCGGGTTATTGATTTTTTTTTAATGATTTTTATTATCTGACTGCCAAGTCCAATGTTCGTCCGATCGTAACTCTTGCGCCCGGTACATTTAATTTTTTAATGGAACTACCAGGCGACCATGCGGGGCAGCAGGTTTAATATTTTGTTTATTCTTCTCGCAAAAATGTAAGGCCCCGACTTCAACCAACTTTCGCTTTCTTTTGCATTTGTAGCAGAAACTCGGCTTTCCCCTCGATTGAACCAACATTATAGCAACTTTTATCCTTTTCTCACTATCGTCCCTTATTATTTGGCTAGCCAAAAAATAAAAGAGAATCGATGATGCGTGAAGTTTCTTCTTTCTTTCTCAAAGGTCTAAGGTCCAAGTCTAAGCAATAAAAATCTGCAGGGGCATATACTTTTGTTTGGTCACGTTCGTAGGAGTAAATTGGCTTTTAATCGATTCTGCTTAGTGCAGTTTTGTTTTTCAAATGGACCGGTCGACTGATATATTGATTATTTTTATATATATATTATTATTATTATTATATTGATTTCTTTAACGAGTTTTATACGACTGTCATGCGTCAGGTAATTCGTAATTCTTGCGACCGGAACATTTAATTTTTAAATGGAATTACCAGGCGACCATGCGGAGCAGCAGGTTTAGAATTTTTGTTAATTCTTCTCTTCTTCTCGCAAAAATGTAAAGCCCCGCCTTTCACCAACTTTCGCTTTCTTTTCATATTTGTAGCAGAAACTCGGCTTTCCCCTCAATCGAACCAACATTAGAGCACCTTTTATCTTTTTCTCGCTTTCGTTCCTTACTGTTTGGAATTTGGCTAAAAGAATCGATGATGCGTAAGAAAGAAGGTTTCTTCTTTCTTTCTCAAAGGGGAAAGGTCCAAGCAATAAAAATCTGCAGCGGCATATAGTTTTGCTTTGTTCAAGATTTTGGGAGTAAATTGGCTGTTCCATCGATTTTGCTAGTGCAGTTTTGTTTTTCAAATGGTAGAGGTCGATCGACTGATTGCTTAAAATATTGGTTTGCGGGTTATTGATTTTTTTATTGCTCAATTAATTAACCTACCTTTTGCCATTCAAATTACAAATTACTTGTTTTAAAATATTGGATGACTAAAAATTAAATATCTATTATAGCTGTTTTTCACCTTGACACCTAGCGACAAATCTAAATTTCCAAAAAAAGTTCTGTAGTAAAATAATTTTCAAAAATAAAAGCACAATAGTTTTTATATATTTCTGTTTATTTTTATTTAATTTATATTCTATCATTTATATAAGGCTAAATTTAGTGTTTACATTTTGTTATGTTGTTGTTGTTGTTTGTGTATGTATTTTGGGTTTACTTATGTTCTTCGTTATTTTGAAACATTTTTTTTATTTTGTTTTGTTTAAGAAAGAAATAATTATTACAAAACGCAAATTAATATTATTACAATATTTGTATAGATATACATATATATTTAAATTATTTAATATTAAACTTAATAAAAATCAACAAGCATTTTTTGTTGTAATATATAAATAAATAAATACGATCCTTTATGACGTTTTCTTTTGTAGTTTTACAATTTTTGCTCTTAAAAAGTTTCATTTTAATTTCTCTTTCCTTGCTTAGAAATACCTATTTTCATTTATTTATATTTAAATAATTATTTTATATTTTTTTACATTTTTATTCTTTTTCTTAATTAATTTAAATCTTGTTTTTTTTCTAATTTTTGTTTTCATTTATTTTCTTTGTTTTTTGAACCCTGCATGATTTCTTTTTGTGTTTTCTTTTTAAATTTTATTATAATTTTTCTTTAATTATTTTTTAATACATAATTGAATTTTTGTTTATTTTTTCAACTGTTTTTCAATAACTATACAATGTTCTCTTTTTATATAAATATAAATGTGTTAAGTTTTTTTTTTGGTTGTATATATATATTTTTTTTTAAATTTAATTTAAATTTCTGGGATATATATAAAATGCATAACTGGGTCAAAAAAGCTAGGCCCTTTATCCCATCATATCTACTTCTATGCTTGAGGTTTTGAAAGTATGAAATTTTTTATTTATTGAAAAGAATTAAATAAGTTATAAGTATAAATAAACATGTTGGGACAGTTGCACGTATTTATAATGTTGTGTGAAATATAAATAAATTACTTATATTAAGATAAAATCCTCTGGATTAGTTATTTAAAAAAAAAATAATATTTGTTCGTAAACGTTTTCAAGAAATAATAATTAATTAAAAATGTTAAACATTTCATTAAAAAAAGATTATCTTTTTTTTTCGAAATGTTTTTCCTGCATATACATTTTATAATGAAAAATAATTAAAATGAATAAGTCGATAGTGAAAATATGAAAATATAAATAAATTCTTTTATATTTTAAATATTTGGATTTGTACATGATGCGTCGTATAAAATTTAATACAATTAATTTTTGAAATATTTTTTAAACATTTTATCGTAAGTATACTTTAATTTTGAACTTAAGAATAATTGCTGTGCAAAATATTTAAAATAGCTTAAATAAATAAAATCAAATAGTTTTTAGAATTTGACAACATTTACATATTTTCGAAAATTGTTGTTTTCATTTTTATTCTAACATTTAGTATCATGCATTTATTTTAGTTAAAAAATTTTCCGAAGCCGCAGAATTTGGTTTGACAATTATATTTTTTTCATAATTTTTTTTTAACAATTTTTTTTCAGCATTAACATTATTTTGGACTAAACTTGTTTTTATTTTTTTTTTTTTAATAAATTTTAATTTGTTTTCAGCAATTTATTGTTCTTGTTTTTATTTTAATTGTTTTGTTTACAACATTCATTTTCTTAAAAAAAATATTTGCGAATGAAGTTTTTAAGTGACAAAAATTATACTTGTTCTTATATTTCCGACAATTTTACTATTTTTATTTCAATATTTAGAACAGTGAAAATGCTTAGTATTAAAATACATCTGAGTTTTAAAAATTCTTGAAACCCGTAAAATACTTTAAGTAAAAAAAATGTTTAAATTGGTGCTTTCTTGGCAACTGTACATAATTTTAGTGGGCCAACAAAGTTGTGTGAGCAGAACAGCTCCCCTAAAAAGTTAAGGGTTGTTAAAGACACGGGTAACTTAAATGTTTTGCTATATCAACTAGTAATATAAATACATAAGTATGAGTGTTTTTTTTTTGAATCAAACTAAAAAAAAACATTTTCATCTTTAATTTTGCAATCTTCCTTTTCAGATCATAAACGTCTTTCCTCCTTATTCACACTTTCATACAAATTCCACCAAAAATCCTTTTAATCTTTTCTTATTTCCAAAAATAAGTCTCAACATTTCTTAGCACTCTTTTCCCAGAGTTATGAACTCAAACAAAGTGTCAAAGAAGTTGTGCAAGTCTAACATACTTGAGGATTATTAACATTCAAGAGTGTTGAAATTTTATTTAGTTAAGTCCTAAAACACATACCTATACGAACTATAAAAGAAGACAACTTTCTTAAGGTACCCCAAGTACAAGACCATACATTAATGTTACGTCTCGCCGTGTCGCCGTCACCTTCATCGTCTCTAGGATATAATATGTGTGGTGTGATGCTGAAAATTGAAATTGTTCCTTCCTGCTTGAACAAAGTCATCAAGATTTTCTTCATCAGCAACATTTTATTCTTTCACTCAACAAAAATCAGCACACTCTATAGCTTACCTCAAAAAAACAAAAAAAAAAACCTCTTCTCTCATTGTCTGGCATTAAATTTTAATGAAAATTTTGTTCCTTGGTAGAGTGAGTTTTTGTGTTCGTCTAAAAAATGGTTCAGTTCATGTAACCAACTTTGAGAGAGAGGGAGAGAGTGAGAGTAAAAGTGAGTGCACCTCTTATACAGTTAGCCAACTTCCGTCATCCGTCCCAAGGATCAAACCAAACTGCAAGAAAGTGTGAGATAGCGAATAATCGTAGGAAATTCGTACACCAATTTTTTTTTTTGTTTTTCACCCAAGGAGCACTTTAGCATCCTTTGGAAAATGTCAAAAGCACACAAAAACAAAACCACCCCTCACCCGCCCTAACTACATCATCCACACACTCGGGAAGAAGAAAAATTAAGGATCTCTGTTGTATGTAGTTTCCAGTTGCACATTCCTCTCGAGTACATTTAGACTTAACGCCAAGGATACCATACCATGGCTGGTCGTCCTTTTTCCCGGTTCTGGATCAGATTCTAGTGCTGGTCCTGGGTCATGTTATACGGCTATAGAGACCCCTCTCAACTCGAAGTGTTGGTGTGTGGATGGATATAAGAAATTATTTTTGCAGCTGAAACTTTTGCCCTCTATAGGAGTTGATGTGTTGGAGAAGAAGGAGGAAGTATTGAAAATATGAAACTCGTATGTGTCCTTGTTGCGTGCGTTTTTTTTTTTCTTTTCTTTTACTCCTGTCCCATAAGCTAAATTTAGAGACGAAAAACGAGATGCTCTTGAGGAAACTTTTTAACAAATTACTTCCACACACCTACACTCCCACTCTCAAACTAGAACTTCTCCAGTCAGTGGCTATATGATGCGTCCTTGCCTTTTGTAGGTAGACTGGTAGAGGCAGAGGTACACTTGGAAAATTTGTTCAAACTTTATGGTTATGGAGTTTTCAAGTCGAAGGAGCACAAACTTTATTTTCAGTTCTTGAAAATGTGAATAGTTTTTTGTATATTTTTGTTCTCAAATTTATATTTTCTTCAAAAGGATACGGAGCAATTAAGGAGTGTAAAGAGGAAGAAGAAGAAGGTTAAAAGGTACATGAAAGGGTATATCTTTAGATTTTTAGAATAATGTCAATTTTACGTGAAAACAGTTTTTGTTTTTTTTTTTTTTTTTTTCAAAAAAAAAGCAAAATTTGAGGATTCGTTATCCTTTAACTTAAAGGAGGATAATAGTAGATAACACTTTGTTCGTTTTACTTTTTTTTGTCAAGCTGTTAGAGTCGTTGAATTTTCCCAGCCATCAGAGATTCTTAAAACCACAATTTTTTTTTTTATTTTTTAACCTGCAATATTATCAAGGACTTGATGCTGATGCTCTTCTTCAAAAATGTCATCACAGAGTGTCATTGGTGCGTGTGATGGTGATTTTTTTTTTTGGTGTTTTATTAGGTTCATTTGTCTTATTCATCTTATGCGGAAGGTCCTTTTTTTAGTTTGTTACGAGAAATCATTTAAGAAGAACGAACAAAGATGACAGAGACAACGACGACGACGGCTACGATGAGGAGGACATAAGGCTGGAAAATTTACATTCCTAACAAACTTCTTGTCAGATGCAAATGTGAGAGAGGAATTTTTTAAATTTATTTTTTTTTTTTTTTGCTTCAGAATGAGGGAGTTAAAAGGGTGTTAATGGAGTTTTCTTTTTTGTCTTATATTAAGGGCTACAGGAATGCGAATTCGTGAAGCGTATTGTTGATTTTGATTTGGAGAATAAGTTGGTGTGATGGCAGTTTGTTGTAAAAGAGGAAATTAAAGTTTTTTGCTAAAAAGGAAATTACAATGTGAAGGTATCTGAATTTTGAGAAAAAAAACTTAATAGAGTTTCTTTTTTGTCTTCCGATTTGATGATGTGAAATTGTAAAGTGGTAAATCATGCGTCTTTTATAGAAGAGTGTGAAAGATTATAAATGACGCTATTGTCATTGTGTAGGGAGGACGAAAACCGTTTTTTTTTTAGATTTCGAGCAGTTTGTCACCACTGGAAATATGTATTTTTTGTGCTTTAATTAATGAATCGGTGATTCTAGAGAGTTGTGCGTCGCGTCATGAGATAGGTTGAGCGAAATCGGATAAGTTGTTGTTGCCAAAGCCCTGCAAATTTTTTTTTCATAAATAGTGTATTCTCACAATATATCTATGAATACAAAAATTAAATACATATATACAAATTATAATGTTGGGAAGAAAACTGTCGTAGAAACAAAATTTAGAATTTTTTTAACCTGTATTCTTGAAAAAAAAATGTTCGCTTTGCTAAATTGATAAAAGAATTACAGCACAACCTTCACAAAATTGTTTTATACTTGTCGAAAATCTTAATGGGTTATATGTATTTCTCTTTTCAAAATTCTTCAAACAGAAATTCTATTGTCCATAGCTGCAAAAAATTCTGAGTGTAGTCAAAATTCCGAATTTCAAATTTCAGTTATTTTAAATTATGTAGGTATGTTCAAAAAACCATTTTCAAAATTCTGGTTTCATGTTTGTACCTAAAAAAATAATTCTGATTATCTTCAAAATTGCACAGTTTTTTTTTACTTTGTTTAAGATTACTCTTTTACCAAAACGATTTACACCACAAAAAAATTGAAAAAAAAAATTAAATAAAACTTTGAAATAAAAATTTTGAAAACTGGCGGCACAAAGAGCTGAAAGCGTTGTCATTGGCTTGTGTTTCTTAAATAATTTTATTTTTAATAAAAGAGTAAATATCAATAAAACAGACCAATCTAAAGAACAAATATTTTATACTTAAATATTTTTAAACATTTTAAAGCAAAAATTTATATTTAATTTTTTTAAATATCTCGAGCGCATAAATATTAACTTAAAGGATACAAAGTTCAATTAAAAAAAATTACCCACCTCATTTTAAAATATCGAATTGTGTAAAAAGAACCAAAACATACATTTTTGAAAATTTCCATGTTAATTGAAACTTTTAAAATCTTCTTTATAAAAAAATAATAATGTTTTTCTATGAGAGGTAGATTTAATATCAATAATATTTTTATTTAACAATCTTAAGTGTTAAAACTTTAGTATCCACACAAATTTTAATCAAAAGTCCTCAAGTCGTTTTTAAGATACTTAAGATATTTTTGGATTTAAAATTGATTTTTTCCTAAAATTCCAAAAACATTTTTTTTTATTTTTCAAAATTTTGATATTTAATTTTAATATAGCTAATGTCTACTATTCCTAGAAATCAAACAAACGGTTTTGAGAAAATAAAAAAAAAGTATTTTGTGGAAGATTTCCCAATTTTCGGAAAAAGTTATAATTAATTAAAGTGTAGTTAAAATTAAAAAAAAAATTACTTATTTTTTACGGAAAAATCAGGGAAGCTCTTTTTGAGAAACTTATGATTGTTCGAATATAAATGTTATTTTTAATTCAAAAAAAATCTAAAAGCATTTTATTGAGGTGTAGAAATAAATTAACGAGGCACTCGTTTATGATATATTTGTCTTATATTTCCAAAAACTAGACAGACCCTGCCTTTCTGCTCTCTGAAATCGTTTTTAATCATTTTTTTTTAGCAACAATCAATCACCATCCTGGTACAAGCAAGAGTCTATAATGTACATTTATTTTGTTAACTAAAATTATAAACGAAAATAAAAAAAAATCGATTTCAAAAAAGATCTTTTATTATTCAGATTTTCCACTTTTAAATATGGCAATTTACAAGAACAAGGAAAAAACAGGAAACAAAACCTACAAACAAAAATACAAACCATTGATAATGAGAAAAAAAAACGCAAATTGAAGTTCAAAGATAAAATAACCAGAAAATGGATAAAAATTGGAATCAGAAATGAGAAACAAGAAAAGGACAAAAGTGCTTTGGTTTTTTTTTTTTTCTTTTTTTTTCTCGTAAACTGTGATCCTTTCTGCCGTGACATAAAAATCTTCTAAGATATAATAATTTTATTCCCTGTACAGTACAGAAAGCTATTGCCAGATGAAATAATCCACATATAACTACATAATATACATAGATAGCTATACATATAATGGTTGTAGGAGTATCTACCTATGTACATATTTTTTTTGAATTTTCGTCCTTTATTGGAATATTCATCGGGGAAGGAAATTATACATAATTTACCTACTTTTTTATCTCTAGATAATAATCATGTACCTTTTTGTACCAACTCTGTGCCAACCAGATGGGATTTTTCATGTTCAAAACGAAAACAAAAAAAAAAAAATTGAGGAAGAAAAAAAGATTTATAAATAATCTAGGATTCATCCCATAGGGATAAAGATATACTGGTAGGTAATTTTACATTAAAAACCATTTAGTCTGGCTTCAGGCATACAACGGGGAAAAAAGAAGCTCTTTTTGAGCATTATTTAATTTATTCCCATAATGACTGTTTTCAAATTTGAAATTGGTTTTTAGCAGTGTTAACAAATTGTTTTTTTTTTTTGGTAATAAAGAATTGTTTTTTTTTTTGATATAAATTTTAAAAGAACAGAATTTAAATTTTTTTTACTGTCGGCAGAAAAAAATCTTTTAATTTTTAAATGACTGCCTATCTATCTGTCAATAATCAATATGTCCTTCTGTCACTAATTTTTTTTTTGCTTCATGCGTTAATTGACCCTTTGACCTTTTTGGACAATTGACCTTCCGTTAGGGTATCGGAAGTTGTATTTTTTGACCAATTAGTTAATGCAATTCCATTTACGAATTTACTTACATAACAAAATGCTGACTTCTTTTTTTGAATATTCTGCTGTTATATTTTTGGAACGATGGATGATAAATCGTTATTAATTAATGTCACTCATTGATGTGTATAAAATTGTCCGGTGGAAAATTGCATTAATGCGAAAAAAATGTATTTACATAAATGCATAAAATTATTATATACACTCATCAATTTTGCATTTCCCCTTATTCTATTAATATATTTTTGTGTAAATTGACGTGTGCATCAATGTTCTATAATTATTATTATTAATAAAACATACCTTGAAGGTTTTTTTTTTGTGTATTGTTGTTTTTGTTATGTTTTGTGGTCTGTCATCCTCGACATAATGTGGCGTTATTTTATGTAGTTTTTTTTTTAAATGTAAACAAATATTCAATTACCACAACCTTAAATGCATGGGATGTTACGGTTTACCGGAAGCTCTAAAGTTTGTATAAATAAAGTTAAAAGAAAACATTACCATTTTCATATTTCAGTTTTGATAAAAATAAAATTTAATAATAGATTCGGACACTTTTACCGCTTCAATGGTATTTAATGCAAAAAAATTCAATCAATTAACTCAGGCAATATTAATCAATCAACAAGATGAATGTTTTTTTTTGAATAATGCAATTACACAGGGTGAGTCACGAGCAGTGCAACAAAATGCTAGGGCGTGTAGGTTGCGTTGAGACAAGAAAAAAATTCTTATGGGAGGGGGGTCTATTCCCCTCTCCTCTCCTCCTCTATTCCCTTGCCGAGGGGCAATGTTCGAAAAAACTGACTTAAAATGGAAAAAAAAATTATTTGAAATCAACGGCTTCATTCACAATGCTGTGCAATACGTTTTTGAAAAGCCAATAACTTTTTCTTTCATTCTGTTTTTAAATAAATCTATTTTAAGAAATGGTTTTTGAAAAATTAATTTTCAAAGTCAAAATTTTGAAAAAAAAATGGAAAAAAAATGGAAAAAAAAATGGAAAAAAAAATGGAAAAAAAAATTTCAAATTCATTTTTTTCAAAATTTTGCGTAATTAAGTGCTAATTTTAATTTCAAAATTTAATGCTGTTATTAATTTTAAGTCAAAATCAGAAAATCGGATGCAAAAATTTTATGTCGTTCTCAAGAAATAAAAAAAAAAACCAAAACCACCTTTTTCTAAGAAATACATTTATTTTTATTTTAACGAAGCAATTTATGAAGCATTAATCTTATTTTTTTTTTACTTTTTTTTGAACTGGAGTTTTATGAGAACGTAATAAAATTAAATAGTATTGGAATAACCCTGGATTAATGTTATTTTCATTGATAACTTCTTAAAACTGATCTGTCAATATTTTTGCCTTGGCCTGCCCGCAGCCCATGGGTTCTACCTGTTAGGGTGGACAATAAGGGCAATAAAACCGCAATTTTTTTAAATGAAAAATAAACAACATTGACATTCTTGACATTTTTTTAAGTTTTAACTTTTTTTTGCAAAATTTTTTTGGCATTTTTTTAACAATTTTCAATTTCGTAAGTTTTTGACTTTTATTTGGATTTAAACATTTTTGGCCACCAAACATTTTTTTAACCTTCTGTAGGCATTATTGAACATTTAGCACTTTTTCAACAATTTTTTTTTTATTTTCAACAGAAGCCTTTTCCTCATTTGTCGTTGAACAATTTTATGACTTGATTTTTTTTCAGAATTTCCTTTCCTGACGAAATTTTTTTTATTTCTAATTTTTTCACTTTTTTTCTGCATTTTTTAAAAAATATTTTGACATTTTTTTCAATAATTTTAAGCTTAGGTACTATTTTTTAGACAGTTTATTTTTTTAATTTTTGTGTGTCTTGCAACACAATTTTCACAGGTTTTGCTTAAATTGTTCGAATTGAACGGCTAATTAGATAAATTCATGTTCAAGAACTCAAACCGTGGATTTCTTTAAAAATATTTCATTTGTAATGTATATACAGAGCCTTAATATTTAAAAATACATTTCTGTTTGAAAATTTCTTGGAATCCGGTTTTATTTAATAAAAAAAAAAAACTGGTTTCAATGATGCCTGCCTGGCGACTGAACACACATGTCCCATAAAAGACATATAGAAAATGGAGGCTCTTTATGCTAACTATTGTTTACAGAATGTAGGTTGCTGATTTTAATAAACTTAAGGAAATGTTTTCCAGAAATACTTATGTGGCACAACAATTATTTATAGTGAAACTGAATTTAATTCAAAACAAATTTAGTTATACACAGGAAACATGAATGACGTTCATTAAATGCTTAATTGTCTTAGCAATTAATTCAAAATATCGTTATTCCCATGTCCGTTTTGGTTATAAAAATTATTAATAACCATATTTTCAAACACAAAAATTGTATGTAGTCCCCTATTAATTTCGAATGGTTTTTATTCAATAAAAGTCTATTGTGTTTTTGTGTGATTTTAACACAAAAACAATTCGCCTAATGGATCTCCCCCCTCCCCAAAAAAAATACATATTAAACTTTATTGTTGAACACCCACTGATAGCACATTTTACACATAACTGAAATTTCCCTTATAACAAAGCAATAACATTGTCCTTTCACAAAAAACTACCAAAACCCAAAAACAAAGAAAATAAAAATAAAATAAAATGCTTTGCATTTTTTCGAAACAATACTGCTTCGTTATAGTGGAAAACATTTTTTTTATACATTCTACATACGAGTATACTGTAGAATCCAATTTCATTAAATATACACAAAAAAATAAACAAAAATATTTCATCACATAGAAATCGATGTATTCATAGCCTAATTTGTGATGTCCATCGTGTTTTGTTGTTAACGGAACCGGAAATCATAATTCAAGTATGACGAAGGGTTATTCAATTGATTTCTGAAAAACACAAAAAGAAAAGAAAAAAAATTGTAAATAATTTATCCCATTTCCAAACACTTCCCACTATTCTTGTTTCTATGTTTTTTTTTTGTTTTGTTTTGCATTTCATTTGGGACAGTGATAAATGATTTTAAGGATACGATTTGTGTATTTCTCCGATGTTAACAAATATTACTATACTTCCATTTTGTGTGTTAAGTGAGGGTTTGTTATCATTAAAGGGTTCACACGAGGTATAAAAAAAAATAAAAATGAATTACGACTATATGAAGAAAAACAAATCAATTTATTCTCAATGGTCAAATGGAATTTTAATATTATGGTTTTGGACTGAAGACAAAGGTCAAAAGGTTGTCAGGAGATGTAATTTACTTTATTTTTATTTGAAAGGTTTTTCGAGGTGGCAATTTTTCCATTTATTACGATCATATTTACAAAACAAAAAAAAACGCTTTTCACGTGACTGAGTGACATAAGGCTGCGAATGAATTTTTATGGAAAAATTTCGGCCTTATATAATTTTGACTATGAAATAAGGCCGCGATTGAAAAATATAATTATGCTTCAAGGTCTTATGTAGTTCATTTTTAGATCGCACCTACATAATTTTATTTTCAAAATAAAAGAGGCCCATTGTTTCAAACTGGTCTGGGTTTGCAAATTAGAAAAACAAAAGTGTCATAAGAGATATTATGAAAAACCATTAAATTTTAAAACCAACCAAAAAAGAAGTTTCAGCTCAAAACTGAAAATTAAAATTTTTTGAAAAAATTCAAAAATGTAAAGTTGTTATTTTTTAATAATTTAATTTTTGTTTTAAATAAAAATAAAAAAAAAAGTTTGATCCCTTTCCATAAAATGATGTATCGCAATACGTAAAACCGTTTATAAGAAAATCGAAAACCAAAAAGGAAGTTTTATGGCAGGTGCCCTTAAAAATAAAATTTAAATTAAATTAAATGAGGTTAGGTTAGGTTAAAATTTCACTAGATAACTAGTGTCCTCATAGAAGAATTCCCCTAGATGGAGTTTCCTTCTAGCTGAGAGAGCAGGACAGGTGCACAGAAGATAGGAAAACAGTTTCCTCTTTTTCTTCGTCCATGCAGCTCCTGCAGAAATCGTTGGAGAGCACGCCCATTCGTATTGCGTGTCTACCTATTAAACAGTGTTCTGTTTGGTCTTAGCGCTTATAACAGGTATCATTATAAAACACTTATAAGTTTGAAGAAAACTGCTTCATTATACTGTAGGTCGAGGTATAGACAGACAGAATTTCAGGATTCACTTTTTTCGCCTTTCCTGTTACGAATCCAAAACTTGCCCTAACTTTTGAAAAATTATCGTATTTATATAAAACAAAAAGCATTTTTAACATTTATATTTTTAATTTTCAATTTTTGTTTATAAATAATTTTTCTGTCTTTGATCACAAATATTTCAGCAAAAGTATTGATAACAAAAGTAATGCAAAAGTAGTTTTGAAAACCACAGAAAAATTCTTAAAAGAAAACTTTAAAATATTATGCGAATCAATCTTTTTACCCTTCTCCGTAATATTTCTTTATCTATCTACAAAAATTGCAAATGCAAATCGACGTGTTAAAAAGGACAATTTTTAAACTGCAACTTGAACTACAACTCTAACCTTTCAACCTTTAATGTGAAGATTTTAAATGCAGCAACTGCAA
The DNA here is from genome assembly GCA_958431115.1 of Syrphus vitripennis. NCBI lineage: Eukaryota > Metazoa > Arthropoda > Insecta > Diptera > Syrphidae > Syrphus > Syrphus vitripennis. Next base: position 95,498,335 of record OY288108.1, on the reverse strand, counting down.
GTGCAAATTAGTTTACCAAAATTTTGAGTTTGAAAATATATTTTTAAAAAAACTATTCGGTAGAACTATTTGATTTTAAAAAAATTGAAAAGTTAATTTTTTAAATGAAAAAAAGGCTGTAGCACAAAATTTTAAGGTATTGCCGTTTTTTCTTAAATATTTTTTTGTTTCTTTGAAATTATTTTGTTTTAATAAATAAACCTCCCACTTTCCTATTTATAAGTTTTCCTATTTGGAATAAGAAATCAAAAAATTAAAAGGGCAGCGTCATCTAGCTTCAAAACAAAAATCTATAATTTAGAATTTCTATTTCATATTTTGAATTTGTTTCTCTTTTAGGAACTTAATGTAAAAATAAAGAATGAATGGTCTAAAACATTATCATGTATGTACCTGCTCTCACAACACAACTGCTTGACTACAAAATCTTTTTTAATTTGAAAATCAGTTTTTTCCCCAAAATGAGACTGTCTTCCATTTTTTTTTTTTGTATTTTAAGCTATTTATATTTTTTGACAAGGGTCTACGGGTAGATACGTATTCTCTTCTTATCAACCTGTCTTATGGCATCATATTATGTTTCTCTTTCTATTTCTCATTCTTACTGACCCATTATTTTCACACCTTTTATTCCCAACAATAACAAGCAATTCTAAGCCTTAGGCCTTGATAGCGTGTCTCTGGGATGGTATTAAATCACAAAAAAATGATGGACACCCGCTTCCCGCCTCCCCGCCTCCCAGTCGAACACCAACAACATCACTTGGCATGTTTATCATTCTGCAATATCCTTACCTTTTATCTATTTATCTGAACAACAACAAAAAAAAATAGCAATTTTGTTGGTCTTATGGAATATCATGAAGAAAACGTCAAGGTGTAATATCTCCTTGTTTGCTTTTTCATTCAAAAAAAAAAAAAGATTTTATTTCATTATTATTTTCTTCACCGGATATAATCCTGTGTGTTCATGTTATAAGGATTCTCCATCATATCAAAATAACCAGAGAAGGAAGGTATGTTTTGACGAAAGCCTTGTTTTGACATTTTGTTTTTCTGTTGTGATATTTTTGTTGTTTCTCCATCTTCCTGGTTTTAAATTGATTTTATTTTTTTGTTATTTGTCCATCAGAACTTTTTAAATGGCCCCCATGTGTTCAATGTCCAAACGCAAACATACACATTTAAACGATTTCAAAAAGGACACTTTTGTTTGCTAGGAAATTAAATTTCACCAGCAAATGGGTTTTTCGAAGTCAATCAGAGTGTTTCAAAATATGTACCTACTTTCTATAGGTAGTTGTATAAAATTTGTATGAAGGGGAGACAAACACACGTCCGTGTTTCTATGGAATTTTATTTGAAACCTTAAATTGATCAATGGAATTGATGCTCTTCTAAAAGGACATGCAGCTCACAAGCTTAATATTATACTCCAATTTCCAATTTCGCAAACAACATTTTTGGCAGTGATTCTGTTTTCGTGAATGTTTTCTTTTTTTTTGTGTGAAAATATTTTTTTTTTATTTTCTTTGTGAAATCGATGCATCTATAGAGTCGCCTGCTTTTTACTATTATGTGAAAATTTGTTTTATATAGAAATGGGTGGTTGTCCTTTGGAATTCACCATCACTTGGAGCAAATAATCACAGACACAGAAGTTTCCAATCGACATTCACATTGATATGATTTTCAATTTGTTGGTAATTTTATAAATCCCAACTAGAAAAACATTAAGCCAACTATCCACAGAAGATAAAAATAAAGACACAGTGTTGTTCAGCAATCAAATTGAATTGAATTAAATTGAAAGACAGGATAGTACAGTGGGATATATAAGCTAGAAATCGTGAACCAAGTCTGTAATCGAATTGATTGTATTAAAAACTTTAAACACGAACATTACTGACATATTGAATCGATGGTTATTCATAAAGACCCAGTGGTTAAGCTTTTGTTTCAATTTTTTAAGGCTCCGATTTTGGTGGATTATTTTTGGTTAATATAGATTCAAGCCTTCAATTAAAACTTTAAAATTCGATGTCCTGAACCATGATTTAAATAGTAGGTGTAACCCTGGGCCCTTAACCATAGAATGTTTGAATTATTAATCTGTAGGTAGTTCAAACAAAATTCAACTGTGTTCCTACTTTTTAGCTTTCGTGAATTTTTTTTACAATACTTGTTGACACATTTTTGTTGTTTTTTTTTTTCTTTGACATTTTTTTTTGGTACTCCGGTTTTGACACAAATTTTTTATTGATTAGTTTTAGTTTAACACTTTTTTTTATTTTAATTTTTGAAATTTTCTTTTTATAATTTTATTTATCGAAAATTTCTTGGCCACATTCTTGGGAAATTCGCAAAAAAATAAATCACAAATTTTCATTTTTATTTATTTATAATTTATTTTTGAATATCATTTTATTTACATCTTTATGATCAACTTTGTTATAAACTGTTCCAATGTAATAGATGCTTTGTTTCCAAAACAAGTCAGTTTTTCCATTTGTACAATACTCTTGATAATTTTATTTTTATTTGGTGTTTCTGGTTTAAATGACAAACATCTGCTGTTGTGTGAAATTAAATATTTAACTTAGTACGCGAGCTTTGGGAATTTTGTCCTCTTTCTGTGTCTTTTAAAAGAGATTATAAAACTCCAATGGTAGGTTTAAGAAAAAATTATTTTTCGCCGTAACAGAATTGAAATCAATTTAATTTTTTAAAGACCATTGCATATTTTTATACGTTTGTTGTCGTGAGTTTTTAAATTTTTTTTTTTTTATTTTTCTGGTTGGGTACTAGCTTTGAGAAAGAATGAAATAATTGAAATAACCAACCAAGGATAGTTTGACTCAATTTTGAATATACTTGTAAATTTTAGTACACACATATAAAGAATTTTGAAAATATTGGAGTGTAAATAAATTGGAGTAAGAAATTCGGAAGCAAAACTTTGAATTAGAATATATACTTGCAAGAATTTCAAAATTGTATAGCTTTCAGAATTTTGGAAAACAAAAATTCTGAATTCAATATTTTGTTTGTTTTTTTTATCCCTATATACAAAATTTATGGAACATAAATTATAAAATTTCTGACTTCACCAAATTTTAGTCCAAAAATCTCTTTTAAAAATTTCTTTAAATCATTTTTACGTATTTTAAAATGTTCTCTTCCAAAGATTAAAATAATTGTATGTTTCTAAATTTTGGAAGACCCTGAAATTAAAATACTCTATTTTTTTGTTTAGATTCTGACATCAAGTCGAAATTTTGAACAAATTTATTTCTGATCCAATTTTATTAAAATAAATCTATAAACAATAATTTGAGAGTATTATAATAAATATTCTTGAAATCAGGGGTTTGGAATGCAACACAACTTCATAAGTAGGTACTCTTAAAATTTAGAACACCATTATTTTTGTCAAAATTGTTAACCCGCATTTGATGAACAATACATTTCCAAGATATTGAATTTTTTTTCAATTTTCTACTTTGTTGACAGTTTTTAAAGAAATGTACATATATACGAGTATGTAAAAAATTTAAATTTATAAGTTTTTAAATTTTTCCATTTTTTTCCAGATGTTTTTAAAATCGACGAAAAAAAAAATTTTATTTCAGATTTTTTTCATTAAACAAAATTATCTCTCCGAAAATTCGAAAATCCGAAAGAGATAAAATCCTATTTTCAAATATACAAAAAAAAATATCAAATATCAAACCACCAATTATACTCGATTCAGCATAAATTCTGCCAGAGATAGAAAATTGCTTAATGCAACTAAAAACCCCCCGAAAGTCAGAGTTAGAATCGTCGATGGTATCTATATTGATTCGTCTCGTATTCATAGTTTTTTTTTTTTTTCAAAACCAAAACTTTATAGACCAAGTCAAACAAAATATATAGAACACGACGATGTTCTAGACAACAATAACAATTGTACAATATTTTGAATTGGTATGCGGGAAATTTGAATATCCTGTCTCTTTATATTTTTGGTTTGAGGATATCGCTCTCGATCTCGATATGGATTTTGGAAAGTGCCATTGCCAAAGTCAAAGCCAACACAAAAGTAATTCAATTTGCCAACGATGACATCCTGAAATTGAGAGGTGGAACTCTAGGAGATACTTTCCTTAACCACATAGCTACACCATCTGCTGCTACTGTGCAGGCAAGCAGCAGCAACAACACTCCAGTACTACTTCGACTGGTGATCCAATACCATTTGGGAGGACATAAAAGGACAAAGATAAACTATAGAACCACTACCGCCCAACGACCACAACCAACGATGACGATGACGACGATGAAGACACCACTTGTATATTATTCCCAAAGCACAACTTGTAGTGAAACAGACTTGCAGGATGCGACCTTGTTATATTATTTTAGTCGGTTACCATAAGGAAACTCCTAACTCAAATGCAAACTCCTTTTCGTATATGGACGTGGACGTGAATGTTTTGTGTAAGAGAGGTCATGGATGTAGTCCATGTGCATATGACTAACAAGGAATTCATGGCCAAATAGGGATATTTGTTTGGTTTCTGAAATTTTGGAAAAGTTTTCCTTCTAAAATATAACGCTGCAAAATGGAAATGCTTTATTCGGTTTTTATTGCGGGAATATGTGCTAACTATTAATTTACAAGAGCTGCAGTTTTATAGTTTTAAAATGGGAAGAATTTTAACTGATGCAGTTATTTGCTAAAATGTTTTTGAACGATTTCCTGTTTACATTTACTCGTATAGGCGAATTTAATATTTTTCTAACTTAGGAGAGTAAAAAAATTGTTGCAGTAGAAACGTTTTTGGACTTTTATTGATTTCTCAGAACAAGAACAAAAATAGTACTAGTCCAAGTTAAGGGCTTGAATTTGAGTTAAAGACGATTTAAAAAAAATTTATGTTAGCACAAAAACACATTTACGATGATGAGATTAAAAAAAAAAATAGTTTTAAGGATATTTGTATATCATTTTAAAGTTTTGAAAAAAAAAAAAATTTTACTATGTTAACTCGAAAATTGAATTCAAAATTTTCATTTCAGAATATAAAACTAAAGAACAGTGGCTTCCAGTTACAGTTGGCTCAGAAACATACAATTTCATATGGAGTCCTTTTGTGTTTAAAATGAATTAATACGTAATAACGAGTAGAAGAGATTTGTAAAAAGTGTTGGAAAAGATTCTGCTCTTGGGTAAATTTATCTAGTCATCTGAATTTTTTTAAAACACAATTCTGGATAGTAAAAAAAAATCTCAAAAATTATTTTGAACACAAATTTACCGATTCCAATATTTTTTAAGTCAGAATAGTGATGTAAATCAGGGTCTAATATTTTTATAAAAATTTGAACAGCCAAATTCTGAACTTAATTTGAGGACTTTAAAGTTGGAGTAGGTACGAGTAGTACGTTCTTATATAAGAATTTCAATATTACAAAAATTATATTATATTTTCAGAGTTCAGAGTTTTTTTAAAAACAGAAGAATAAAAAAAAAAGCATAACTACATGAACCAAAACAATTTTGAAAGGCATCAATTTGGAATTCAAATTGTTAACCCTAAATATTTTTTTTTTGTACCTATATCAAATTTTTTTGTTAATTATTATTAAGTATCGAACCAGCTGCTGATTTTTAAAACTGAAATTTCAATGTCTTTTCGGCGTAATTTTAGTCCAGAATTTTTGAATTTAAAAAAAAAAGTACTAACTAAGGGAAGTTTTTTGGAAACACGAAAATGTTTTATTTTTATATTAGAAATTTTGGTAAACAAAATTTTGGAAAAAACATTTATGAAATAATAGTTTTTGGATTCAGAATTTTGAAACACATAAGTGACCATTCCGAGTTAAAGAACATGGGAATTGAAACCGTAGATACAATTTTTTATTTCAGAAACGTTTCTCTTTGAACGCACAGTATAATAGAAAAAAATCAATATTGTGTTCAGGTACTTGGAAAGTGAGAACATTTTTGAGAAAGTTTCTATGTAGTCACATGATTTTGAGATATGATAAAACTGAATTTTGAAAACCTTATTAAAAATACATCAGAACGTCTTAATCTTCTTTATTTTGAGAGATTTGGATTAAATATTTCAAAATTATTTTCGAAGTTACGTTAATTTGAAAATTTAAAATTTAATTTTTTTATTTCTTTAAATTCAAAATTATTGAAGAAATAATTTGCCTCATCATTTGAAATACTCAAAAGAATTTTTGAAAAGTCATAAATTTGGAACAAAATTGAAATTTATTCAAACTTAAGTTCAAACAGGAACTCTCTACGAAAAATCGTATTTGAATAAAAATTTACAAATAAAAGTTAATAAAAACAAAAAGTCGTTTTTTAAAGCATAACATTTTTCATTGATTTTATTTACTATATAAATATTAATTTTCCTATAGGTGTTGGAAATATTTATCAGTTCTGGATAACCAATATGTCATTTTCATTAATAACAGTTTGTTCCGAATGCATTTTCCTCTTGAATGGAAATTTAATCCTGCACCTTAGGTCGATATCTACATATATTATAATATATAAAGTTCTTTGTTTTGAAAAGGATCTAAAATTCTACACGTTTTTGAGCACCAACCTACATATTGTATGTGGTTTTCTTGAACTATTTGCACCTAGCACCTAGGTATAAAATAAATTGCATGAACTTTTAACACAATTAAATTTATAGCTTGTAGCAAAAATTTAAGGCAAAATTCAATTAATATTTTCTCTTTCAATTTATTGGTAAGCAAAAGCAAAACCAAAAATGAAAATCAATTTTGAGAAATTCTCTTATCCCCAAAGTGTTCAAAATAGTATCGACCACATTCTGCTTCTTATAAATATGTTCCTGTACCTGTTGTATCCCTATAGCCTTTAGCTTATAATTTTCTTTGCAAAATTTCATATCCTTAGTGTGAAAATATATAGGTAACCCTTCTTCTTCCCCAAAGATGTCGGGAAAAATATAGGATAATATTAAATCATGTGTGTAATATTTACCCTCACTTTCTAGCTTTAGTATCATCAACCCAATTAAAAATAGAATTTATTCCAGGACTTTGTTCATATTTTTTTTTTTTTTTGCATTCATAATTTGAGGTCAACAATGTTTCATGTTAGAAAACACATTGTACGGGCAAACAATCAAAACGGTATGTCGTTCCCCTTTGGCTGTGGAAAACATGATGGTGGTAGAGGTTCCAAAACCAACTACCAAGTCTAATTATTTGAAAGCTTTACCCACAGGGAACATGTCACACATCCTGTGGAAACCATTCATTCATTTTGTTCCTTTATTATGGGTATGAAACGGTGTTGGTGCATATATAATGTTTTGGAAGTTTTGTACCATCATCGCACAATGGTGGGTGTTGGCTGATGTGGAATAATTTTGGCTGGGTATTTAAAAAATACTTTAGAGTCTCTCTATATCTGTTGTCAAACATTAGTTAGATAGAATTTGATCTCTATGTGCCAGAAGATAGCTTTTCAAAAAAAAATTAAAAATCTAAAAGAACAAGCTTATTAAATGTCATATTTTCATCTCACCGTATGATTAAAGATTAAAATTTTCTCAATTTTAAAAAATTCAAAAGCTATTGAAAGTAAGCCAAAGATGTTATTAAAAAAAAAACTTAATATTATATACCTAGGAGTGTATGCATTTGTAATTTTTGAAATGAATGTAAATTCTGCCAGACTGTTTTGGTTTGTTTTTTAATTTTGGGTTTTTGTATATTCACATTTCTTGAAGAAATTAAATTTTTTTTATGGATTTTTTATTTGATATTTTTTCGAACTTATATTTTAGGGACATACGAATACTTTCTCACGCAACTCCGTTTTTCCGCTTAAGGTAGGTTCAGTTGCCAATCAGGCAGCAATATAATTTTTTTTCCATTAAAAATAGATTGCGTGTCTCAAGAAATTTTCGAAAAAAATGAAAATTTTCATAAAAAAATTAATATCACTGATTTCGTTCACAAGGACTGTTTGCCAAAAAAATCTAAAAAATTGGTTAAAAAAATGTAAATAAAAAATTGCTAAAAGAAAAAATTCAAAACATTAAAAGAGGGCAGACAATAATTTGTTGAAAAATATTTTTAAAAATGCCAATAAAATATAATCAATTTATTCAAGCCGAAAAAAATTGTGTCATAGACAAAATCGATCGAAAAGAAATCTCAAAAAAATTGTAAAAAAAATTGAGTCAAAAACAGTTAGGGTTCAACCAAGTAGAATTTTGTTTGAACGTCCTGCAGATAAAAAAGTGACAAAAAATAGTCACCCGTTTAGGCTGTACCCGGCCACACAGTCAAAATGCGAGACAGAACAAACAGAAAACAAATTTGAAAACAAAACAATAAAAAATAAGTATACGCCATAGTGTACACACCCTCTTTGATAAATCATCTGATTTTTTCCAGTTAAAAAAAAGCAACTAGACTGCTTCAAATCTTAATTAATATTGAAAACATTTTACCCAAAAAACAATTTAATCGGATTTTGGAGGTTTGACTGTATCAACATAATATTCCAAACAAGGAATGCTCCCACCAGCTCCAGGGAGCAAAAGAGTTTTGCTGTTAGATCCTGGCACCTTTTGTGCATGATTATTGAAGCCTCTTTTATCTCTGTTCTTTCGTTCCTTGTCGGTCGGTCGTCCGTTCGGTTATTGTTCATTCGTCGACATCGGTCGGTCGGTCAGTCAGTTCGTTCTACCGTTACCCTTTGCTTGGATAGTTTTACAAGATTGAAATAATTATTTCATCGATGATGTTTTTGTGTGTGCCTCTCCACCATGTGAACAACTACTCATGTTCTTGTGACATTTTGTTTATAGGTTCAAATGTCCAAAAAGGACCGGAAACTGTATACACTCTACTAACGCTACTTGATGTTTTTTCCTCCCCAGAAAATTTCATTCATTCACACAGCAGAGCTTAACTACAATTCCACAGATTGGAAGGGGGAACATATATAAGTATGTGATGTGGTCTGGTTTGGATGATATAGCATGGTTCGAATGGTCGAAATGATTCATGTTACATTCCTACAGAACGATTGGAAATAATAACGAACATTAGAAACGCTTTAGGCTAAAGTGATTTTTGGGTTTTGATGAGGGTCGTGTTTTTTGGTTATATCAAAGCATATCGTAGCATCATCATGCAACTATGCTGTTTCTATATTTCAACTGTGAGAAGGATGAAAGTTCTTTAAAAATCGACACAGTGAGAAGTTGAGTATTTTTTTGTTTTTTGTTCATATAAATTCCAAGAATTTTTATTTTCGTTTTCGACCCTTTTGGTTGATTGAAGTGAAGTAAAGTGACAAGTTAAGCTGGGTGAGGTGATGGATGTTTAATATTATTTATTTTTTAAAGATATAATAACTATGAATCTTTAAGATACCTACCTAGTAATATTTTCATGAGTATTTTGAAGTATAATAGAAATTATTATTTTCCCTTAATAAGGAGTAATATTTTATTGAAGGACACGTTTTTTGGTAGTAATGATTAGTTACCCAGGAGATTTAAAGAAGAAACCTGATAAGAATAGGGTATTATGTGCTACAAAAGATTCTTAATATTAAAGCACTGGAAGGAACCTTTTGATCATAGAAATTGTGTTAAATTGATAGCTTACATTGATTGGGTAATATTATTACTTCTTGAACTAAATGATTATGGGATCCAATTAATTTATTGTGAAAAGCCCATTGTCAGAGAATATAATAATAAAGTTGTAAGAAGAAAATAAAATACTAACAGTAAACTGTTGAAAGTAGGTATGTAAGTAGGGATTAATTATGCGCTTTACGACATTGATTTCTCATTATTTTCAATAAAATCACAAATTTATTTGATATAAGGAAGAAGACCAAATTACGTACTGTTAGAATTTCTAACTTTTCGAGTAAATTCTGGTACTTATTCGGTTTTAATGATAAAATCGTTTATTAGGAAAGTCATCTAGAGAGGTTCGGAGGAACTCTCTATAATATAATCTAAAGAGAGGAAATGTACAGTATGAATTCTACCAAGGAATTTTCAAAAAAAAAATGTATTAAATTACTAAAAATACATGGTACAAATCAGGAAACGATAAAATAGTTCGTCTGCTTAGTTTCTAAAAATAAATTTGAAAAAAAAATTGTTCCAAAAATAAGACTAAGTTAGGTATTGGTTGAAAAAAAAAAAATTTCAGTACTTCTAAAAAAAAAGAAATAAGTTGGTCAAAAAAGAATTCATCAAAATTTTATGTTTTTTTGTGTAATTCTATAGTTCTTCAACATACATAGAAGCAAGTTCGTTTTTAATTTCTGTAATCATATTCTCATTTTCAAGTATTTTAAGGTTGTTTTAATTTTTAATCTGGATCATTTTTTTTTCAAAAAGCACGTTATTAAACAATTTTTTTTTTAAATGAAAAAAAGTGTTTCCACTTAAGAATGCCTTACTGTTTTATTTATTTAAAAATACATCTTAAATTATTAAAAAAAGATAAAAACGAATATTAAAATAAATAAATATTTAAAGCAAGCCAAAGAAGGAATAAAAATCATACAAACCGTTTAAACTTGAAAACGAGAAAATTAACTTTTCATTTCTGAATAGACAACGTGTACCCATACAAAAAATCCTAAATCCAAATATATTCCTACAAATCTGAAAATAAAAATTAGATTAGATTTAGATTTAGATTTAGTTTATTTTCAATGTTAAATGTTCATACATAACTATTACACAAATATATAGCATGGCTATTTGCCGTCTGCCTGATTGACAACTCTTTATTCTATAAACATATGTATATGTGTCTTTTAACAATCTTTAAAAATTTTCGTTAATAATTCTGTTTCTATATTCTAATGCGATTTTACAATATTTATATAACAAGGGAGCATCGACTTCATTTAGATGATGAGTGATCAGCTCTTCCGATAAAACATCGCTTCCAAAGACATGTCTTCTTGTTTCTCGTAGCACTGGACATCTACCCATGAAATGAAAAATATTTTCTCTCTCACCCATATTGCATAATTCACACCTCAACGGTAAATCATCTCTATGCGGAATGAAATTTAGATTAAGCAGTTCACCTCTAAGTCTAAATATCGTAGATATTTGATCCGTTGTTAGGTCATCTCTGAAGTAGTTCTTTTGAGTAAGATTGTAGTCCAGCTTGCTGTAAGACATTCTGAAGATGGATTCTTTTGCTTCGGATGTGTACCTCAGTCTATATCGATCGTCTACTGCCGCAATCAATTGATACAGAAGGGGTTTCCACCTAAGATAGTCTTCCGGTGCCAGATTTATACCTTCTTCTTCAGCTAGATCAAGCCACTCTCTGAACCAACCTGATTTTTTCTGTATCACCTGCAGTGCTGCTATTTTCGGGAGACGGTCATCTGACATCTGAAGGACCTTACAAATGTAGTCCACATTCAATTTCAGTGTTTTAATAAACAATGGCGAGATTCCCGTTTCCAGTATTAACATGTAATTCGGTGCATTCGGTGGTAATCGAAATATCCTTTTTATATAAAATCGGAGCAATTTTTCAACAGTTTCATATTTTTTGCTACCCCACACTTGAGCTGCATACATTAATGTTGACTCCACTATCGATTCAAATACTTTGTACTTACTACTGTGAGCTATATGCTGATTACTGAAGATGTTTTTCCATGCAACATTCATAATTGTTTTCGCATTTTGTAATTTCTCGGCAAGATGTTTTTCGATGTTGTTTTTATTGTTTATATTGATGCCAAGATATTTATATTCTTTAACCACATCAATTCTTTCATTATTGTATGTCCACCGTTCATGACTGCTTACTCTTCCTCCACCTTTTCGAAAAACCGTTATCTTCGACTTCTCAAGACTAACCACTAATCTCCAGGTTTTACAGTAAATACCTAGTTTATTTATCATGAGTTGTAGCGATTCTGGTGAGTACGCAAACAACACTAAGTCATCCGCAAAAAGGAGAGCCTTGATGAGAATACCAGCATATTCTACTCCTCCTGGAAGACAATCCGTTATATCATCAATAAAGAGTGCAAATAAGCTTGGACTCAGCATACAACCTTGCCTTACCCCTGTCTTCGTTTCAAACCATGTCGAAATATTTTCTCCATCCCATACTGCAGCCTTTGTTTCCAGATAAAGATTCTGAAGTACCCGTCCGAACTTATATGACATTCCTAATCCAAACATTTTGTACATCAAAGCATTGCGATCAATCGTATCGAAAGCTGCTTTAAAATCGACGAAGAAAACATACAGCTTTTTGTTTCTTTCCAAATAGCAGTCCGCGATACTTCGTAGTACAAAGATGTTATCAATGGTGGAATATCCTTGTCTGAAGCCAGCTTGAAATTCCTTCAATAGCTTGTGTTCGTCTATCCACATTTTAAGTCTACTATGCAAAATTGATGTGAATATTTTTTAGGATGTATTTAAGAAGGAAATTCCTCTATAGTTTGCAGGGTCTATAGTATTACCTTTTTTGTGGATTGGAAAAATAAGCGCTTCTTTGAATTCTTGCGGTATAACGCCTGTATCCATGATGTTATTGTAGATTACCATTATTTTGTTTATCATAATCTCTGTTCCATATTTATAGAATTCTGCAGGTATTCTATCAGATCCAGCGGCCTTTTCATCCTTAAGTCCATTGAGAGCTGCATAAATTTCCTCCTTCTGTATTATCCCTTCTAAAATCTCATCATTAAAAGCTGGCTGCGCAAATTGCATCATATCAGTGGAGGTAGGTACATGATTTAGCAATTCGGTAAAGTATATTCTTAACGCCTCACAATTTAAATTGTTATTAATAACATATACCTTGCCATTTATTTTGTGTATTTTTTTCCAAAAATCACTCGTACTCTTACAACTTACTAAACTTTTTGCCTCGTTTTCATAGTAGATTGTTTTTTTCTCCTTGCATAGTACTTTCCATTTCCTGTTGAGTTGGAGGTAGCGTAGTTTAGTAGACTCATTGTTGTCTCTTCTATAGCTATTCAGCCACGTATAAACTAATTTTCTTGCCGACATACACTCCGAATCAAACCAAGGTTGTTTAAATATTCTTCTTCCACCGTAATTCTTTGGTATTGGAACCGATTTCTTAATGCAATCTTCAATTTTGCTCAAATTACAATTTTCGTCTGACATCAGATTTACATCTAACCGATTCTTATATGTAATTACATTTGAATGATTCCAATGTAGTTTGGGCATCAATTTTAGGATCCTGTTTTCCTCATTATCAGTTCCCTCAATGCTAAAATGGATGACAATTGGCATATGATCCGAAAATGGTACCTGCTCAACCTCAAAATCAGTAATCACCGAATTCCATTTCTCTCCAGCAAGTCCATAATCAATAAAAATTTATTCACTCTTATTACTGTCAGATTGCTTCAACCGCAACCAATTTTCATTGGAAGTTATTTCAATTTCATTTTACATCGATGCTATCCAGATTATGTTCAAAGTACCTATGTACATCTGGCCTCACGAAATAGCAACCGATATAGATTTGTTGAAAAATACATGAAAATAAGTGAATCCTTGTGCATTAATTAGAATGAAAAGCCAAAGGTTTATAATACTCTTGTAAATATTTTCACTCACACTTGAATTTTTTAACAAATGTGTATATTCCCATTGTACCAACCTAAAACCTAGCTGCAACAAAATATAAATAACCCAATCTCCTCAACCACTTCACTTCATGCTTTTTTGTTCAGCGTCATCAATTATTAGTTCTCTTTTCAAATTCTACGGTGTTTTTTTTTATTCTTATTTTTCAATTTAAAAATGGATTCACCAGGATTGAACTAGAAGCTGAAAAATAAAAATTAAAAACAAGCTTCATTGATGCACTTTTATTGATCGAAACAAAGGTATTTCATTTTAACACTCATCGTCATCAACAACAAAAAAGCCTTCCTTTAAAACTTCATCGTCCTCTATTTTGGTTCTTGTTGTTTTTGATGAAAATACAAAAAAAAAAACATTATCCTAGTCTAGAGTACGGTTTTCTATTTCGATACAAAATAACATCGAGCTGGAGATAGATCTACCGCATAAAATCAATTTTCCTCTGATTCCATCGTTGAGTTGAGGAGGGTATATTTTTTTTAGTATAGCTAAGCTTGAAATTTTATTATTAAAGTGTTTTACGTCAAAAGTTTGGCTAGATACCACAGTTCAAGGATAATGTTTGGATAGGTCTAAAAATGTATTTAAAAAAAAAACGTATTTATTGTCAATCTACCACCATGACAATTTATATTCAATTTAATGCACAATTCTTTGACTTAAGTGAGTTTGGAATAAATTGATTGCCTTCAATAAATTGTTAATTAGCATCTATATCTAGAATATATTTTTGGAAACACACAGATGCAAAGAGGAAAATAAATGATTTTATTGCTGTTGATGGAATGATAAAGGATGTGATGCGGTTACTGCTGAATTGGACAGTTTTTGGAAATAGAAAACACTTTTTCAATGTCAATTTTCATTTACCATGGGGCAATGTAAGAGGAAAAAGGCAATTTTAAGTGCAATTGATTTTGACTAAAATAGTACAGAGTGGAAGGAAAAATATTTGAAATTAGAAAAAGGGTATTTTTGTGCCTAACCGGAGATATATGTACATATATACGTATGTGAATTCAATGATTTGCTAAGAAAACCTTTTTACTAGACACATAGATTTGTGACTACCAATCATCAATGTTTAATCTGAATAATCAGTGATTTCCAGTAAATCAATTCAAATCAAATTGTGTGAGCTATTAGGTAAACCTGTGATTTATCATCAATTGAAAAATTGGTACCAACTTGGTAATCCCGCGGCTTAGCAAAAATATTCCTGTGATATCTCACTAAAATCCTTAAAATTAGTCAAATCTTTGATTAACTATAAAAAATTTCTAGCTTTTCAGTAATTATGATTGAATCCAGAGATCAGTGATTGACTACAAAAATCTTTGTTCTGTGATAGCAAAATATAATTATTTATAGTAAACTATCAGTGGTCAAAAAAGAAACTACAACAGAAACATACGATTTAAGGTCTAAAGGTCTTATTAGAGATTGAATGAGCCTTTCTATTGATGCCAAAATTTAAAAAAAAAGCACTTTTTCAAGAAAATTTCCAAAACACGGGAATATATACATTTTTAGAAAGGTTTTTTCCAGCCTTATTCATACCTCCAAACCAAAAGCTATTACTACATCGCGTTCTCAAAATATTTGTTTGCAAAGAGATTTTACCGAGTTTCCATACCTCTGACTGAAAAATCCTTTTATTGGCGATACCTTTTCAATGAAGCGTCCTAAAAGGTTTTGGTTTGCTGGTCTGAATAGAGATTGAATGAGCCTTTCTATTGATGCCAAAATTTTGAGAAAAAAATTTTCACCGATTTTTTAAAAAATCGTGGGTTTTAGAAAGGTATTTTCCAGCTCTATTCATACCTCCAAACCAAAAGCTATTATGTCATCGCGTTCTCAAAATATTTGCTTGCAAAGAGATTTTACCGAGTTTCCATACCTCTGACTAAAAAATCCTCTTATTGGCGATACCTTTTCAATGAAGCGTCCTAAAAGGTTTTGGTTTGCAGGTCTGAATAAAGATTGAATGAGCCTTTTTATTGATGCCAAAATTTTGAGAAAAAAATTTTCACCGATTTTTGAAAAAAATCGTGGGTTAACATAACCCCTTGCCAAAAAAAAAGCACTTTTTTAAGAAAATTTCCAAAACACGGGAATATATTGTTACATATTGAAAGTGCTACTTTTATTTCTCCCAATGCCTACGCCCACAAAACTACCTTTTCACCACACATATTTTTGCCCAGCAAAAACCAAGTGTGCTTACTAAGTCTTAAACATTTCTCCAACTTCATCTTCTGCAAAGATAAAGCTGGAGATCATTTTCATAATCTTGCCTAGCAACATAAACGACGCTTATGGATTGAGTGAAGCTTTCAGTCCTGTTGTTAAGATAAGCTGCGTGCAGATTTGCTTAGGCTTGGGTTGCCGAAAACATTATAATTGTAGTGAGTCTATTTTGTATCCCGTAAAAGTTAACACGTTCTCTTACATTGTAACATATTACAAGTTAAATTAAATGTACCTAGTAGTAAATTAAATGTTAACGAGGATTAAATAAATGAACATAGTTTAAGAAAACTAAGTGTGTTTCATTGTGTTTAAATAAAACACATATAACTGGCGCAGTCGGGAAAACTAAAGTTCGGTGCCTGGGAAATAATGAGAATATAACATCCAAAAAAAAAGTAAAAGGAAATCACGTGCAAATATTAGTTATCCACGTAAAAAAAAAAAATTTCTTCTCGAATTCCCTTTAATCTAAACTATGATAAAAAAATAATAAGATTTAAAAAAAAGCATTTTAGTGAAAAAAAAAACATAACCAAAAATCATAAAACAATAAAATAAATACAAAATCATTAACAAGTGCTTTAAACAAAAGAAAATTAAAGCAAAAACTGTACCTCACAAAATTCCACCACCTAGCTATGTAAAGCGCTTTTACCGCTCAAGAAAAGTAAAAGAAAAAAAAGATTTATCATATTTGAAAAAAACTGTACTTATCTATTAAACAAACAAACTAACAAAAAAAAGTTATTAGTAATTAAAAAAAAAAAAAAAAATAGTTCTTTGAAAACAGTTAAGACAAAAAAATCGAAACGATCAGTAAAAAAAAAAAAAAAAAAAAATATTGAAAAGAATCATCTGTAACCGCACTTATGAGAAGCGGCTCACTAGGAAGCGAAACAGGCTAGTTAACTTTAGAATTAATAACTAAGATTCCTGAATTTGATGGTAGCAATAAAGATTTATTAGAATTCCTGGACAGGGTAGATTCTCTAATTCCAGCAATAGATTCCTTTGAAGATTCTGTACAGGATACATAAAAGACAAAATAGTAGGGAAGGCTAGGTGCCAACTACAAAGCCATGGAAGACTTAATAATTGGCCTGAAATTAAAACGATTTTGATAAATAATTTTGGTGAGAAATTGTCTGTGGAAAAATTACTAGACAATATTCGAACAGCAAGAATTTCAACAAACATTGAAGATTATTATAACAAAATTAATAATTTGCTTAGCAGGATAAATGGTGTTTATTTGCTTAAAAACAATTCAAACGATATTAGTGCAATGATCGAATCAAATAACAGGATTGCTTTTCAAGCATTCAAAAACAATTTGCCGGAACCGACAAGGTCTATTATACTTGGTCGAAATCCTAAGTCTTTGACTGATGCATTCCAAATCATAATTGAAATAAATCATCAACGTTTAGGGTCTAATACTTTTTTCTGGTGAAAAAGGCAGGTCTCAAGGTAACTCAAATCAGAACTACAATAGTTCCTATAGTCAACCTAATAATTTTCCTAGAGGTCAAAATAGGCAGTTTAATAATTCTACCCCCCGGGGCTCGTCAAGTCATAACTACTACAATAACCAGAGCGAACAGTCCCGCCAAAATAATTACTATAATCACAATAGCCAATCACGTCAAAATTACAACTCCAATCGCAGTAGCCAATCACGCCAAAGTAACAATAACAATAACGGCAATCAATCACGGAAAAACTATAGTAGTTTAAATAGTGGTCAATCGCGAAACTACAACAGGAATAGGCAGTTCAATAGCCAGGAATCTATGGACATTACGCTTAACGAAGACATTCAAAATAATAATGACTATTCTGGAAACCGTCAAAATTTTTCAGATGGTCAAAGAAACAACTACCCTATTTAGTCTTTAAAAATAATATTAAACCTTTAAGGTTTATAATCGATTGCGGGGCAGAGTACAGCATTATAAACAAAAACTTGACTGATCCAAAGTGGGAAATTCCTTCTAAAATGCATACTCTCAAAGTACTTAACCGCAATGTTCAGACAAATGAAGAATACAGTATCCCCCTATTCAAAGAATTTAATGAACCGAATAGATACGTTAATTTCATTGAATATTCTTTCCATGATTATTTTGATGGTTTGATAGGAAATTACATCCTTGTTGACCTGAACCCGGTAATAGATTATAAAAATCGTGTCCTTAAAACAGAGTCTGCGAGAATCCCAATATTTTTTAATGAAGAAGAAGAGGTTTACGCTAACCACTGTTTTGAAGATAAATCATTTAATGTATTTTGCAGTGAGGCTTTCGATTCCGAAATAAATGATAAAATCTTGGCAAAACATTTAAGTTTAAATGATGCTTCTTGTCTTAAATCTCTACTTCGTTCTTTCAAATCAATATTTTATAAAGAAGGTGATGATCTCACCTTTACCAATGAAATCAGACATCATATAAAAACAAAAACCCAAATTCCAATTTATAGCAAACTTTATCGCTATCCGGAAATTCATACAGAGGAAGTCGATCGGCAAATCAATGAGATGCTTAGACAGAAGATAATTGTACCAAGCCATAGCCCCTACAATTCGCCAATTTGGGTCGTTCCTAAAAAGGACGATTATGATGGAAATAAACAATGGCGAATCGTAATTGATTATAGGAAGCTTACTGAGCAAACAATCAATGATGGCTATCCTACGACTGGTTCAGACGAAATTTTCGACAAGCTTGGCAAGTGCAACTATTTTTCTGTAATTGATCTCGTTAAAGGCTTCCATCAAATTGAAGTTGAACCGTGTGATAGAGCAAAGACAGCTTTTTCGACAAAAAGGGGTCACTATGAGTTTTTAAGGATGCCTTTTGGTCTGAAAAACGCTCCAAAGACTTTTCAACGTTTAAAGAACCACATCCTTAAAGACTTCATAAACTTAATCTGTGTTGTTTATCTAGACGACATCTTGATTTTTTCTACAAGTTTTGAAGAGCATCTTCAGGCTCTCAGGAAAATTTTTCAAGTCTTAAAAGACTACAATTTGAAAATTCAAGTATATAAATGTCGTTTTGCGGAGTTATCGACAACTTACTTAGGACATGTTGTTGTAAGTAACGGTATCAAACCGGATCCAAACAAAGTAAAATCCATTGTAGAAATGCAAATACCCACTAACATAAAAGGCATTAAGCAATTTTTGGGAATCACTGGGTACTACCGAAAGTTTATAAAAGACTATGCAAAGGTAGCCCATCCAATAATAAACAATAATCTGAAAAGTTGAATATATCTGACCCAAAGTACATAAAATCATTTCAAAATTTGAAATTGTTGCTTACCTCCGAACCCATTCTTAAAAGTCCAGACTTTAATAAACCGTTTGTCCTCCCTCACAGCTGACGCGTCCAATTATGCACTTGGAGCAGTGTTGAGTCAAAATAGCCATCCCATCTGCTATGCTTCACGCACGCTCAATAAACATGAGCTAAACTACTCGACAATCGAGAAAGAGCTCCTTGCAATTGTATGGTCAGTGAAGCAATTTAGGACGTACTTGTATGGAAGAAGGTTTACCGTAAAAACGGACCATAAGCCACTTGCATAGTTGAGTGGGATTAAAGTTCCCGACATGAGGCTACAACGTTGGAAAATTATGTTAAATGAGTATGACTTTCATATTGAATACCTAAAAGGTAAAGAAAATTGTGTAGCTGACGGACTTAGCAGGTTTATAGATCAAATTCAAAATTGCCTTTCTGAACCGAACGAAGAAGCTCCTTAAAGAAAGGATTTTGAAAATGAAAACGTTAAAAAATTTTCAGATTTTGACGAAGAAGTCTATTTTGCAGAAATTTTTAATAATGAAGGAAACTCTAACGTTAAACAAGGCGACAATAACGAAGATGTTACTATCGCAGGTTCAACAGTCCAAGAGAATAACCTTGATGCTATATCAACAGGCGCAACTATACACAGTGCAATGGAAAACGAGTCACTACATATTTTCATAACTGAAAAGCCAATTAACCTATTTAAAAACCAAATTTATTTGTCATACAACACAAAACAAAAGATAACAATGAAAATTATACATAAAAAGATACAAAATTATATTCAAATAGAAAAAAATAAGAGTAATTTACTTGAGATAATGAAACGTTTCTTAATTAGCAAAGGACTCATCTGCATTTACTACAATGATATACCACTTTTCATAGAATTTCAAAATTTGTATGTAAAATATTTTTCATTAAACACAAATCTGAAAATCCTTAGATCAACAACCAGACTAAAAGACATTACAGACAAAAACGAAATGCTAACAATAATTAAAAAATGAACATCTGAGTAAAAATCACAGAGGGATTAATGAGATTTTTTCCAAATTAAGAGCATTATATTTCTATCCAAAACTTCAAATAGAAATTCAAAAATTTATCAATAACTGTGATATTTGTAATGTTGCGAAGTAGAGGTCTGCATGAATACATTCATTTGCCTTCTCTGACCAAGCACAGTACTTCAGTGTATTCTGTTCGTTGCATTCATAGAAAGTAGTGTACACTAAAAATGAATACACTATTCTTGAAAACAAATACTGCACACGATTCGATCTATTTATAACAGAACGAATACAGTATTTGGTTTCTATCCTGGGCTTGAATGCTTGAATCAATTGGAACAGAACAAGCCTAACCTATTATAAACACATCGAATACACCGAATGCACCGAGTATAAAATCAAATACACTAGTTTTTTTTCTCTTCTAAGCTTTACTTCTTAAATGGTAGTTCGTCGCAGCGACGAACCGGGAAAAAATTTCTAATTCAATTCTAGTGTATTCATAATTTAAACTTATTTTATGATTGTGACGCTTGTATGGCACGTAAAATTACAAATGAGATATCAAAAAATAGGATTTTTTACACAGACGCGATATATGAAAAATTTAACACACTACATTCAAGCAATAAAGAGTTGTGTGGTTTTTAATCGATTCTATGCAAATAACGGTACTTGGTGATTTTTTATAATTTTAATTATTTTTTTATTATTTTTTATAGAATAAATTACATGTTGTGTTAAAATTTCAGATTTTTATGTCAACACGTTTAGAAAATATTTAAAAAAAAACTTGAAAAACAGTTTAAAAACATTAGAAAATTCAAAACGTTTAGCTTAATATCTTCGCTTAACGGTAACATAGAGTTTTGAATTTTTTACCAAAAAATTAGCTGTTAGAATTTCAAATTTTTCGTATAGCTAAGAAAATAAAAAAATAAAAAAACAACGAAAAAATCAATGAAAACATTTACAAATATATAAATTCAAATTAAATTAATTTGTTGTATTTGATTCGGTGTATTCGATGTGTTCGATATAAGCTCGCTGTATTCGATGCATTTGAGAAAAAAATCAAATGGTGTATTCGTTTCAAGTAAATACATGATTCTATTGTTTTGGTTTGAGTTGATGATTCATTTGATTTGTTTTGAAAGATGTGAATGCAGTGAATAGTGTATTTGAAAAAATATAGAACGGCTTGGAAGTGGTTTCAAGCCATTCGTTGCAGATGTTTATTGCGAAGCATGATCGAAGTCTATTTAAAATACCATTGCAGGTGTCAGATAGTCCTCAACATATTAATGACATCCTTCATGTCGATATCTGGTTTCCAGAGCGAGGCAAAATGTATTTTACTACTGTAGATAAATTTTCAAAATACGCCAAGATTCATCCCTTAGAAGACAGGAATTGGATAGCCATCCTTAATGCTATAAAGCAAAGGATTCAGTTTTTAGGTAGACCCAAAAAAATTGTCTCGGATGGCGAAACATGTATCCTGCATTCGGCAGTTGAACAATTTTTAAAGGAAAATAATATAATTTTCCATAAAACCACTGCATCAATGAAGACCGGTAATGCCGACATCGAGAGATTGCACGGGACGTTGAATGAGCACCTCCGAATACTTGAATACTCGGAATACGTTGAATGAGCACCTCCGAATACTTGATGCTAGCAAAGATAGTTCTGATTTAAATGAGAAAATATTCAAGATCTTAAACATCTACAATAGCCACCATACACACGACTACAAAATTGATTTTATTTCAAAGAACATCAGCAAAGAATAAATTGAAAAATTAGCCCAGGTTTTCCAACAAAAAAAAGAAATAGCGATTGGTAAAAGAAATAAACAAGTCAGACACAATCATAGATCCGAACAATGTCCAGACTTGGTTCAAAATAGAACTATTGTAAAATGTAAACCAAAATCCATTTATTTTCACTTAAATTCATACATACATATGTAGATACAAGCATATCAGAACTTTAAGGTTTAAGATTCAATAATTCACATTACCATTACCTTAGCACTGTAATCCATTGATCCATGCGATTTGCATAATTCTTTTTTGTATCGATTAAAATATGGTTGTTTCTTCATTGTTTTGCTATTTTTATTTTATTAGATTTTCAATTATTAGATTTTATTTTTCCACCAGACAGACAAAATAGACAGTTTGAATTTCGTTTTGAATTCAGATTTCAGAACGGTAAAATAGTAGGAACAAAACAAAAAGAACTTCCTTTCTCTTTTTCTGAATTTTGAGTTTTGACATTTGATGAGTGCGTTTAAGTCTATGACAGTGACAATGAATGCGTTCCCTTGATGAACTCGTTAGTTTCGTGTAACTAGTAAGGGCATCATTCAGCGTGGATTTGAGACGAATTAATAATTATGTGCTTGTTTTAATTGATTATTATAAGTAAAATTAAGTGAACAGAAAATATATTACCCTGGCCAGGAATGTAATAAAATTAGTCTATAGGATTCGTTAAATAATAATGATACTTTTGTACACCTTGTCAATAATATTAATTTCATTTAAGTTAATAACGGGATGAACATAAATTAATAAAAATGCATACAAAAAAAATATATAAGCAAGATCGTTCATTATTTTATCGAGATAACAATTACTCGTTACTTATAAAGCTTGAATAAAACAGAAATTATAATTGATTCGAATAAAAAATTAAGTTGATTTTTGTTATTGTTTTTATTAAATGTCATGTTACCTTATAATAAAAGATTTTTTTGTGTATCAATTTAAAATACCTAGACTTTATGAAATTATTTAATTTGGTAAAGTAGCGAATAAGATTATAAAATATTAACTTTAAATGAATGATTAAAAATTCAGTTATTTGTAAGATAATTTTTGTATATAATGTTTTTGGGGACCAAAACCTAATTGGTGGGGGAGATGTTACATATTGAAAGTGCATATATACATATTTTTGCCCAGCAAAAACCAAGTGTGCTTACTAAGTCTTAAACATTTCTCCAACTTCATCTTCTGCAAAGATAAAGCTGGAGATCATTTTCATAATCTTGCCTAGCAACATAAACGACGCTTATAGATTGAGTGAAGCTTTCAGTCCTGTTGTTAAGATAAGCTGCGTGCAGATTTGCTTAGGCTTGGGTTGCCGAAAACATTATAATTGTAGTGAGTCTATTTTGTATCCCGTCCAAGTTAACACGTTCTCTTAAATTGTAACATATAAGTTAAATTAAATGTACCTAGTAGTAAACTAAATGTTAACGAGGATTAAATAAATGAACATAGTTTAAGAAAACTAAGTGTGTTTCATTGTGTTTAAATAAAACACATATAACTATATACATTTTTAAAAAGGTATTTTCCAGCTCTATTCATACCTCCAAACCAAAAGCTATTACGTCATCGCGTTCTCAAAATATTTGCTTGCAAAGAGATTTTACCGAGTTTCCACACCTCTGACTGAAAAATCCTTTTATTGGCGATATCCTTTCAATGAGGTTTTGGTTTGCTGTTTACAAAAAAATCTGTTAATTAGTAGACCAATTGTGACCATGATTTATTAGCGAAAGCTGTGATCAACCAGGTAAACCCGCAATTCACTAACTGTAACAGGAGTAGCGAGGTGACATTCTGGAAAGGTTAGGGAGCCTTATGATATTTTTCAAGCGCAACCAAAGATGAATTCAAGATGAAATCTAAGAATTCATCAACCGCTTCAAAAGAATCTTCAGGAACACTTTACAACACTCTTCAAGACTTTCATCAATAGAAATAATTGTATTTTAAAATTTATAAAAGACCCGACAAAATGTTTATTTCGAAACCAAAATAAAGAACACTAGGAAGAAAATAATTTGTTTTAAAAATCCTAAAAAATTGTTGAAAAAATCCATTTCTATATTATTTTTCAATAAAACATTTTATTTTTATAGTTTTGTTTTGTTTTCATTTTTATTTTTCATTTAAATTTAATTTTATTTTATTTCATTTTATTTTACAATTAGCTTTGCTAAGATTTTATTATTTTTACATATTTTTTTTATTTTAGTTTTTTTTTTTATTTCAATATAACTTAATATTTAATATAATTATTTTTCATTAAATTTATTTTTCTTTCTAACGTTTTTACCTATTTGTTTGTTTTTTATTTATTAATTTTTATTTTTATTTTTTTGTAACAAATATAATAAAGAACACAATTTATTACAATCAATTTTTTTTCTAATCAATGTTATTTTTTTTATATTTTTTCTATAGAATCATCTAATATTTAATTAACAGTTTTTTTTATTAACCTACATTTTTAACTACAAATTAATAATTCTGCTTCTTCATTTTTTCACGTTCATTTTCTTTTTAAATACTAAAATTACAATTAAGTATTTTTTTATTTCTTCATTATAATAATCGTATATTTAACTTAATTTATTAATTTATACTAGTTTTATAAATTTGAGTTTAAAGTCTTTCATTTCTTAGGAATTTCTTTGCATGTGTGTTCAGAAGTTTTTCTTTGCTTTTATTTTTACAGATGTTTATAATTTATTTATGTATAGTTTTTTTTAATTTAATTTTATTATTAATTAACTATGTTGTCATTGGTTTAAAAAAAAATGTTATCTACAAGATTTGTTTTTTTTTTTGCTTTTTGTAATTTAATTAAATAAAAAAAAATAATGTATATACTATATTAGCTATAGTATTTTTAACTACATATTTCTTAATAAAAATTTATAATTTCTATGTATAAAAAAAAAATCAAATAAAAATAAAAACTAATTATATTCAGCTACGTTTGTGGCAATTTTTTTTCTTTATTATATTTTTTTTAAGTGAATAAATGAGGTTTCGTTACATATATATTTTTTTCTGTAATTTCAGCGTAGATAGTACATTGTTATATGAAATTTTGTATAATTGATTTAAATTTACAATTTTGTTTGTTGTTTTTGTTATTGATTGTATATCCTATCTCTACGGAAAGTTTGTCTTTAATTTTATTGAAATATTTACAATTTTAATGTGAACATAAAAAAAATAAACCCTGTAGAAATGAAAATGTTCATAAATTAAATCAACAAAACGAAATGAAAAAAAAAAATATAAAAAAAAGATTAACTAAATGTATTGTAAATTATTAAAATAATATTTACTATAAATATTGTGCGCTTGATTTGACGTGAATTAAAAAAAAACTTTTTATAAAATGAACAAAATAATGATAAATGTTAAATTTCCAAAACCTCATATATGTAAAATTTATATTTAAAATAAGGTATATTAATTTAATAAATTATTAACCTAATTACATAAAAAATATTTATCTAAGATATTAACAGAAACGTAAAAATGTTCGTTTTAATAAAAATACAACCTCGATGAAAATAAAAATCATTTATTTTTAAACAATATTTGGGGTGTCGCAAAATAAACATCGTTTTTTAATCTGATTTGACTTGTGGTATAATGCAGGTTATGTATTAAAAAAAAAAGATGTACAAACGATGCAGAGGTTTTAACAAGGGAATAACGGTTACAAACCATATATATATATGTATACATATAAATAATTATCTTATAAAATAGGAGCATTCTATTGACTATGTTGTCCTCTAGAGTCTTGAAAGAGTTCACATAGTTTTTTTAAATGCGCTTTAAAATTTATCTTGAGCCTCATAACTTGTGATCACAAAAATTCAATTGACAAACAATATAAAATGTACAAACAAAAATAACTCAAAATTTAAATAAGAGATCAAAAATGCGTATACGCCATAGTAAACCACAATATTCCATCGTCTATGGTAAATTCTTTTAACAATGTTCTTTTTCACTTGGGCAACACACAGTTTGACGGTAAACATGAAAAAAAAATATCCAACAATGAATGGATAATTTTTAATTTTTAGCAACACTGCCTGAAACAAAATGCTAAAAAATAATTGACGATAATACTTTTTGTCTAAATTTTTTGTTTCTAAAAATAAAATTACGAAAATAAACACTGTTAGGAAAAAATTGTATACAAATTTGAAAATAAATTCTTTAAAAGATAAAATTAAAAAAAAATCACTCCCTAATAATCACCATTATAAACTTTTTTTTTGATTAAAAGTATTTTCATTAAGAGGAAAAATTTTTCGAGAAAAAATTCTCTTTCAAAATAAAAATTTAGTCAGAAAAAAAATATTGAAAAAAAAATTGGTCAGACAAAATTGTTTTCATCAAGAAAAATATTGTCGAACAAAAATTCTCAAGGAAAAACATAACAAAAAATTTTTGAAGCGTCTATATTCAATAATCTCTTCAAACAATCAGCGTTTTGTTTGTTTATATTAATTTTAAAAAATTCTACACAACAAAATAAAATATAGAGAGGTGTACAATGTACGTGTCAATTAATAGATGAAAAGATAAAAAATAAGATTTTTAGTTTTGCGCCACCCTTTTTATGTATTAAATAAAAAAATGATTTTCTATAAAAATAAATCTTCAATTTAAAAATTTTGTAAATAATTTACTATAGATATTAAAATTTTTCATAGAAAAAACAATATAAGCAAAATACCTAGATATCAGTTAAAAAGTAAAAAAATTAATGTTTAAACTTAAATATTATTTCGTTCAATTTGCATTTTTAACTAGTTTTTTTTTCTCCTTTGTTGTTTTTTACTTAAATTATGTTTTTTTTTAAATATATTTACATAAATTTATTTAATAATTTTTTTTTCTGTTAAATTGAATTTATTTCTTATTTACCTATCACGTGTTAAAGAAATTGACTCGATTTTTCATGTATGATGATCATGTGTATCTGAAATAAAATAAATACATTTTTATTCAATAAAATTATAAAATTTATAAATTTCCACAAAATATTTAATAATATTGATAATCAACTTACCTTTAATAAAATTAAAATTGTTTATTTTTATTAAAAATGTTAAAGTTTATAAAAAATATTTGTTCTTTAAATTGATTCCTATCTATTTTATTATTATGTATTTATAGAAAATATGATGCAAAGTATAATTAATAACATTAGAAAATATACTCAAAGGAAGGTATAAGCACTCAAAATCGAAAGAGGAAAACTCAGGTTATTAACTTTCGTTTTGAAAAGAATGAGTTTTTGACATCCTTTTTCATTGTATATAATATCTTATACGATCCTCATCCGTGCCAACATGAAAAACTTTTTTCTCCATTCAAATGGAAAATATACAAAAAAAAAAAAATAAAATTGCGAAAAGAAGTGAAAAAAACTGTGTGTGTGTAAAAAAGCCTTTTTTGTTTGCTTGTTGTAGGTATTAACCATAACGACAGGTACCCTGTGCCTTTGTACCTGGGCTGTATCTGGTACTGTAACGAGGATATTTTTTATTTTGTGCTGCGAAGTATCTTTTAACTATTTTGCATAATAATTTCACTTGGTTGGTTGGTATTAAGATAGCAGTTCGGCATCATAATATCCAATATGGCCGTAAGCACAACAATCCCGTTACCATGTAGGTATATTTTGTATGGAAGATATGCGTGGATGATGTGCTGGGATAACGAGTGTCCTTTGTTAAAGGACTACACCAGCTCATCTGGTATCAATTGTTGTGGTGTAAATTGCTTACCTCCTCGCCATCATCGTATACCGTCATCGTATAGTTCTGCTGTTGTAAACACAACAACAACAGAGTATGAGAGAAAAATATAATGCTTACCACAGGTTTTTTTCATTTTTCTTTTTTTTTTTGAATCTCTAAAGTGATGGAAACGTGTTGACAGATGGATTTAAAAAAAAAATGTTTTTTTTTTGTGGCCAGTTTTTTTCTTTCCATTTTTTGAAACATAATAGGATGTTTGCGGTTGGGATGAATTTTTATATACGCAGGTGTATAATATTTATACTTTTTTTTAATAATAATTTTCATTTCTTAAAGAAAATTTCCAACCTATTGAAATTGATGTGCTCAGCGGAAAAAGGGGTTTTTTCTTCTGGTTTTTGCATTATAATGACTACTGACAGTCAAGCGGATAAAAGGATTTTTTTTTGGTTCTTTTTTGATGATGAGTTGTAAGGACTAACAATGGAGGCTATTATGTTACGGTGGCATTACGCGAACACACGCAATATGTTGGTTATTTGCATATAAAAATAATTTAAGTATCTTTTGTGGAATGTTTTTTTTGTTTAATAAAAATAAATATTTAGAAAAAGATTTTCACTAGAAGAATATAAGAAAGTCTTATCTTACTTCGTGAAGAGTTTTTTTTATTTAAAATTTAAAAATTCGAAGAAAAATTATTTTTTCCAATTCTTTTTAATTTTTTTTAATAAAATTTATTTTTTTTTGGAAAACCAAATGTTTTTAGACGAAAGTTTTTATTGAATTTTTTTTTAAATTTCGCATTAATGGACCAATAGTATTAAACTTCATTTCTTTTTTTCTTAGAACCCGCATTTAAAAACCAAATATGTATTGAATTTTTTTTTGGATTGTACAGTTTTGATTGTACTTTCAATAATTTCAAAGAATATGTTCATATTATCAGTATCTTAAGCAGTGAAAGTGATTATACTTAACCTTACACTGTTCTGGCAAAATACAATTTTTTTTAAATTGGAATTTTATATATAGGTAATTGAAAAATTCTTTTATAGATGTTGTGATTTTAATTTAAAAAAAATTAATAGCGTGCTTTTTTATATGCTAATAAATAAAAATAATGTTTTTTAAAAGTTAAGAAAAGATAAAAATAATCGGTCTCTAATAAATTTAAAATCAACATTGAAAATGAAAAATTTTAAAAATTTAACAAAAAAATTCCTTTTTTTAAGGTTTTGAATTTAATAACAAGTGTATAAATTAAGGCTTAATCTGTTTAGTCTGTGACAAATAGTTATTTATTTGAAAATAAAAGCTTGATGTAAATTAAACTATACGACTCTACATTAATATTTGTTTTATTTTTTATATATTTTAAAGTGCATTATTTGGTGCAGATTATTTTTAATATTTTAGCAAAAATTTAAGTTGTACTTATTCAAGAATTTTAATAAAATATAATTTATTGCTTTGTGGATAAAACGAAAAAAAAAATTGTTATAGAAATATAAAGTTTTTTGATTGGGAAATGAAACAAAATTTTGTATTTTTTTTTTAATAACAGTAACAATTTTTATTATTAGCAATTAAATGTTAATTTTAGGTTTCTTATAATTTTCTGCACAACATAAATTTTTGCTTAATTTGTATGTTATAATTTTAATAATTTTTTTTTTTATATTATTAAAGTTTATTCTGCAGATCGTATAGTTAGCTAAAGTCTAATTCCTGTGAGATTTTACAATTTTAGATTTATTTTAAGATAATTTTACAAACACTAATAATATCATTAATATTGAAAATATAAAATATATAATTTGTTATACCTTAATGTAATAATAAGTATTTATAATAACAAAAGTGGATTGGAGAAACTAAAATTAATATTTCTTAAATATTTTTATATTATAAATATTTTTTATGGTCTCGATGTTTGAAGTGTTTTTTTTTTGTTGTCAATAAAATCAATATTTCAAGTTGTGAGTATAATAGAATACCGTCATATCTCAAAAAACATCATTCTTCAGAAAACTAAATTTAAAGTTTGAATTGTTGAATTTCATAATTTTCTTCATTTTTAGCAATTTATTTTATTTTATTTGATAGAGCTAAACATTACAGTTTAATGTAATGCAATGAAATTTGGGCTCCTGAATTTTGTATGGTTTCACATCAAAGCTTACTGCACAACTGAGAATATAACTGTATTTCAACTCATAAAAATTCAAAAGTGACAGACACCATAACGACACAAGTGCCCTCTAGGTGTCAATTTTTAAGTTATAGAAATGACGTTTTTCCATAATAAACTTTATACAAAATGCGTTCGAACTGTATCATTAAGTCAAATTTCGTGTTTTTTGAGATATGACGGTATTCTATTAAATGAGCGATTTGTTGAGTTCAGGTGGAATAGTAGCTAGGGAAACTCTGCCATGAATGTATTACTTTCATACAACTTAATCCAGCTCCACGTTGGGCGCCAATTAGATACAAAATACATATTAACCTTTGTTTAAAAAAAAACATATTGCTTCATTAAATCAAATATTATCAATTAAAAGTAAATTAAGACATATCAGGTTCCATATTGGGCGCCATTCTAAACAAAACTCACAATTTTAATTAAATATTTATTTGATCTAAATTAATCACTCAATACTATACAAACTCTATTTTATCTTATTCAAACTTTACCTTCAACCTCTATACACGTCAACTATATATGTATTTACCTAAAATTAATGGATAGCTTATCAAACATTTATTCTATAGCTTTACCTTTTAAAACCTCAATTAGGATTATTTATATAAAAAGACTTTATCATAACCACATCATCTGTAAGATAATTCTATCTCATATCTTTCTATAAATAACTATCTGAGAATTCAAAGTCTGACTGACTTGCTCTCGATGAGCGTGTCATTTGTGAATAACCTCCACCAATAGCACTATCGAAATCAGACGATGTAGTTGCTTCAGGCTGGATAAATACTAATGATTCTTTACCTTGTGTAATTGCTAATGTTGTCGGTGTAATAACGGTGCCTTGTGAACCTATTACATTTGTCGTCGTAATAGTTCCTCCACCATTACCTCCAACGCCACCACCACCACCTTCTCCTGGTGGTTTATTATTCGCATCTCGATCCACTAATCGTTGTCGAAGAAGTCGGATTTTTTCTTCCTTCTGCAAATGAAAAAATAAAAATGAAACGAAAAAAAAGTTAATTGAAAAGCATTAGTATGTCAGGGTTGTTATGTATATAAACAAGAAGAGTAAGGATTAAAGTTTCATAATGAGATACTTGACGAAGAAAGAAAACCTTACTATATTTACAATCCGAGAGAAAAAAGAACTGCAGAAATTGTTCTTCTAGGTAACTTTGGGAAGAGCATAAGATAATAAATTAATTTAAAAGGAAGGATTTAAAAATAAAATCTGGATTTCATTGCTTTTGGTTGAATGTTGGGCGCCACCTAAGCTCAGGTTAAAATTTATATTCAATTCAACAAATTGTCATGTTCACAACCAAAAATACAATTCATTTTTCATAAGACATATTGAAATCGACATTGGGCGCCACTGGCACTTGCATCAATTTGTTAGGTTTAATGATATGAATGATGTAAAATAAATGTGGGATCACCCTGTTACAATATCATTAACTAACTCACCACACTTGGCAAGAATAAGCGACAAGAAGAAGCAATAAGACGAAGCGATAAGAAGATAATAACTAGAAAAAGGGCACTCTCATTCTATACCTCATCGAGTTAGGACGTAAATTTAAATAATTCTACATACTTTCTTTTCTTTTTGAATATTTGGTTAATATTGCCAAATTAGTTTTCTAAATCAAATAAAACTTAAATATTATTGTTAAAACTTAATCTTAAATAAAAAACCATTGGACCTATATAAATTTCATATTATAAGTTTTATTTAAAATGGGAAAAATCTAATAACAGCAAAAACGAAAAAAAAATAAATTTAAGTTTCACGTTGGGCGCCACTGTGACAAAGAGAACATTCCTTCTGAAGATACAGGTGATTGTTTTTTTATTTCTTTCAATTATTTAAATGATAGATTGGGTTCCACGTCGATCGCCACTGCAGGAAAAAATAGCTTTTAGTTTAAAGATCTACGCTACTGTTTTGTTAGTTCAAAATTTGAGGTAATGTTGCTTTATATAACAAAAAGAATAATTCTAATCTGAAAAAATCGAGCTGCACGTTGGGCGCCACTCTCCACTGTGAAACATAGAACTTTTATTTTTTTCTTTCAATTATTTCAACGTTCATCATCAGAAATAAGAGCTTTAACAATAGAATGATTGCTGCCCTCAGCAATATTGCGTTCCACGTTGGGCGCCACTTTCAATTAAATAAACAAAGTTGCTTGGATATCAATTTTACTTGAAATAGGAAAAGACTAAAGGAGGTACCATAATGAAATTTAATGAATCATTGTAAGAGTAGTTTTACCTGTGATATCAGTCGTTGCAGTTCTTCATTCTCTGTAACCAGCTTTTGATACCTTTCCTCGTCTTCTTTTGAAATCCCCGAGTCTGGATTGTATTTAGATTCCGCTTTATCCTTTGGATGTCGGATCACTTCAATTACCTTGAAAGGTAAAAAAAATATAAAAGTTACTAAGCAAAATCATGAAAAAACGGTAACTCTTATCTCTATGACGAAACTTTCTAATAAAAGTAAAAATCTTCTATGGAAAAGGGAACACTCACTTACCTTTGGCACAAATATCAGCAACATGCTGAGAAAACAACAAAATATCACAGCCAATGACACAAATGCAAACGATGCGTCCTGCTGTGAGGCAATAACCATGCCAACGGGTGCTGTTATCAGGCAAAGGACAACCACGTTGTATATGCTCATGCCAACATATCTAGAATCGTTGATTTGCTTCACTTTTATCGAACGTGTTTCATAAGCAAGAAACAGTCCAAAAACTAGGATCAATCCTTTGAATCCATAAACGAGTCCTGTTTTTAACATACATACATCACACCAAAAAAAAAAATAATCAGCGTATAATAGTTGGGAGGGAAAATTTTGTGTTTAACTTTGTTAAAGGACTTTTACACAATGGAACTCTCATTCCAAGTGCAACCAACCAACCAACTTACCAAGCCACATGGAATTCCTTTCACTCTCACAATGTTCCAGCTCGGGGCGAATTTGAATATCATCCGTCGTTGAGATGGGATCTTCGAGGGGGAATGTCTCTAGGATACGCTGCAGTGGATCGAATATTTGCCATGCCAAGAGGATAACCAAATCGATTGACAGTAAGCCGGAAACCATTGTGTATAGTTTCCATGGTTCGACTTTTTTCTGCAATGACAAAAATAAAAACACAAAAATGAAGTAAACGATAGGTTTTGTAGACTGAAGAGTCGACACGTCGCGACGTCGTCGCCGTCGGTCGTCGGTCGTGAAGAGTGCTTTCGCTATATATCTAGCTAGGAAGTGAGGATATGTTTAGGCATACAGGACACATTATATTATGAACTCTTCATGAGTTTGTACCTTATATGAGATTTACAAAATGGAATGATGGCACAAATTCTAAATGTGTATCCTTCTCTATGTGAAGAGTGTTGTTAGGTCTATCTATTCGTATAGTATATGATTTGGAGTCACTTTAGGTCAAAATGGAGAAGGAAATAAGAGCAAAGCGCAGTTCATATTGCATCATCAGCATTTGAAGAACATTTTTTTTATTCTTTGTGCATCACGTTGTGTCTGCTCATAGAAGTGTCACGTAATAGATGCACTTCTACTTCTTGCCGGTCGGTGGTGCAGATATGCAGATGCAGATATGCATTTAGTACTTTGTATGTGTAGGTAGTTCGTTTTGTATGATTGAATTTTTATGCAAATGCGTTTTTATTCTTTATTATGCAACATTAAGTTTAGTGTTGGCTCTCTGTATCTTTTTTTTTGTAGTTGTTGTACCTTTGTAGTAAATTGAGTTTAAGTGCATGAATGTGTGTTTCAATGGACACTTGAAAAATTGCAAGAACGTGATTTTTGGAAATGACATGAATTTAAAAATAATTTTTTTTTCTTTGCAATTGCTACAAAATGATGTTCTTGCGTTTTTTAAGTGAATTTAAGTAGAATTGCAAATTTCAAGAGGTTCCATTTAAAAAAAGTTTTATTGATGTTTTGTGTCCTAAAATGAAATTTATTGAATCTTTCATCTTACAAAGTAAGGGTAAATATTATGCTTGATTTAATGGATTTTAAAAACAGTTATGAAAACCAAAGAAATATTTGGGTTACAAGTCAAAAACAAACCGAAGTGCTGTGTTGGGCGCCACTTAGAGTGATATTTGCTTAGAAATATAAACTTGAAATTTTTGTTACATTCTGTATTTTACACAATTTAAGATTTTTTTGTCTAGATTTTAAATTATAGGATTTTGCTAATATTAAGTAAGACTTTTCAGTACGAGATTCATAGGAGGGGAATTTAAAAAAGTGAAATTTTTCCCTAAGTTTTGTACCTCGACCTACAGCCTAAACTTTTGAAGCGATTTTCATCCAACTTTTGTCATAAGGTTTTGGGGAGATTGACTAGAGGGGACTCGAATTTTTTTTAGTTCCAAAAATAACGGTACCTGTCAAAGTACCATTTAGACAAAACATTTTTATCTCGAAACGGATCTAATGATTTTGAAGATTTTTTTTAAATCGTGTTTGTCAAGTAACCTTATTAATTTAGTTAAAAAATATTTTTGAAAAAAACGTTATTAACCTTATTTGACCTAGAACCGGATTTTCGGTTTTCGGTTTTCTCGTAAACTATTGGACGGATTTCGATGAAAATATTTCTAAAGGAGGTCCTATATAATCTTAATAATATTGCATATCAAAAAAATCAATTTTTTTTTGAAAACTCAAATTTTTTTTTTATTTGATTCTAAGTGTTTGTTATCAAATACTAAAAATGTGCATACCAACTTTTTCTTATAAAAATACTTAAGAAATTCTATATATAATTTTTTTTATTTTTTTATTCAAAAATTTGTATTATATATATAATAATAATATAATAAGATGACATCTTCAGTTTAAAGATTAAACTTCTTTTTTGGCTTATTTTTTTCAATTCAAATAATTAATTTTTTCATATTTTTACTTGTGATTATAATCGATAGTTGGTAGTCGGGTAATATTGTATTTTTTTTATTTGACTTTAAAACCAAGATGTTATCGCACATAGGAGCAAGTTCGTGCGACCCAGTCGTGCATTTTATTTGTGTAAAGAAATGTAGATATTAAAAAAAAAATCTTCGTTGTTTTATTAAATTTTAAAGTTTTAACCGTTTTTTGATTAAAAAAAAATTGTTTGTAAAAAAAATAACAAAAATACTGTCCTTCCTTCTTATTATGATATAATAAAGAAAACAGTTAGCGCAAAAGCTGCCACCAGATCGGAAGAGGTCATAATTTTTTTTCTCAAATGGTGACAGGTTGCAACTTTGTAAGGAAACCTGCATAAGCAAAAATTTCAACAGTTTGATTGGTTTTGCTCCAGCTTGTTGTAATAAAATATAATTTACTATAATCTTAAGAAGCTAGTGCTTTTCTACTTTGTCCATTTACAGAACAAATTCTTGTTTTATTTACAGTAGAAATTAAGTGGTACAACATTTACTATTATGTTATCTAAAGCATTTTGTGCATTTAAGATATGACTACAACAACATTTTTCATGTAGAGTTATTTAAAAAAAAAACTCCGAAACATTTTTTGTGTGCGTATGTCGGAAAATTTTTACATACCCAGTAGCGCGATGATAAGGCCTTGGCTGCTAGTTTCTGAAGAGAAAATAAGAAAACTTAAGTACTTTAAACCATTTATTGCAAAAAGTGCCAAGTACTTTCAATACTATTTTAAATTCTGACGCAGTTCTGATTTACAAAAATGTCTCGTCATTTTCAACTAAACCCTATTTAAGTTAACAGGGGAACTTTTTCCATTATCTCGGATTAAGTTTAAGACTATTAACTAACATAACAAGATCTTTCATACAGTAATGTAGTAAACTTAACAAGATGCCATGTCAATTTAACAGTATTCTAGTGTGGAAAATTACGCCAAGTTTGGAATATTTTTACACTGTACTGTATCTTGTTAATTTAATGGTTTTTTTTACTATTGTGATTAATCGTATTAAAAGTTAATAATTTAACATGATTTTTTCTCTAATTGTTGTCAAAATTGATAATTTAACCGTTTAGAAAAAAAATTACTTATTAACTTGAAAATCCTATTTTGAATTTTTAAAAATAAAAATGAATTAAAATTAATTTGAAAAAATAAAACGTTTAAAATTACACTTACAATCATTTTTTTTTTTGTCTACACTATGGATGTTAATAATACCCTTTAATTTTTAAACAGCCATTATTTTGTAGTTGAGTAATTTACCAAAATTATTTAAGTACGTGTGTTTGTAAAGTATTTCCCTTGACACGAAAAAAAAATAGTCAAAGTATATAAAATATATAAAAACACGCTAGCTAGCTACCTGGTACAAGTAATTTCGTTTTTTTTTATTATTGGTTCGGAAATAACAATCCGAAGAGACACGCATCCACATCCTTTGCCGATTAATAATTAAAATCAATTACAGTCGAGGTGAATACAATTTTTATTTTCAACATCATCATATTCCATGTACATACACTTGCCTGCTATACATGAAATACACTCAGAATCAAGTGATTAATACTGTTTCTTTTGCAATTTTTTTTCCTAAAAAATTTTCGTTGCCAAAGTGGTTTGAACGCTTTCACATTTTTCTTAGTTCAGACTCATTGAAATTTAAAATATGTAATCTTAAAAAAAAATACTTTCCTTGAATTATTTGAAAAATAAAGTAAGTCGGCTTTGCAATCAATATTTTCATAAAAAAATAAAGTTTTTTGTAATATTGAAAAGCATGGATTATTTTTCTAAAAAACAAACATCTGTTTTCAATTTTTCACTTAAAATGCATATGATTTTTTAAAATTTCAAAAAAATCTTTCTTGATGTGCACTTTCAAGAAATTGATGTTAAAAAAAAACGTTTCTTAGCCATTTTCTGATTTAATAATGTTAAATAAGTAAGATTTGGTAAAAACGAATTAGTTAAACCGAATCCTGAAAATTTCAAGCCGTTTCCGAGAAAACAAGATGATAAAAAAGTTTACGGACTTAACATAAGTCTAAGTTTTTTGTCTTTAAGAGCATATTTCCAAAATTTCATTAAAATAATTGGAACCATTTCCAGAAAAAAGAAAAAAATATAAGCAAAGCGGGTGTGGCAAATTCAACTTCCTGCAAGGTTCTTTAATTGCATTCGACTCGGCCTTCATAGTAAACTGTCTAAATTAACTGGGCAAAATTATTGTGAGACTCTTTCAAAGCCTTAAAAATAATAACCTAATATTTGCCTTTCAAGCAAAATTATTATTGCGAAAGTAGATGCTAATGCTTAAAAACTTTTAATTCAGTTCATTTTTTTCAACAAAGTAATCCTTCCTTTAGAAACTTATCAAAACATTGTTTTCCTCTGTGCAATATTTTTGCAAAGTTTAAAAAACTAAAATGAAATCTTGCGAAGTCTTGCAAGAAAAAAAAAATTATGCGAAATAATTGAAACGTATTACAAAAATTGCAAGCAAAGAAATCGAAGATTCTAATTAATAAAAAGACTATTCCTAAATTTTCAGTTTTCTGGGTTAAGTGATTTTGAATCATTTCTATTTCAAATCATCGATGTTTATTTTCATTTTCTTTCCATAAAAAACACGATTTGGAGTGTATAGAAGAACCTAGGATCAAACGACACACAATCGATGAGCTAAAGTTCCTCAGTTCCGGTTGACTGGTGTTTATTGTCCATTGAAACCGTAAAAATGTATCCAATGAATAGGTTCATTCAGTTTCAGGTCCCCAATTTCAGATTTTTTTTTTTATTTATTTTTTTTCTGATTTAAAGATGGAGTTTAACCAGCATCACATTTTGCAACATGTCACGTTCAGAAAATGTCCAGTTCTTTTGTTGTGTGTTAATTGGGACGACCGGATATTGAAAAAAAAAAAGTAAAAGAAGCACAACACAAAAATTGTATATATCTCAGAGATACAAAAATTCATATTATAAATAATCATTCACTTCACATCATGAAGAAGAAGCAACACAAAAAAAAAAGCGAGTTAATTTCCATTTTGTTGTGCGAATAAAATGTTGAGTTGAGGAGCATGCGGATGGAATGAAATTTATTTTATTATTGATGTGATGAGAAATGTCGAACATGAGTTAATGAGCAGTTGGGTGGGTGATGTCCTTCTTCATACACATCCTTTTCATAGTTAGCGGCATCTTTATATACCTTACTGAATTTTCGAATAACATTATTAATGAAAGTAAATGGCATAAGCATAGGAAGCTATTTATGCTAAATTGGATTTTATTTTATTATTATATTTTTATTTTTTTTTTGCTGGAGAAGGTTGAATGTGTTTTTGAGAGATGGGCTGGATTCCTGGGAAAAAAAAAGTTATTCATGAAGTGTTGTGCAATATAATTATTTTTGGGCACTGAGCGTGAGTCAATAAATGTAATTAAATGTTAATATCGAAGGTTAAATTGGGAGGTTTCATTATTTTTATCTTTTCTATTTTAAGAGAAAATTATGTAGATCGGTGCGTGGTAGGTTGCTGGGTATGTAATTTAGTGGATATTTTTTTTTAATTTGCTTTTGCAAAAAAAGGATTACGAAATTGAAAAAAAAACTCTATTAGGTTTGGTACGTGGGTTATTTTTGTTTAATTAATTTATAGAATGGTAGGTATTTGTTTTGGATAATTCCATATTGTGGTCAAAAAGGATTTGATTTGACTTTTGGTTTGTGCTTTTTTTTAACGATAATTAATGGGATAGTTAAAGGGACATTTTAAAAATTAAATATAAAAAATATTTTAAGTTGAAAAAATTTAAAGGTATTTTTCCTGTTTTAACTTTTATTTGCAATTACTTGTATAGTTTTGTGTTTGTTTTTGGGTCTTTTTTAATTTTAAATGAATTTAAATTAAGCTTTGGCAGTGATATGGCAGATTTAAGCTTGATTTTTTCTCTTTCTAACTTTCAGTTTGTTTTTGGTGACAGTAAAAGTTTTACCACAATTCATTTACAAGAACGATTTTTCAATTTAATTAATGCGAAAATAACACACAAAAGTAAAAACCTGTTGTTTCAACATATGCGTACGCTCCTTTCTAAAAAGATATTTTTTGAGCAACATTTTTTCTTAAGAATCTTATGAATTAAATTTTTTTTTTTGGCAAAGGGATCAAAATCAAAAATCATTAAGAACATTGTTTGTTGTTTT
This sequence comes from Syrphus vitripennis, assembly GCA_958431115.1. Taxonomy (NCBI): domain Eukaryota; kingdom Metazoa; phylum Arthropoda; class Insecta; order Diptera; family Syrphidae; genus Syrphus; species Syrphus vitripennis. Next base: position 95,459,004 of record OY288108.1, on the reverse strand, counting down.
TTTTCGATTCAGATATCTGAATTAAAAGTAAAAAGGTACTTTTTATTTTATGATCAATAAAATCTCGATTAAATAAGATTTAAGGGCAGTTTTGTTGACACGGATTTAGACTTTAAATTTTTTTGAAAACATGTTCTGAAATTGGGAAATCATTTTCGTCTTTGACTTTTGCAAAGGTATTTCTTACATAATAAAACGTGCTTTAAAATAATTCTAAAAACTTTGCATGGACTAATTCTGCAGTGGCAGTAACTTGTTTTTCTCAGTGGTACCTAAAAAATATAAATTCGATGAAAACTTTTTTTTCTTAATTTTGAATTTTTTTTTTGAAAATTTCCTGACCTTTTGAGGCCGTGAGAGCAATAGTGGCGTAACCCATAAAATTCACTTTAGAGTTACGAGAGATTTAAGAAACAGGGTTTCTTTGAACATTTTTTGTATTTTCCCTTTGACATTTTTGATTTATCTAAAAACGTAGAAGAGTTTGAAAAAGGACATACTTTGTAGGGCAAGCTTCTTTTTTTTGAATTCAACATTATTTTGGAAAAAAAAGTGGGTTACGCCACTATTGCATTCATGGTTTTCATTAAAAATAAAGAAAAAAGAAAGGTTACGCCAAATTTATTAAAATATTTTTTTATTTCTTTCATAGTTCAATATTTTAACAACAAAAAATTATGTGTACATTTTTACTTATTTATTAGTGATTTTATTCTTAGTCTGATAAAACGTCAAATTTTTCAATTGGAACACCTGTTGACGTTTTTAAATTAATTTAAAATTCAATTAATTTAAAAAAAGTGATGGATTGGTGGTATAAATTCAGTATTTCTATTAAGTCTCTCTTTTTTTATCATTTATTTTAGATTCCTCAAGCTGGTTGAGTTTTTTGTCCACGGATTGTCTCTTTTTTACATTTACCTCTTCGTGTAAAACATCAATTTCATTGGAATACTTATAAAAAATTGAAAAAGTTTTATTTTTTTCGAAATGTTATCACTGAATATCAAGCCATTCAACCTTGGAATTGGAAATTGACATTTTCCTGTTTGTCATATTTTCTTCCAGAGATTTTGAGGAAAAAAAATCAGGAATCAAAATTTCAAATGGGTTTCTCTTTCCCGAGGAAATGACATTTACCCAATCATTTGGGACGAAGATATTCTTATAAATTTTTGTATTTATCTCTATTAAACCAAAATCTTGGTCAGATGGCAAAAAGGAATGGCCACTAACTAAAAACTTATGGGATCGGGATAGGATACCAAAAATTGGCACAACAGTGATAGTATTATATTCCTATTTTGGCTCCACATTGGACAGAATATATAATTTTCTTAGAACATCCTATGATGTTCAAATGGTAGACACGTGCACCCAAGAGGACACAAGCGTCCATAGGTTTTTCTCAAAACCCACCTCTGTCTACCAACTCCTACTCTCACCTCCCCGCGGTGAACATCGGGTACCTAGTACCTCAGCTGGAGACTGGGTATCAACCCCAGTGGAAGGTTGTTGGGGGTAGCAAACGAGAGAGGGGGGGAGAGGTGTTCCCACTAAGGCACCTTTCTTTCTATCCAGACGGCAGCGGAAGAATTCCCAGGATGGAATCAACGGTGGCGTCTACAGTTCCAGTCAGGTTGAACTACTTAGTGAACACCTTATAGGGCTACTACGACATATTCGGAGCTCAGGCCTATAAGGAGCGGTTTATCCGGCTCCCCGTCTTTGGAGTTAAACTAAGGATCTGGCCCTCCAGGTTGGGGGTTGTGTCGTCGGGGTGACTTCCCGACCACGTCAAACACATCTAGTTGCGAAGCAACAACAAGCCTCGGATACGGACGGATTTACTGATGACGAACCAAGCAAACGAAATAAGGACAACGAACTTCGGATATGTACGTGGAATGTTAGGTCCCTTAATAGACCACGTGCAGCCGAACAATTAGCGGAAGCCCTAAACTGCTGCAAAGCAGATATTACCGCCATCCAGGAAGTGCGATGGGATGGACCGGGTAAACGCAAACTAAAAGACTGCGATGTATACTACGGCGACTGCTACCGAGAACGAAGGCAGCGACTATTTGGTTGTGGATTTGTTGTTGGAACTAGGCTCAGGCAAAAAGTCTTAAGTTTCAGCAGTGTGAACGAACGCATCACGACAATCCGCATCAAGGCTAAATTCGCCAACATAAGCCTCATTTGCGCGCATGCCCCTACAGAGGAGAAAGATGAAGACACCAAAGACATATTCTACGAGCTCCTGGACAAAACATATGAGCAATGTCCTAGCTATGACATTAAAATTGTCCTAGGAGATTTTAACGCCAAGCTAGGAAGAGAAGACATCTTTGGTGGCATAATCGGGAAATACAGCCTGCACGACACCACCTCCGATAACGGATTCAGGCTGATCGACTTCGCTGCGGGGCGAGACGTTCTGGTAGCAAGTACGCAGTTCACACATCTCGATATCCACAAGGGGACATGGAAATCTCCTGATCAATCAACCGTCAACCAGATTGACCACATTGCGATCGACGCGCGGCACTTCTCCAGTATACAGGATGTCCGAACGTTCCGAGGGGCCAACATTGACTCGGACCACTACCTCGTTGTAGCCAAGGTACGACTACGGATATCCCGATCCAAGCCAAAACAAGGAATTACTGTGAGAAAATTCGACGTTGAACGGCTACAATCGCAAGAGATCGCCATGTCCTTCTCCGATCGAGTCTCTAACAACCTCTTAAGAAGTCCTATGCTGCCTGCATCAAGTATTGAAAACCAGTGGCAACATTGCCAAGCAGCCATCAGAGATGCCGCCTCTGAAGTGCTGGGTTTCACACGGCCACCACAGCGAAACCCCTGGTTTGACGACGAGTGCCAGCAAGCGCATGCAGCTAAACAACAGGCATACAAAGCGGCGCTGCACAGACGGACCAGAGCTGCTCGCGAGCTCTACGAGCAGAAGAGGAGAGAGGAACACCGGCTTCTCAGAAGGAAAAAGAGGGAGCACGAGAAGCTCGCGATCGTGGAGATAGAGGGATGTCACAACAGGAATGAGGTTCGGAAGTTCTACCAAAAGGTAAAAAAGACTTCCCAGGGTTACCGACCCCGAACCGAAGCCTGCAAAGATGATCAGGGGAACATCGTAGTAGAACCGCAGTCCATGCTGAGAATATGGAAAGACCACTTTTCCAAGCTTTATAACGGCGATGACGAATCGAATTCCGCTGTAAGGGAGATAGCACCATTCGACCTAGGCGACGCAGACCAACAATTCCGCCTACCCGACCTCGACGAAGTGAGGATAGCTATATCCAATCTTAAGTCCAACAAGGCTGCTGGGACTGACGGCCTCACTGCCGAACTGTTCAAAGCAGCAGGCGATGACTTGGTAAGGAGTATGCACCAACTCATCTGCAAAATATGGTCGGAAGAAAGCATGCCCGATGAATGGAATCTCAGCATTGTTTGCCCAATCCTCAAGAAAGGAGACCCTCTGAACTGCGCTAACTATAGAGGCATCAGTCTCCTGAACATCGCATACAAGATCCTTTCTGCCGTACTATGTGAACGTCTGAAGCCGTTCGTCAACAACCTGATAGGTCCATATCAGTGTGGCTTTAGACCAGGAAAGTCCACCATCGACCAAATATTCACACTACGGCAGATCTTGGAAAAAACCCAGGAACTTCAAATCGATACCCACCACCTCTTCATCGATTTCAAGGCCGCGTATGACAGCATCTATAGGGAAGAACTGTATAGAGCAATGTCTAGTTTTGACATCCCTGCCAAACTTGTCCGTTTGTGCAGAATGACAATGGAGAATGCACGCTGCTCCATCAAGGTCGGACAAGATCTCACCGACGCATTTGATGTCAAAAAAGGTTTTAGACAAGGCGATGCACTGTCATGCGACTTCTTCAACATCGTTCTGGAAAGAATTGTGCAAAACTCACTCGTCAACACCAGGGGCACAATCTTCCAAAGGTCTGTCCAATTACTCGGATACGCTGATGATATTGATATAGTTGGAAGATCAATGCGTGATGTCAGTAGCGCGTTTGTGAGTATTGAGACGGAAGCGAAGAAGATGGGTTTAGTGGTCAATGAGGGCAAGACGAAGTATATGCTGTCTTCAAGAAAGGACATAGAACGGCGACGTCTTGGACAAAACGTCTCCATAGGCAGCTATAACTTCGAGGTAGTTGAGGATTTTGTCTACCTAGGCACCGCTATTAATTCAGACAACGACACCAGCGCTGAAATTAAACGGAGAATAACTCTTGCAAATCGCTGCTTCTTTGGACTTAGAAGGCAATTGAGTAATAAAGTCCTCTCTCGAGCAACCAAAGTGACCCTTTATAAGACGCTTATCATCCCAGTTATTATTTATGGTGCTGAGGCTTGGACCTTGTCAAGGCAGGATGAGAACGTCTTAGGATGCTTCGAGAGGAAAATTCTCCGGGTGATTTTTGGTCCCGTCTGCATAGATGGTGAGTGGAGGAGAAGATTCAACCATGAACTGTACGGGCTGTACAGCGACACTGACCTGGTCAAGCGAATCAAAGTCCAACGACTTAGATAGCTGGGTCATGTAGAGCGCATGGACATCAACGCTCCGGCCCGGAGAGTCTTCGAATCCAATCCCGAGGGAAGGCGCAGTAGAGGAAGACCGCGGCTCAGGTGGCGCACGCAAGTGGGAGAGGACCTCAACCAACTTGGCGTGCGAAACTGGAGACAGCTAGCTAGGGACCGAGCTGGCTGGAGACGCATGTTGGTTGAGGCCCAGGTCCGTCCCGGACTGTAGCGCCACCTTAAGTAAGTATCCTATGAAAATTTTTTAAAGAATGCATGAAACAAGACCCAATTTCTTGAGGTCCCCTTGACGCTGTAAACTCATCCCAAACATACATGTGAACTTTTTCACTGCCCATATTATGTATACCAAAGCAAAAGATCACAATCTATACCGAAGCAAACACTTTCTGAGAGAAGTATGAAGGTTACGCCACTATTGCACTCAAACTATGATCAAATTATAAAATGCAATAACAACTTTTTGAGTGCCATCTGGTTTTGAGTGTAGATAGCTGCATAAAACTATTTTTGTATTAAAATAGATATATTAAGGGACCCATTTTCATGAAAAACTCATTTTTGAAAAAAAGTGGGTTACGCCACTATTGCACTGACGGCCTCATATTTGCCTTTAATGTCCAAAAAAGAATTAAAGAAAACATCAGCAAAAAATTCAAATCAAATTCTTGCCAATAATTTTTTTGCTAAAACAAATCCCTCCTTAATCAAAATAGCTGTCTTTCATTTCAATATTAGTATTAATATTATTTATTTTTATTTACAATATAAATAATTTGGAGGTTAAAAAAGAACTTTAGCAAAGTAAATATATTCATATATTGGACTGATTACAGGATTCAGGCGTTTCCAATAAAATGTCCACTGGATTGTACCTTAACAAAAAATTTTCTGCCATTTTTTTTTACCGAAGTTTTGACAATTTTCTTTAACCAGGTTTTGGTTGGACTAGCTAACCAATTTTTATTCTTATAGTTCAAAAAACTTTCGTCTGACAATTGTTTTACCTGTTTTTTTTTTTACGAATTTGTGTCTTTATTTTTTTCAAATATCTTTTGTAGTACGAACATTTACAAGGTTAAAAAAAAGTTCCACTTGGTTGTTCTTTGACAGAATTTTTTTGGGCAACTTAATCCTATTGGACCAATTGGACAATTTTGTTTACCAAATTTGTCTTAAAGTTTTATTTTGACAAAATTTCTTTTTGATGAGACGGTTAAAGAAAATTTTCATTTTATTGACAAATTTCTTTTCTTCTTTTATTTTTTTTCCATCAATTATTTTTCCTCAAAACTTTCTTACACTTTTGGCATTTTTTTATTTTTTTATGACAATTTTTATAAGAATTTCTTATTTCGCATTTAGCAGTTTTTGTGTCAAAATACATTTCTGTTTTAAATTCTTTGGAAAAAAAATTAATGTATTGTTTTAATTGTGGCTATCCGAAATTATTAGAAGTTTTGGAGAAATAATAAGATATTGTCAATGTGTTCTTCTTAGAGAAAATTCTAAAGAATGCAAGAATTGTCAAAGATTATAAAAATTGTTAACTTAGTAAAAAAAATGTTTATTTTATTGACTAACTCGAGATAAAAAATATTGATAGTTTCATTAAATTAAAATAAAGAAAAAAAAACTGCTGCCCTTAAATTTTAATATTAATATTAATATTTTTTGAAAAAGTTTTCATGAATAATGGTTAAAGGAAAAAATGTTGTGCTCACTCATTTACTTTAATTTAAAAGAACAGTATTAATCGTGGTTAAAAAAAATTGATTAATTATAATGCAAATGAACCTTATTGAAATTCCAAACCAATCATCTGAAAGTAATTACATAAATTAATTGCAACAGCCCACATTAATTTTATTCGTATGTAAATTAATCAAAAACAAAAAAATATAAAACTTCAAGACTGTAAGCTTAACAAAATTTATATTCCACAAACGTCAGATGCAAAATGATTTTCTCTTAAAAAACAAAAAAAAAACGTCGTAACTCAAGGATTTTAAAGATTTTCCAGAACCTCAAGCTCATTTCCACACTCTTTTATTTTTCCTGTAATTATTTTCCATGGATATAATTATACAGGTTTTTCATAAAATCAATTTGCCAGCATCATAGTGGGGACTCCGCATGTTTGTATAGCTATTTTGGTTTCCTCCAAAATACACGAAAAAAAAATAAGTGAAATAAGGTAAATGAAGAGCTCAAGCAGTTAACCTTTAATGGTCGTTTCGTCGTCCATTACCAATTCTCAAAAAAAAAAAAAAAAAAAAAATACAAATTATAATGGACATCGAATTACATCAGCGCAGGCTGAAATGAGCCTTGGATATTAAATAAAAGTGTTGCGGTTACCATCAGTGATCCGTTGGGATTTTTTGCCTGTGGAATACAAAATTTTTTCAGAACAAAAATATCCAACAGCAGCATAGCACACAATCCTCTAGAGAGCTTAAGTAGAAAAGTTGGACGTTAAGAGAAGGTAAAAATATAAAAACAGCAGAAGGGCGTCAGCATCAGATCTTTGTGTCGGGGCCATCTGGAATCTTCCAGTGATTTCAGTAATGAGGTGATTTTATTTCTTTTTATTAGGTATTCAAAAAAAAAAAAGGATGAACAAAATATCTTCCTGTCTGTTTAAATATTTAATTTCAATTTTGTTGAGTACATCTTTTTTTTGTTATCTATTTTTTTTTATATTTTTTAGAGACATGAATATTTTTACTGAAAGGGTTTTTTGGTTTCCAAGGGATGTATAATAGTTGGGGTTATTTTTTTTTCAAAACTTACCTTAGGATCTGTTTTCGCTTTTGTTGTAAATCGATGCACACGCCACACTTTACTAAACATCGCTCCATACGCTAATGTAAAACCTGTTGACAGAAGCCATGCTCTCGCTTGGCAAATCTAGAAAAATTAAAGAAATTCCAAGAAAATGATTTTATTCTATTTATGGGAAATGTTTATCATTTTTTTTTTTAAATTATTTTACCTTTGGATATTCTTCTGAGTCAACAAAACGACCATCAATACCCAATAGAATTACGGAGGCAAGGCATGTTATGACACCAAATAGCATGATGGTGTTGCAAACAGGATGTGATGATTGTATAACTCTGAAAAATAAAAAAATGAGAAATAATTTTTTGGATTTTGGATGAATAAATTATAATAAATAATTATTCTGTGGTTTTAAAAATCAATAAATACTCGAAGTTGAAAATGCTTAGAGGGAAAAAAACTGTGTGAAAAATATTAACCAACAAGGCAGCAGTTATTGATAATTTCAACACGTTTCAAATTTCAGAAATTCTTGCTACTTGTAGAATTCTTATAGTATTTCGCTATTTCCTTAACATTCGAATTGAAACTAAGAAAACAGGGATACTCAAAATGAAGTTTGTGCATATTTTTTCATTTTAAAAACATTTAATTTTAAATTCTTTAGATGTTTGTATGAAGGCTTTATTATTATATGAATCTTATTGTTTATGCACAACATTAATAAACGGCTGACTCTGTAGGCGTCTTAAACTAAATTTCTCTATTGTTGTTGACAACTTGTTTAACCAATTTTTTTGATAATTTTTTTTTTTGCTTTTTCGAACATAGTTTTCGACAAAAAGCATTTTTGTCAACATTTTTTTTTTTTTTATTTTAAGAGTCAAAAAAATTTCGTCTTGGTTGTTCCGCGACAATTTCTTTTTTTGACAAATTGTTTCACGAATTTATTTTTGACCAATGTCTTGGACATTTTTTTGTCAATATTTTTCTAGGAAAATTTTTTGGGGAAAAACATTTTCAAAATTTATTTTTTGACCATTAAAAAATTATCTTTGTTCTTCTCAGAAAATATTTTTTTAACAAATTATTTCAAGAGTTTAAATATATTTGAAAATCTATTTTTTGACAAAAATATTTTTTTGGAGAATTTGAAAAAATTCCCCTGAAAAATTTGTTATGGAAACTAATTTTTGGTCAATTTTTGGCATTTTTTTCGTGGATGAATATTCTTTGGGCAAAAACATTTTTTCTCGACAAATTTTTTTTTTGCACATTTTTGACAAATTTTTTTATCTTGACCAATTTTTATTATTATAAACCTGATTTTTCCTCGGCAACGGATTTTTGCTATTTTTTCAATAGAACCTATGAAAACTTTTGACCAGTTTTTATCCATGCTATTCAAAAATTTTCCAGTTGCTTTTTCTCTGACAATTACTTTTGTCAGAATGGTTATTTGCTGTAAATTTTCTTTTTGAAAGTCTTGCTGACAATTTATTTTTGAAACCCATTTTACATGTGACTGTAATTACTATAAAGCAAAACAATTTTTAGATTCGCAAAAAAAAACAACATAGAAGTCGAAAATGTGTGTTCAGCAATTCTGTCTGTATCTGTCGGTCAATCTATTTGTACTTTGACCTACTACAGCCCGAGCTACTGAATAGATTTTCTTCAAACTGTTAATTCAATTTTTTTTTAATCCAAAAATAACGATGCCTATTTTAAAACTGTCACAGAAAAAAACTAATTTTTAAATGCTTTTGGAACAAAATTTTGAAAAATGAGATTTATAGTTCTTGAGAAAATCAAAAATCAAAAAAGAATGCAACGGTACATCCCACATTTTGGATTTTGTTTTTGTCAAAATTTATTGATTTCTTTTCCAAAAAAGTTTGATTTTCCAATAAAACAATAAGAAACTATTTGTCAGGAACCGTTATGTTTGCTCTTAAAAAAATTATATATAAAGGAAGCATAAGGCCAAAATATGCCAGACTGTTTAAATAAATTCACCTTTCTCTTAAGGCTTGAGTTGAACCGAAAGAAAAACTGACAGAACTTTAAGGCAAAAATAGTGTCTGTTTAATTTGCCCATATTCTCGAAAGTAGGAATGCAGTATGTACCATAATTGTGAGTTAAAATTCAATACTTTGTTAAAAATTACCATTATTATTTATCGTAAGAATATCATACACAAAATATTTAAAAATCATTAAAATCTTGTTTCCATTTGAAAATGCAGACTGAAATTTAAAAAAAATTTATGGTGTTTGGCTCAATACGAAATCTAAAAAAATGTCTCCTACCTACCTTAAGAACCTGGTAAAAGTTTAAAACAAAATCCTAAGAAATTTAACAACAACAAAAACAAAAAAAAAAACAATTTCTGAACAAAACGTTAAACTCGAAAATAATCTGAAGCCTTTTCTGTGCGTATCGTACAACATCGATTGTAAAGCTCCTGGCATACTAATTCCACTTGAGTAATCCTTTTTGCTCAATATTTTTATATATATACCTATGTAGGTAGGTAGGTTGGTGTATATTTTGTTATATGGACCTGATTCATACATCCATTGTTTCTGGGCATAATAACGGCTGTTTGTTGTATAACTCTGTCTGCCATTAAGTTACCTCCTTATACCAGAATTCTGTAAGCTTCCCTTTTCTGTTCCTAGGAATTATATCCACCATCCATACATCAAACCCTCTCCAATCCATGAGCTACTTATCTTCTGCCATTATTACCATACACGAGCAGAAGCTATTTTTGTTTACAACATCCATGCATAGAAGCAGCAGCATGAGCAGAAGCAGGAGCAAAGGGAAGAAAAAAATTAATTCCACTTAGATGGATTGCCACCATAGTATCGCCCTCGAATATTTATATAGACCGAACCACCATTCTATATATGCGATGATGATGATCATCTCTCCCAGGTCCTACATCCTACCAACCTAAGCTAAACTAAACCAAACCGAAGCAAAACCAAACAACAGCCATCAACACAAAGCCTCCAAGAATAGGATAACCGTAAGTTGCCGAAGATAAGTGTACACTTGGTAGCATCCAGTCAGTTGGATTAAACGTAACGACGACGACAACGGCAACGGCAATAGGACGAGCGAAAGCGAAAGCGTTCGCTATGGCAAAAGTTTTTTTGTGAACTTTTTTTTTTTCTGAAATGCTCTTTCGTCCTTTAAGTGAGGTCTTATGTGTGTGTTTATGTTGACGAGGGTGTTGGTGATGTTGAGGCACAGAATGATATTTGCCCAGATAACATGGGGCGCACCTTTCGAACAACCCACCAACAAATGTGGTCCTTTTAAATGTCACCATAGCCACCAACCAGAATGACAGCGCCACCACTCTCCACTTTGGATGGAGTTTGTTGCAGTAGGAGTTACTAATTCCAACGTGAGTCGTTAGCTTTTTGGGTATAGCACAGGTATTCTAACTACTGCCATCGTCACCGTCGAAGGACAATGAGGACTTTTCGTGTACCATTCAGAATCCGCACAGAGCGATTAGCTAGCTATTCAGAGAATCCATAAGGACAAACAAAACGCACAACATGTCTGACAGATAAATAGAAGCAGTTAGAAAAGTTTTGTACATATTTGCTTTTTTGACAAACGCTTAGATTACGATATGGGACAGAGCGCAGAGGGTAGGACTAGGCTAAATGAAGGGCCTTTGTTGAGGAGTCTTATAAACAATTGATGTCAATTGAACTTTAGTACAACATTTGGGAGACTTGATTGTCACTTAGTTTCAGAATTTTGAATTGATTCTGACACTCGATATTAAAAAATAAGCTTATGCATTTTTTTAGTAAAAGATTTTTAATATTTATTTAAACCATTTTTTAACTATTTTTTGAATCATTTTTTTTTTGTAAAATTTTTACACCAACATTTAAATTTTTATTTTTTTAAATAAAATTTCACAATTTTTTATGAATTTTTTTTTTTGATATTATTTTGATTGACGAAGATTTTTTCAAGAAAAATATTTTTGAATAAATTTTTATTTTATCTAGATTATTTAAAAAACATTTAAAAGATAGCTGAATATTTTGACTAAGTTTCATATAGATGTCGCATTTGTGGAAAAATATTTTTCTATTTTTCTCGCAGAGTTTTATCATCTTAAATTTTTGAAAAATTTTACTAACTAAACCCGATGAGCTAGAAAACTAAAATCGATGTCCGAAAAATGATTTTGAAAAATTAATTTAAAAAATAAATAAATTTTGTGACTTCAACATTCGTAATATTTTTCTTTTTAAAATCAATTGTGAGCAAAAATTCATAAATTTCTAAAATATAATATTTTTTTTGAAAAATTTTATAAAAAAAATTGTTTAAAATTTGTTTTTTTTTTCGGAGAAATTTTTATTGAATTTTTTCAAAATATTAAATATTTTTATACAACCCAATTATAGATTTAAAAATACTTGGCAAATAAATTTGTCGTTCTTAAATCCAGTTTTAGTAAAAAAATGTATTTTAAATAATAAAAATAAAATTTAACAAAAATGGCAGAAATATAAAAAAAGTTTTCAAAAAAAGGAAAAAAATGAAAAACTAACCGAAAAAATTATCAAGAAAAACCTGAAAAAAACGATCAAACAAATTTATTTCAAAATGTTGTAAATTCAAAATAAAAAATTTAATAATAAATTAGGACCTTTGGCGCCTTAAGAATTGATTAATTTTCTACGTGAAAATCCACCACTGGAGACTCAACTCAAAAAATCACTGAAACGAATAAGAACCTTCCTAAAATATGTTATGTATATTGTATTGTGTAATCTAAGAAGAAGTTCAACTTGAATTTCTAACTTTTTTTTTTCGAGACACAACAAAATTTGTGAAGGCTTTTTGCGGAATGTTTATTATATTCGTGAATTTAGGGAAAGAAACGAAGGTTGGTGAAATCGTGAGTTAGAATATTTTTTTTTTGTTGTTGTTCGTCTTTAATTATTGCATAACAATGAAAGCTTGTTAGCTTTATGCGCTCGGTTAACTTTTATTGAATAACATTGTCGTTGTTAGTCTTGAAATTAAATACTCTATACCTTTCTATCTTCTAAATATAAAAGGGAATATATATGAAAGGAAGTTTTAAGGATTAACCATCTAACAAAGAATAGTCATTTTAATGAAGATTCAACTAAGCGGCGAGAAATTAGATTTTATTATATGACTGTACGAGAATATGCACAGGCACACACCCCAAAAGGACCTTTTACTTTTGCGTGCGTATAAGAATATTCCTTTGTTTTGTGTGCGTTTATTTTATTTAATTTTATTTGATTTTTATAGTTTCAAGAGGTTGAATTTGGTGGTGGAAGGTTAAATCCTTGATTATATAGCTTTGGGTTTGAAAATAAATATAATTGTGTTCTATGGTTATTGGAGTCAGTTTAATTGTCAATTAGTGGAGACAAAGCTTACCATATGGAGGATATGGGGGCTATTGGGTTTCCTAATTGTGTTTAATATAAACCATTGGACATTTAAGTTTAATTATTAATCCATTCGATGTTATTGGGTCCTTTTTAGTATAGAACAATTTTTATATAAATGTGAGTTTTCGATTCGTGAAAAATTTCGAATTCTAGATTTTGATCAAATTTGACATTACTGTGATAAGGAAGTTGAAAATAAGGGTCTCACAATTTGTCTGTCCATTGAGATACAGCCTATAAATAAAGACCAAAAATAATATTACCTGATGTCGTATATTTTTTTACCTTTTTGTAAATTCGATTTTTTCGAAAATGGCTCTTAAAATTTTCTTCAAAAAATTCTTTAAATTTAAATAGACATTGGCTGACCAATATCTATTTTAAATTTTCTCGAAAACGTTTCATCTGATTATGATCAAAATTTATAAAATGCATTCAATACGTAAATTATCAAGAAAAAAAATATCAATTCAAAACCGGGAGCTTCCCCGTCGTCATTTTCTGAGGCAAGTCCACAAGTCCAACTTAAGGGTGAAACAGTGAAGTGCGTGAGTTGTAGTCGGAACTTTGGTTATCAAAATTCTGTTCGGCCAATTACGGTATTTGAAGATTTTAAATGCAAAATTCTGCATGTACAAAATTTATTATCTCAAAATTGGATTGGGGTTAAAGTTCTGTATACGTCAATATAAAATTTGGCTTTAAAATTCGGAAAAACAGAATTTTGAACACACAAAAAATTGAAAAAATTGACAATTTTGAGAATTTCGACTGCATAACGACAATAATTCCCAGGCTCTCCTTCTTCAACCTTTCATTGAATAATGTAATTTATGATAATTTTGCTTTCAAAAATCTGTATTCCAATATTCTTCTTTTCAAGATTCTGGCTCTACAAATTTCTGTTTGGTGAAAATTCTGAAAAATTCAATTTTGACAAAATCTTGAAATGCTATATTTAAAAAAAAAAAAAAAAATTGGAGTGCAGAATTTAGAAAGCAGAATGCTTCTTCTTACTGATAATAACTAACAATTGCCTATGCACTAATTTGAACTCAAAGAAATAATGAAATTACATACCTACCGGTAAGGATGTAATTACTCATATATGTTTTAGGTTTAATACAAATACAAGCAAAACTCTTCAAATTAAATAAAAGCACCCACTCAACCCAGTCAATTAAAATTTAATATACAGATCCCTTAAGATTAAATCGATTTAAATGGCTTCAAAAACACAACAAACGCATATAATACACAAACGAAATTTAATATTAAATACAAATATTCATTCAAATCCGTTTATATATCTTTTGTATTCAAAAATTTCCATTTAGATTACGAAAAATCATTTAACCTAAGCTTTAAATTGGATTCGAATCAGTTTTGCCTTCTCAAAAAATCTCTATATAGAATCGTATTTCCCACATTTACCATATTATATTATCCTTGATCTCAAATAAAAATGTAAAAAAAAAAAAAATTACTTGTGTAATCCTGCACTAACCAAATCCTCATGCTCATGCAAAATCCCATCTAGTTGTAATCTGAAGTTGCCTTTTCTTACAAGTTTTGTAGTAAAGGTAAAAAGGCGGACTGAACTGAATTCTCGTTACCTGCCCAAGTCACCATAAATTCTCTGATTACACAAGGTACTTAAGATATCCTTTGAGTTGCCAGGATAAATTCTAAGTTATATAAAATCAATCCAAAAAAACAAGAAAAGGACTTTAGATAATTGCAACAAAGTTGCATAAACATGTTCCTTTAAATCGGTACATCTTTTGTTCGTTTTAACTAATCTCTCTATCAGAAAGTACAATAGAATACATCCTTTTTGTTTTTTCTCTCTCACTCTCTCTTATTTCTATGAGACACGTCGTGGTAGTAGTTGGTCGTCAGACAAAAGGAAACAATATGACACAAATCAAATCAATTTGTCGTCTTAGTACCTTTTTATAGAGAGCACAGAGAGACACCCAAGCCAATGTACCACCTCCTGGTATACAACAAGGACATCGATTTATCATCTTATGGTATGTCAGCAATTGAATAAGACGATGGCCGACATCTGAGTGTTAATCTGATTAGGTTTAACAACACACAAAGAACACAAGAAGAAGCCTCGGTTATTCAATTCGAAGAACAATCTATAGAAGCACAAAAGCAATAAGGACAACAACAAAATATCATCAGGATCAAAAACATCATCATCAAAGACAAAAAAAAAAAAAAACGAAAGTACCTATCCCTTTTTTTATGTAGGTAAGGTACTAGAGAGCTAGCAATTCAAGGAGCACCATCGGATGGAGCCTCCACATCCGTTTTTACAATCTAAAGACAATGAAGTTTATTAAATAACAGACTTTCACTTTGAGGCAGTAGAGCAACAAGCAAAACAAGGACTTGACATACCAGGCCCAGACGGACGGTGCGGTAACGTATAAAGTTTAGTTCAATCCTTTCGCCATCGTTTGTTGATGATGATGATGATGATGGCGCAGCATAGAAGCAACAGTACAACAAAGACGACGACACGGCAAAGGAAAAAAAAGGACAATTGGTATAAATTCCGTTTGGAATGACAAAAAAGGATTATCTGTACTTCGTCGTAGTCGTAGTGGTAGTCGTCGTCATTGGATCCAATGGCAACGATAAACAATTGTGCATGGAATTAATGTGCCACGATGGATAAAGATTAAGGTGTCGTCCTTGGCTTTAGATACAATTTTCGGGAAGGAAATAGAATCCTTTGCTAAAGACTTCTTCAACATGGCGGGGCCTTTTTTCGAGGATTTTTTTTTAAATGTCATTCTTTGCTGGTGTATATAATTTAAAAAAAAAAAGGATTCTCCTTTAAAATATTGTTCCATCAGCAACCTGTTGTTCCATTTTTTCATAAATTTTTTGTTATAATGTTCTGTAATTGAATTATTATGCTTTATATTAAACCATCAAAGAGTTTAGCTATAGGGTGTTCTCCTGAAGCTCACAATCAGATGTGGTATGGGAAATAGCTTTAGCCGCAGGACTAAATGTTTTTTGTAAAGTGCTATAGCGGTGATGTTTGATGTTGGTTATGTGAATGATGATGGTGTTAGTATTATGTGCGGTTGCAAAAAGTTATAAATTTAGCTTTTATGTATATATAGACATCAGCTACCACTCATGGGATGTTCATTTTATCGACTCTTTATGAGAATGAAATATATATTTTTTTTTTAATGAAAATTTTAAACGGTGTTGTAAGTTAGTTTTGATGTGGTTTTGATGTACTTTAGAGAATTGCGGTTTTGTTGTTATATTTAATGTAGTTATTTTGCTAGCAAACTTTAAATTGAGAATTTATTAAATGTTAATAGATTTATATGGGTTGGAATATATTCCTCTCAACCATTTAGCCATCAGACTTTAAGTCACTTGTAGGATGAAATCTTTGTGAAAAGTGTACAAATGATTGATAGATCACAATATTTTCGATAAGGACGTTTCGTAGCCTTTTTTTGGTTCCCCAAGTCTTCTGAAACATTAGAACCTATTTTTATGATGTCTCAACGTTCAACCGCTTGGGTGAATATGTGGTTTCAAAAACATCTGTTAACAAAATTATGCAATTTTTTTTTTTTGTGACACAGGCGTTGGAATTGAAGACGCTTGCTTTTCAAAACTTTGCTACCAACAGTATGGGAGGGATCAGGAATTTTTATAAATTCGGCAAGAATTTATCGTTTTTTTTTACTGTTTCTTGTTTGAGATCAACCAAATGCAGGCAAAGTTGCGTTTGTGTGATGCCAGAGTTTTCAAGCTTGCTTTCTGCTATGATAGTGTTTTAACGTCGTGCCTCTTAAATTGTGTTCTCAGGTCATCTTCGTTTTACAAGACAATAGCAGATTAGTTGCTTAGTGAAGACTTCATCGAATTTAATGGTCGGAGCCACCTTAGTGATTTGGACGAAATTTTAAATCCAGTATTTAAGGAAATGCATAACTTGTATGCTTTGTATACGCAACATTAACTGTAACAAATATATAGAACATATACTCATACAGTAAAACCTGTTTAATTGCACTGCGCTAGATAGACTTTTTTGTGTAAGTAGTGTTTAAAAATTATAGCTTACAAGCTTAATGTATTAATTTTTGAGTTATGTATATTGAATAATCTGCAACTCAAAAATGTTCTTAAATAATAAACTAGCCAATAGTTGGCTCTTTCAAATATTGCATGACTGTTTTTGGTTACACGTTCAGCGTCAAAATTCAGCAAAAAAAAAATAATATAAAAAAAATCCAATATATTTTTCCAATGCACAAAAAATATACATATTTTCAAAAATATGGGACAAAACTATTTTTCAATGAAGACCTTAACGGAGGCCTTTTCTTTGAACATATTACATGACTACATTGGATATATATTTAAGTTCTACGAGTATACTTGAAGATTTTTTTTTTTACAAAAATGTGTGATCGAAAAACTAATTGCTTTCCATTTTTTAAGGCTTCTCAACTAGAAAATAAATAAGCTGCCAAAAAGGAAACGCAGTGTGTCAAAATATAAGCCTGAATCAAGCCTTAATTCAAAAATAAGTTTTTGTATTGCCACCTTACTATACATATATTTTTTTTTTGCAATGGACAATGTTATTGACACTTTTGTCATTTGTCAAAATATCATTCAACATGCGACCAATCTGCATTTTCCAAGGGAATTTTATTTTACTTTAGAAAAGCAATGTTACCAATTCTTGCATTAAACTAAAACCATTTTAAAGTAAGCATAGCAGCAAATTCTAAAAGCAAATAGAAAAAAAACTTCACTTTCAATTTAAAATTAAACAAAAAAAAAATAATAATAATCGAATTTTTTTCCACTTTAATTGAATTGCAAAGTGCAAAAAAAAAAATCAATTCAATTAACAGGTCGATTACACTTTTCATCCTTCTTAGAAGGAAAACAAAATTGAACAAAATATTCTTTTCTTTTTTCAATTTTTTTTTCCTATTTTTTGCACACTTCAACTCTTTCTTTTGTGATTTTTCTCTCAACTCAAGTGCCTAACATACATAAGGCAAACCAAAAGAATATAATATATAAGGGTACTATATAGAGCGAATGTGGTGGACGAACGTGCTTGAGGTGCTTTTGAAATTTTCGAGCATCACACAAAAAAAATATACCCAACCAATTGATGTTAAGAGAAAAGAGCTTATATTTCTTCCTTTCAAAAGCACCACCATACCCAATCAAGAGTGCAATTAATTTGATCTAATTGAAAATGAGTTAAAAAGGATCAAACAAGAGGAGGTCCTTAAGAAAATAATAATAAAAAAAAATAATAAATTCATAAAGGTGTACGAGTAGAGTAAGAACAGAGGAACAGCATATTATAGATTCTTAACATTCCTTGAAGAGCAAAAAAAAAAACATTGAAGAAGAATATTAGAAAATTATTCAAAACCTATTTTTTTTTTTACATTTAGTCTTCAGTATTGTTGTAAAAGTTGGCTTAGATATTTGAGAATTGGGGTTTTGAAGGTGCTTTAGTTATATTTTCTTCCCAAAAATATAAAATTGTTGTTAAATTGTTAACAGGTATTTGAAGTTTTACACTATTTTACATCATCTTCTTTCTTGTTGGTAAAAATTGCAATTTAAACAATGTTCTGCAAGAATTCGTGCATGTTTAGAATGTAATCATGTCTGAAATATTGTCTACCGATTATATTTGTCTTATAGCGTCAAGAACTTGAAATTTTTTACATTTTGTTTTCATATTTTTTGACACAAATTAACTTAAGTCTTTGAGAATTGAAGTTGGGAAGGTATTCTAGTAATATTTTCATAAGAAAACTCTCATTCTACTGGTACATTGATGATATATATTTGAAATTTTACGGCATTTTGCACCGACGCCTTTATTTCTGGTAAAAATTCTTTTTTCAGCAAATATTCTTAATTTTCAAATACTTTACATTAGCAAATTTAGAATGTTTTAATTTCATGTCATTTTCACCATGGATTTCTTTTATGGACTTCAAGTTAAGTCCACGAGACTTTTTACATTTATTTATCAATTTTTTGAATTAAAATTACCTTAAATCTTTCAAAATTAATATAGCGATTTTTCATAGTTATATTTTTTTGGAAAAACCCAAAAAATTGTTAAATTTTGTACAGGTATTTAAAAATTTACGCCATTTTACATCAGCACCTAATTTTTTGGTAAAAAATGTTATTTCAACAAAAGTATGTATTTGTGAAATCGTTTAAAATTGCAACTTCTTGTTAATTTCACAATCTTTTGCATGTTTACAGTTAATGTAAACAAAGTTTATACAATGATAAGTGTAAAGTGAAAATAGTTTTAGCATTTCTTTCATTATAACTTACCTTCTATGCTTATTCCATATATTAAATACGATAAGACCTAAAGCTACAACTATCCCACAACAGGATATCGTACACATGCAAACAAACAATGGCAATGACACCGTTCGCAGGACTCTTCTCACTATCGTTCGATCCTGTGGTACCTGTAATGAGAAAATAACAAAAAAAAATTATTTTTGGTAAAATAACACGCAATAAAAAAAACTGACAACAACAAAAAAAAAGCACTCAAGCAATCAATTTTGCATCCTTTAAGCCCAATTTGAGAAAAACACCATCAATCGTTTCGGGCCAAAAAGCAAAGCTAGGCCATGTGCCTGTGTTGTGTGGTCGTCGTCGTCGACGACTACGACGACGACGGACAGTCTCCTGTGTTCCATGATAGATGCGCTTCATGGATTCATAGGTTTTTTTATTTTTTTTCCTCGTGTGTGAATATTTTTTCGAAATTGAAAAAAACACTCGAAATAAATTGTTCTCTGGCATAAACAATCCAAGGGGGCTGTAAAGGGAGGGGGTGGCTCTGAAAGGGGAGATAAATAAAAAATTCTCGAAATTGATCAGATGCATCCACTCATCCCTATCGATATGCAATTCTAAAAATAAAAAACAAAATAGAAAACATACAACAATAAAAAAAATCATCGTCCTTGTGAAGAATTACCATTCAGCAGCTGGTGATTGAATGATTTATCATTATCCTGATGGTAACAGCTTGAAGCAACAAAACCAAACTTTCTCTCAGATGACATGACAACCTGAATTGATTATAGAATCCTTTTTTTTCTTAAATTTATGTTTTTTTGTTATTAAATTGAAACCAAAGGTAAAAAGGATGAAAAACAAAACAAAATCCTTGTTGATAATCGTGGAAATAGGCAACCTTTTGGCAATCAATCGTTAAAAAAACGATGACTATGCGGCTTAATTTCTAACCATTTTGTTTGAATTTGTCAAATTTATAAATTTGCTCGTTGAGCTATATTTTAATCCTTTGGACTGCTAAAATAAATCACCAAAAGGATTCGTACCTGTCTTTAAATGGGTACATTTAATCGGTATATTTTACTGTTGTATTTTTGATTTTTTTTTTTTTTTGAATCCTTTTTGCTGATGGTTATCAATTATTTACAAAAAGGGTTAACTATTTATTTTAAGGAAAATCCTCAGATGTTTTTTTTTTGTTTTGTTTTGGGAGACAAAGAAAAAGGAGTCTATAAATTAGAGGTAATAAAAATTTAAAAGAAAAATCTAAAATCAGATAAAATTAATGGTTTCGATCTTTTAACCCTTTTTTTGGATATTATTAAATGACTCGTTTTTGGGTTTTGAAAATAAAAAGCAATCTTTTTTTGGTTTTTTTTTTATCACGATAAGGAAAAAAGGATGATATTTTTTTTTTGTTTTCGAATTTAATTTATGGTTTGTTAATACAAATTACAGACAGTATTTTGAAATATTAAAATACAATTTAGTATTGGAAATTTAAAGGTTTGGCTGTAATGAAGATTGAAAATTCATTTGATTTAAAAAAATGATAAATATGAATAATTTCTTTCAATTTTCTAACTTATTTAAATCGACTAGTAGCAAAGGGTTGAAAATCAACCGGTTGTCGGTGTTCGATTGAGTATTGATAACACTAACAAATGCTAAGAAAAATACCAAAATTTTGAAAATATACAGTACCAAGGTTTTTTTTCCAAAATTTTGTAAAGGTTTAACGAAGGCCCCAACCTAGTTAGTAACAAAGGCTTGTAGCTTACTGCGGTCAGTTTATATTAATGGCACAACTTTATACCGAAAAAAAACAAATTTCTATTAAAGTCGTATTCGGAATTTGTGTATAATTTAGGCGAGGAGTGGGTACGAAGGTTTTTTGATTAAAAGCATTGAAAGAAACTTAATGCTTAAAGCTTAATTAAGTTAAGAACTCTTTTAAAATATGCTTATTAATTGAAAAAAAAAATTCAAATTCCAAAAATTAAAATTAGGTTGTTCTTCTTTTTTTGTAAGCTAAATAATGAAATGATTTAATCTGAAGACAATGAAAAATTATTTCAGTTTTTTTTGCTTTTTCGGACAGAATTTTTGTTTGACAATTTTTTTCTTGTAAAATGATAAATGATTATTAAATAAAAGATTTAAAAATTTACCACTTTTTTGTTCTCTGATAACATTTAATTTTTTTGACAAACATTTTGAACATTTATTTTGGGCAATTTTTAACTACAAAACTTTATTATCTAATATTCTTTTGAGTTTAAGGGTCAAGTTTTGGATTCGTAAAAAATAAAACTAAACATACATATTAATCAGACCTGAAATTAAGATGATAGATAACTAACGCAAAAAAAAAATTGGTTCTGCAATTCTGTCTGTCTGTTCATTGGTGTTCATTCTGTTTGTACCTTGATCTGCAGCCTACACACAAACAAAAACGAAAACGATTCTTACAATGTTGATGAATTTTTTTCACTAGGTTTGTGTAGGTAACTCAAATTATTTGGTGAAAAAATAAATAAAAACAAAAAAAAAACGTTATCAACGGTATTTGCCATGAATAGGGTTTCTAATTTTCAACTAACGATTTGACGGATAGCCATAGTAATTTTTAAAATTTATTATAATCTCATTAATAGCCCATATCAAAATGTTCCAAAAAATATATATAAGATTTTTGGAAAAATTTACTTTTTTTGGAAAACTCAATATTTTGAATATTTTTTTTTAAATTATTTTATTAAATGCTAAAAACCTACATATTATTTTTTTATAAAAATACTTGAAAAAATTTATATATAAAAATTATTTTTTTGAAAGAAAAATGCTCTAGGATTTTTATTCTTTTTTCAAAAAAATTTATTTGGATGATATAAAAAAACCAATTTTTTTTTTTTAATTTTCATTCATTAAGATTATAATATGACCTACCTCATAAAAATTTGTTCCGCAGTCCTTTGAACCCTTTGTGGGAAAACCGAACTTCAAAAATCCAGTTCTCGGTTCCCTACAGTATCAAGTACCTATGGTCGCAAGTAAAAAATCGAATCGAGATGGATGTAATATTGAAAACTCACCAAATATTAAGGACACCAAAAATCAACACAACAGAGCAATCCTTTGAATGGAATCTTTTATCGAAGATACATAATAAGTATTTGTATCAGCCTATACTTTGATATCCTGTCTAAAGCGTTCAAAAAAAAAATTCCCACGCCTAGTGTTTGCCCCCATTTTCACCTATTTTTTCCATATTTTTTTTTTAATCTAATTCGACTGTACTAAATTTATCATTAAGAAGATATGTGAATGAGAACCTACGAAATAAAAAAAAAGAATGTATGTCAATTTTCAAAATGTCAAAAAATTCAACTTTTATGTTTTTGCATCAACCTTGAAGACGCCTAATTTACTCCTAAATTAAATAAACTTTTTCTTGAAATAAAAATTTCATTTCTCGCTTTTGGTTCACATTTCGTATGAAAAACTTCTTCTTCATCTCCAAGAATGATATACACAGGCTATTTATTTTCATTTCACCTAAAAAAAAAAGTATGCGAAATATTCTTTTCATTGCTTTGGCAGCCAGCGCTATGGGAATTATTGTCCTTTATTTTTTTTTTTTTAAGGACGACACGAGACGCGATGACGAGACGACTTGAAGCCGTTTAAGTAATAGGTTTTTACATAACATGACAACAAAAATAACTGAATGAAATTTATATAAGAAATGATAAGAATTTAACGAGATTGCGATATGCCTGCTTGTCTGCCTGGTTATATGACATAAAGAAAAAAAACTTACATAAATAAAATGCTGAAGGTATACTCGTATTCGTGATAATATTCCGTCGTCGACGACGACGACGTTGTCGCATATCATGGGCAATAAAATAAGTCTGAGATATTTATGTCAAGTGTATATAAATAAATAAGAAGTGTATGTGTGACAAGAGCAATTTTTATTTTAATAATATGTTGACAGGTAATAAAGTCATAAAAAAAATAAACCTTCATATGGCATGAGTTAGTTATTTCATGATTTGAGGAATTTTTAAGCGGAGGAAAAAAAAAGGAAAGTCAAAAAAAAAATTATTAGTTTCGAGCGATGTTTTATTTTTTTTATAATGAATTTAAGATAACACTAAAAAAATTCTAGAATCCAAAGAGTTTCTTTTGTAGGCGTTTAACTGTAATTAATTACTTCCAACACTGATAACTGACTGCAGTTCAAAGATATATACATACACTAGGTTATGTTTACAGACAAATAAAAAAAAAAAATTTTTGGACAAAATTTTTTACGCGGTTCAAAAATTTTCGTCAGAATTTTCGTTTTAACAGTTTTATTTGAAGATTTTTAACAAATTTTCCTCTGAGGAAACTTTTTCTGGGGCAACTTTTTTTTTGGAACAAAAACTTTTTTGGACAAAACACAATTTCATAATTTTTACTCTGGCTTTTCACGACGATTTTTTGTATTTTAATTTTTTTTGAAGCCATGTTATGTATCTCAAGGAAAACAAAATTACATGTGCTAAAAAAAATTTGACGTTAAATTTTTTTTATAACACCTCTAAGTCTCTAATGTGGACTCGTATTGGCAGAGAAAAATGTTGTTTGCCAAAAATATTTTTTTTTTCTACCACATTAATTTTTTTTCAAAAAAACCGTATACCAATCTCAAACGTATTTTTTTGGACAGTTTGAATTTACTTAAAAAAAAATTGAAGGCGAATATTTTTGCCGCGAATTTTTTTTTTTTTTTCATTTTCTATTTTTTAATTTTTATTTTAACATTTATCGCCATTTACAGTTTTTTTGACAATTTTCATTGTGTCAAAACGATGATTGGAAGCGATTCAAAAATTCTCTTTAATAATTAATTTGTTTTGGAATAGTTTATTTTTAATGGTTCTTTGGGGACAAATTTTTTCAACATTCCTACATATATGAATAATTTCTACTTTTGGCAGTTTTACAGGCATTTTTTGAGAAAACAAGAATTTTTTGTACATTTTTTAAAAAAAATTATTGAGTGCTTTTGATAAAAAAAGTACTGACTGATTAGAACAACATTTTTGCTTGAGTGCTCAAAAAAACAACGTTAAGTAGCTTGTGTACCTTAGGCTCTTTAAAACCAATTAGTTTAATGATATTCTTACCTTGCCACCAGCCCACTTCTCCATATTTAGCCATGTGAGGTTATCAAGTTGTGTATCATAGTAGCCAAGTTTTTCATATTTTCCACCGATCATCTGTTCAATTTGTGTTAAGGCAATACGATCACCTTGGGAACTGAATGCAACAACTCCCTGTAAATTAAAAGAAAAAAAAAAAGAAGGAAAGTTATGAAATATTAAGATTAAAACAAAGTTTTTGTTTTTAATTTAAGAGAACCTGAAATTAAGATCACTTTTGGCATGAGCTCCATGGAGCTATTTAAAAAAATTAGATACACATTAAAGAAAAATATTTGAAACCACTTACTAGGTTACATAATGAAACCATACATCACATTAAAACCATCAAATCAAAGGTGATCCCAGTTAAGAATAATAATAAGATGAAGCAGACAATTTAAGATAAAAAAAGAGATGGTTACAACGTGAAACTACCAAGCTTAGGACAATTCAATCACAAAACCAAAAAGTTAAAGAAGGTTAAACCATGAAACAACCCAAGTTACAGAATGGAACTCTCAAGTAAAACAATTTTCTTCAATATTCTTTTATAAACTGAGAAAAAATAAACTCACGAAACTAAAAGCACAATGGTTAATATTAATTTTGTCTAAATTACATTTCCGTAAACTTTAAATAGCTCATCTAAAAGACCACCAAGAGCTTAAATTTCTTTTTGTTGAAAAAGGTGTAGAAATAACTCATAATACTTCATAAGTTTACTTTCAAAAGGCAAATAAAGCAACAGCGGACACTATGACATCCTTAAATCCCTATAATCCATCATGTTAAAATTTATGTGGGTGTTTCCTTTTTTATCCTAGATCACTTCTTGAC
The DNA here is from genome assembly GCA_958431115.1 of Syrphus vitripennis. Lineage (NCBI taxonomy): Eukaryota > Metazoa > Arthropoda > Insecta > Diptera > Syrphidae > Syrphus > Syrphus vitripennis. The sequence continues at coordinate 95,433,709 of OY288108.1, read as the reverse complement.
TAAAATTTCCTTCACAAAGTTAATGTATTTTTACCCCAAACTCTCTCAACTACAAGAGGAAAAAAAAAATTACGACAAACCACTTCTTTTGTCATACAAAAGTGTCATCACTTAAAAAAAAAAATAACCTAAAGATAAAAAACCCATTTATTACATTAGCAAAAGACAACAATAAAAAAAAAATAATAAACTTAACTTAAGTCAACCAAAAACCACAGGATATACTCTCTCTTTGTTATAATATTTTATTTATGATGTCGTCTCCTTTTCTGTTATACACTTTGGCTTATTAACTCTGCCAACGTGTGTTAATAATTCAAGATCCTTTTTTCCAGCTTCAATTCCATAATAATAAGGTCAGTTGGGAAATATGTAATCTAAACATAGATACACCTTCTCTGCGAGTATAAAATGGAATACAAACAACAAAAAAAAAAGAAAATAGGGAAACGAAGTAAAACTTTCAACTCCTTTTCATCACTCACATACCTCACTTCTCGTCTCTATATATATCCTTGTTTCTAGACACAATTTCCAGGTTCTATTAAAACTCTACATACAATATTTACCCAACTTTTCGCAGAGCAGCAACGAGGAGCAGCAAATAATTTTTTTTATCTTCATTTTACACTCTCGACTTCGTCGTCATCCTCGTTGACGTTGTTCGTGAATCCTTGTAATTATGTACATTCTGAAATTCTGCTGCAGCAGAAGCGTGCATCACAAATTGTCAGAGGACAATAATTGTAACTTTTTCATCCGTTAAATCGAATAAAAGGGGATACAAATCTACCATAAGGACACATCTCACAAAAAAAAAGAGATAGTGCTGTCTCTATTTAAACACACCTGGGACAATATAGAGCGAATATAATAATTTCATTTTATTCAAAGAACAAAAAAAAAAAAATATAGAATTTCTAGTAAAACTGAGAAGGTCCTTGTGCAATTCTTTGAAATCAAAACTTATGTATGTACTTTTTTTTTTTGTTCAACAAATAATTGCGCTGAAAATGTATGTTTTAAGGACGATTACACCATAAAGGAAAAATAAAATTCAGAACAATTTACAAGGAAGTTTTATTTGTTTAACATGGAAAAAGTTTCCAGGTCCAGGGTTTGATTTTTGTTGTTGTTGTTATTGTGTTAAAGTTTTATGCTATACCTAGTGCTCTCTGTTGTGTTCATATTATTTTACAATTCCAGGATCAAATGCTATATACTGCATTGCACCTGGCAGGGTAGAAAATAAAAACAAAAATAAAATTCTTGAACACATATTTTCTTGTGTGTGATTTGATGTCCTTTCTAAAAACCTATTCGACTGGAAAAGGGAGGATATAACTTTTCTATACATTTTCATCCATTTCATGGGATGTACTGAGGTGGGAGAAATTCTATTTTTTTTTTTTTGGTTTTGTTTTAAGGACAACAAATATGAAGGACATTTTGAACCAATGCCGCATCCTGAACAATTAATTTCCTGCTGTTCACAACAGGTTTTCTCCGTTTGAAATGTCCCACGAAAAGACAAGGAGGAGAAATATGAATAGATCTGCTAAATACACAAACAGTGGTTGGTCTAATAATTTCGTCAGCTTCCTTTTTTGATTTCGCAACTATGTACACTTCGAGTCAGTTGATTGATATTAACTCTTTCAAAAAATAAAAAAATTAACATTTAAAAAATTATTTTAAAAAAGCGTTAAATTTCTGGAAAACACCTCCATTCTAAGAATTTTGATACAAATTTTTGATTGATACATTTTTGACAGAACCTCAGAAAGAAAAATTTGCAGGATTTTTCATTTTCTCAATGTCGATGTCGACTGAAGAAATTTTGAATACCTATTTTTTTTTACTAATTTATGTATTTAGTTCAACAAATATTAAATATCGAGATTTTCAAAATAAAAAAAATTGTTTTTGTATAAATGACCTCATACAAATGACTCGGAGTGTATTTTGTTAAACTCCAAAGATAAATATTTTCATAGCGAAAAATTTAGTTGGTTATTAACTGGGATTGGACTTCTTGTTGATTTAAGCCCCGTCTTACCCCAAGCGAAAGTGATTTGTGGTATCATTTCATTTCATTTTTCTCTGCCCATTCTATATTAGGAAAAAGGAAGAAGAAGGATAAGCAATAAGCATAGAAAAAGAGCATGTGTTTTTTTTTTGAAGACAAACAAAAAAAAAATCATTGCCGTTTTTTGTTGAGAAAAAAAATAGTAATAGATGGAGGTTTGGGGCCAGAGAAAAATCCTGCTTAGCTTTATTTTTATTTGCGTGATGTTGCATTATGCTATAGCATAGCTGCTTTTCTGTTTCCTATTTATAGTAAACAAGCAAAGCAACAGCAGCGGGTGTTTCACAGTTTGTTTAATTTGCACGAACGAATATAATATCTCTCTAAGAGAATCTATAGGGTGTGGTTGGTAATTTATTGCGGGCTATATAGTCTTTTCTTGGTTATCTTTCTAATAGCTTTTGAGTAAAAGGTGTAAAGGAAGAGCTTCTTTGAACAAAAAAAGCTCTAAATTCAAAAAAAATAAATCCACATGGAAAAACTAAAAGGGAATAAATTTCAAATAATAAAGAAATAAAGCAGAGGAATAAATAACAATAAATTACTCATTATGTTCACATTGGAAGAGAAATTTAATTAGTTTATAGTGTAGAGGTATAGAGGTTGTAGGTGGAGTGGAAATAAATATTATTTTAAGATTGAAAATTAAAATAAGGAAACTATCTACCTTTCATAGTTGTCTACGTAAAGAAATAGATTGTGAGGTGATATTGGTGAAGGAAATAGTTTCTTGGTAGAATTTAACTGTTTTTCCCATTCCCATAAAACGGTTTTTTTTGATAATATTTTTAATTTTTCCGTTTCGACTCCAGGGACAAACTGTAATATTTTTCATGATAAAGCGGTGGTGGTATCCTTTCATTTCGTCAGACCTATTGTTACCTCAGTCGTTAAGCAAGCAAAAATAAAAAGAATTCTCAGAAAAAATTATTTGCAATTCTAAAAAATTTTAACAAAAAAATTCGAACAACCAACTGGAAATATTTTTTAACCACCTGCGGATTAAATTATCTCATCAGTACATTATAAAATCAGCCAATCAGTGTTGTGTGTAAATATATTAGTAATTTGTATTGTCAAAGAAAGGTGCTTTTACTCAGCACAAACATATAACTTGATTTCAGTTTTTTTTTATTTAACTGCAACTGCTGCATAAATAATGTACTGATTACAAATGAATTATATTCAATACACGACGTACAATATTATTGCTAACTAAATAAATATAAAATCATTTTACACATTGTTAGAAAACATTTATTATTTAACTAAATTAATTTGATGTAATGGCTACATTTATATATTTTCATCAGTACCAAGTTTTGTATATTTATGTAGAAACAAATTTTGCATTTAATAAACACAATAATACAGACTTATTTTGATACTTAGTCGGTTTTTAATATTAATGTAACCATTACATATTTAAGTGATGTATTGAATTGACTTAATTCCGTATTCAGTATAAGTGATTGGTGGTTTTTCAGGCAATGTAACCAATACAAGTTTCATTACACTTAGATAAATGAGCTTTCGAAGTCATCCCATGCAAACATCAAATTATATAAAATTATATGTACTGAATACATCCTCACTTTTTCAATTTTAATTGGAATTCTAAATTGTAGGAAAATTAAATATTTTAACTTAATTCATAAGACCGTTCAATTGTGACACAACAAGATTTTATAAATGGAAAGCCATATTTTTTTTGCAAATTGAAACTCATTTTCATTTAAAACAAATTCATTAAGACATTTCTCACATTTTTTGCTCCCCCATTTTAACTCTAAAGTCATTATTTTTAATTTAAAAAAAAAATCCAAAAAATAAGCAAACACACAAAAAATTGTAATAATAAAACCCCATGTCACACAGAGAGAAAATTCAAGTTTGTTTTTGTTTTTAATAATATATTAAAAGCAATTTTTAGTTCAACGTTCCTGTTTTTTGGTGGGTATATAATAGTAACTTAACAACATTATCCATGCGAAGAGCGGTAAATATATTCCATGTAATGTCCTTGCTGCAAGGAAGATATTACAACAGAACAAAAAAAAAAAAAGATGAACCTTTATCTCTAAAGTTCAGTTAAAAGAGCAAACGGGCTTTTTCTATATGAAAGAAAAAAAAATAACAGAAAAGTAAACCATCGTAAAAGGATCTCGTTTATGTATGAGATGAGTGCATAGAGTAAAGAAAGAAAAGGCGAAATGTTTTGATATCCTTGAACGAATAGTTTATTATCCTTGGTGACAGCAAAAGCAACGACGAAGGCGATATAGCAAACAAACAAAAAAATTCTGAGAAATCCAAAGAAAATGTTAAAAATAAGGACCTAAAGGACTTCAGAGCCAGAAAACCAGCACACACATGTGTTAAGGTTAACCCTTAGGAGGAATATAAGAAAAGAAAAGACGTTGACACACCAGCGCGACACAACACGCAAGTAATTGCTCGAGGAGTAAAATAAAGGCGACATTTGCGCTTGAAGTTGACACTTAAAAGAAAGAGTTCATAGCAAGGATATCATGGAACGCAGACTTCCTTGTTAATATTCGCGAATTGTAAATACATACGCGAAGGCTTCGTTGTCGTCGTCGTCATCATCCAGCGAATGTATAATATTATCCTTTTGCTCTCGAAAGTGTCATAATAAGTGACAACATGTGCCATATCATAGAGAGACAAACACTATCACACTTTCAAAGGACTATCATAAGAATATTATTTTAAAGTCCCAACACTCCTTCCTCTTCCTCAATACACAAACTATATGGAAATAAAAAAATGTTAACCTACCGACACTCCCAGGAACTGTGTTGAATTCATTGCAGCATAGATTTCATCAGCAATATCCTTATCCGTGTATGTAAAATCGCGTAAGGACTTTTTTCGTTCTTTCAGTCGCTCCATGGTTTTGTTAAATGCTAAAGCTACACTCCACACAGCATCGTAGGCTAAGGGGGCTTCTTGATAGCCCTCTGGGTAGCGATCATTATTAATATCATAGCCTTCATCTGTGAGGGCTGTATTCAGTCGATGTCTGTATACAAAAAAAATATTAAAAAATTTAAATAAAAAAAACATATTTACATGTTTATTTTATATGATTTATGATTTTTGTGACAGTTTGGTGTTTTTGTTTTGTTTGCTGGTGGTTTTTTGTGTCTGTTTTTTTTTTTTTGGCTTACCGAAATTCCTCGGCTGTCATTCCGGAAATTGTCGTTTGATTGTTCTGATTCCACATAAGGGCTTCTGTTGTTAAATGACCTTCGGCAGCAAGCCGCATTTGTTCTAATGTACATGTTATGCCTTCGTTTTCTAAATTCTGTTCGAACCAGTTATCTTCATACCAACCTAAAATGGAGAAAAAAAAACAAATACAATTAAGTTAAATTTAAAATTTGATTTTGTTTCAATTCCAAGTATGTACTGAGAATAAAATGTATATGTAATCGGTACATAGTTTTTTTATTTTATAATATTTGTACGGATTTAGAATGTAAACTCCTTTAATTGAGTATAGTTTAACCTTAACATGTACTGCTTACATTACAATATATTACAATTTATTATCTTTTGATCATGAACTGATTATAATTTTTAAGCAAAAATTATCATTTGTAATGAACAAAACCAGAATACTCAATACTCAAATGAAATATGTAATAAAAAACCTTGATTTATTTTTTTTTTCGTGCAAATAACTTGAACTGAATCTATATTAGTATGTGTATTGAATAAAATTGATATTTAATTTATGTACTCAATACATATTTATCGACCAGTTTTAGTAAGACTTTTAATAAAAATATTTAAAACCATAAAACTAAGTGTATTCAACACAGCTTATTGTGTATTTAGTACAACTACTTCGAGCTTATTTTGACTTGCATGATGATATATGTATTCAATACATTATCTTCGAAATATATGTATAATTCAGATATGAATTTTTAAAATCAGGAGACTATTTAAACAAAAAAAACATCATAAATGCAAAGTTTTGTTCAAAACAAGCTCACTGCACCTAATTATCTTGAATTGTATTGAGTACAAACCGCATATGTATAATTTATTACAAAGATATAAAAATCTGCAATTTATGTAAATAAAGCCAGATGCCATTGTAGCTTGTTTTGTAAGGAATATGAGTAACGTGTATTGTACTCATTACATAAAATATATTGGTATTGAATACACGTCTGTATTTACTCGGAACATGAATAGAAAAATGAAACAAATATAAAATTATTCATTTCTGGCAACATGTATTCATTACATAAAATATGTTGGTATTGAATACACGGATACGTACTATACACTCGGAATATAAATAGAGAAATGATACAAATATGAACTTATTCAGTTCTGCCACGTGTGGATAAATAATGTTGTTTTCCAAAAATGAGCAAATGAATTTTTCAAAAAAGTATATTTGAATAAGAATAATAATGTCTAACCCCAAAACTTTATCTTTCAACTAAAAAAAAAAAAAAACTATCCTTCAGGATACATAAAAACTGTACAAATTATGTACAAACATATTATTTTCTAAATCCCAAAACATACACCTTCTTGTTTTCAGTTATGTTTCCAAAATTTGGGTTTAACCTTGGAAATCATATAAGACCTTATTACCAATATTTTCCACACCACAAGAAATCACATTTTTATCCCCCGCATCGTCGTCGACAAGCCTAACAAAAGCCTATCATATAATTTTATGTTTTGAAATGGAAAGGATATTTGCCTTGAAGGAACACAACACAACACAGCCATCAAATATTTCCAAAAGAGTTATTTTTCGATGTTGTTGAGTTATTTTTTTTTCCTTCTTCTGCTGTTTCCTCCTCTTAAATTCTTGATTCGGGGATTATGATTAAACCCTTCAAGGTCATGAATGGCTTATCCCATAAGCCCTTCACCATTGATAGTAAGAGAGGGAAAACCCAAAAAAAAAAAAAAAACTCCAGACATGAATTTTATTTTGTTTATCCTTCTGTGTATATGAGTTGCGCTGCGCGGCTCTCGGAAAATCACTACGAAGCAAACCCTCAAAATTTCGATAAGCTTAGAAATATACATTTTCTCTGACATTTCTAAGCCTTCTTAGACTTTTCTTTTGACTGCAAAAAAGCTTCAACATCTTGATAAAATAATTACTACTCCTCTGGAGGGAGAGAATCCATTTTTTTTTTGTTGGCCAATTAAACCTTTGAGAAATTGTCTACATCTCATACAAGAAACAACAACAACATCAAGAAATTGCTCCCTGGCTTTTCTCGCCATTGGAATGGGTTAGGTAATTAGATTGGATTTTAAAATTTGATTACTTTTTCCTCTTCTCATTCCTGGAGGACTTTTGACAGTTCAGAGAATGAGTGAGTGAGAATAATAATGCAGATGATCTGGGGAAAAAGGATTTTTGAATTCCGCGAACACAATGAGGCATCATCGCCAAGGATTTTATTACATTTTAGGTTTTATGATAGAATAACTTAGACAGTTTAGTTAAAGTTCTTTCAGAATTCTAAGGAATTCAAGTCGAGTCCTCCAAGGCAACTTTGAATCTTTTCGGTTTCTTTTGTTTCGATTTTTTTTCTTTGCCAAGGATATCATAAAAACGCAAGTAGTTAAATAATGGATAGAGCAACACCCAATACAATGGATATTATTTATAATTATTTTAGTAATTTGAGCTGATTATCTTTGTTTAAAACAGAAGACACGAACAATTTTTTTAAGTTTTAGTTAAAAAGTTTTGTTCGAAATATGAAGACAAAGAATATAAGTTTTAGGGGATTTAGTTTCTTTTTCCGATTACCTTGGGGATAACTTAAAAATGAAAGGTTCCTTAATTAATATACCCACACAAAAAAAATGCTGAAAGGTATAAAGACAAAACTATCGATTGACTCATATATTCATCCAAACAGATTTACATTCTCATTTCTCGCAATTATAAGAGCAATACATTTTTTAATTCTTTTGCACATTTTTAAAGTAAATTCCGTTGCTCTGGTAACACTTTAATGGATTCAATTAGAGAAATAAGAATGTTTGGTTTGAGAATCGTACTGTAAGCGTTGTACTTCTATCACATAGCCATTGCTAGTTCGTCATGCATCCTATGTGAATTCAATATAAAGCGATAGGGAAGTCATTTTTTCTTGTCATCATTAAAGTTCCACCGAACAGTGGAACTAATTTATAAATCGTTTTGGAGAAAGTAAGATTATTGCACTTGATATTTCTAAAGCATTTGATAAGGTTTAGCATCCTGCTTTTTTATCGAAAATGCGTACTTTTGGTATAGATGAAACCCTTCTTCGTTGGATTAGTGACTTTCTTTTGAGGCGCTCTATACAAGTAGTACTAGACTGATTCAAGTCTGAAACCCACTACATAAATGCTGGTGTGCCACAGGGTTCTGTTTTGTCTCCGATCCTCTTTCTCATTTTTGTTAATGATCTCCTGTCTGCAACTACTAATCCATTAAATTGTTTCGCTGACAATAGCACCCTTAGCTTTTCATATTCGTTTCCAGATTTACATCCCTGCTCTTCGGACGTGAAACTGAAACGGCTAAATATGATAAAAGTACATTAAATTCTGACTTAAACAGCATTGTACAATGGGGAATAAAAAATCGCGTAGAATTTAATGCTTCGAAAACTCAATTCTGCCTTCTGTCGTTAAAGCGAGACGTACCCGCCCACTGCCATTATCTATTATGTGATTCTAGGTATGTAAATCACAAACCATCTCTTTTGGAATGATCACATAATTGACGTCGCCAAAAATGCCACAAGATGTTTAAGTTTCCTTTGGAGATGCAAGAAATTCTTTTCCCATTCTGATCTGGCTATTATCTATAAAAGTTATATACGTCCAAAGCTTGAGTATAACTGCCATCTGTGGGATGGTGTTACAGCAACTTACTTAAGCCTCTTGGACAGTATACAAAGACGAGCCTTCAAAATGATCGGAGACAGGAACATCATCGATATTTTTACGTCATTCGAACACCGGCGTAACGTTTCTTGTCTCTCGCTCTTTTATCGTTACTTTTACAGTAAGTGCTCTAACGAAATAATGAGATAATAGTTTTTTGGGAATTAAGATTTCCGGAATTTTGGGTTTTTGGGGTTTCGGTATTCGGTTTTCGGAATTCTTATCCCAAACCATTTGCTATACATTATCTATAATGATGTCAGCAGAACGTCCAAAGGATTAGGATTTGTGCTTTCTGCATTTGAGGTTCAAAGATTTTGGGTTTTCTAATCTGCCAGTTTTTGGGATTTTGGGGTTTTGAGATTTTCAGAAGATTCGGGATTCTATCCAAATCCCTTATAAGAACCGGCTAACTTTACTGAATACTCCTTTTTGTAATTACGGTGTTGGCTTCAATACAGCTCTTATCCTTACGATATCAGAATTTACTGGGACGACATTTTCTTTTTTTTTTAACCTTGAAATAACGTCTTCTTTCTTCAGTATACGGCTGTTTTAATTAAACAACCCCATATTGTTTTTTTTTTATTTTTTAACATTTCCCTCTTGACATTTAGAATAAAAAACAACTTTTCCCCTTCCATAAGCAAAATAATAATATCTCAAGAAAGAGGTAAACATTCCTTGATGCTTTCATTAAATTTGATTGTTATTTCCAGCCCGACTGACACTTATTATAAATCAACCCTCTTTATTATGCAAGGTAAGGGTTATCTCTGCTATGTGTCTTTTGGAACTTAAACAATCTCATCTCACAAAAATTTGGCATTTTTTGAAACAAACTTTAATGCAAGTCAAAATATCACGTGTATACATTTCGATGATGTGGCTGTGGAATTAGGTTAATTGAGTTTTATTTGTCTCTTAAGATTGGTAAACGTGCGTCTTTGAATTTTTATTTTATAAAGCAATGAAAATCTTTAATAAATATATTCAAAGTCTGAAAGCAAACTCTTAAGCCATAGCATTAGCAGCTATATGTAATGCTACACAAAACATAAATATCCTTGTGCATTAACTTGCTTTCATTTTATTTCTAAACATGAGTACAATTTGTGTATTTTGAATTCAACTTGAAATCCCCTAAAACAAATGGAGAACGAAAAAAAAAATAAAAAAATTCATCTGCATCATATATATTTTCTTCCGATCATTTTCATCCTTAATCTCCAATTCCTTTGAGTCGTAAAATCTTTTTACTGAAAATTTAACATAAAGTGAAAGTCGCATTGCTTTTTGGCAAAAGCAGAACCAACATACTTTTAGATGAATCCTTACCTTCCCCACACACCCCCACTCCCATCATTTTATCTTACATCGCATATCGTATCAAACGATTTCCTGTTTCCTTCACACACTATAGATAGATATTGCATGGTGTTTACGAAAAAGGATCCTTTCACCAAATATTTGTATCTTGATAAATAAATGAAAAAAAAAAAAATGAAAAAAACAAGGAAAGTAGGATGTGATGCCAGTTCAGAAGTGGGATATAATATGAACAAGAGATGTAAACAGGATACCCTATCCTGCCAAGCATATATAGAGCTTTTGCTGTTTTGTATATTTTTATTTATATGGGTTAACATAAAAATGTTCGTGGATATAAATATTTTATTATTAAAATCAGCAGGAATTTTTTCATTTATTTTTTCCCATACTTTGTCCTTTAAGAAATTTTCTTAAATTTAAAAAAAAAATGTAAATCAATAAAATATTTCCAAAGACAATGGCAAATTTTTATCAGGACCAAAAAAAAAATAGAAGAAACAAAGTAAAGAAGAACTGACATAACACACATTTTAGAGAAGCCGAAAGAAGCACAAAAAAATCCTGGATATTCCTTAAATCCTCCCACACAATGTTTTTTTTTATCTCTTTCTATCATTCTGTGTATGTCATTCGTTTCCATGATTCAATTTGAATAGCAGCATCATCGATTTATGCAAAATACTTAATCCTTGGACTTTGTTGAGTGCTTATGCAACGACTGTACGAACGAATGCCAAAGACAGAGACCCCTTCCCGACCCAGACAGACAAATGCAATTCAGAGAGACGAAAGAGAGAGAGAGGAAGAGAGGTGAGTTGAAATTAGAGGAAGCGGAAATAAATTGTATTTATCACGAGTTGACTAATTGATGGGTTGTACTTAAAATTCCATCGAAGTGATATAACATTTTCAAGGATTTATAATTCCAACGATATACATAAATGTACGATACATAAATACCTATGAATGTACAAAATATAAATGGTTGGGGTTGGGGAATTAGAGGATTAAAAAAGTTGGTATGGAAGTAGGTATGTGATATTTTGATATCTATTGCGTTTATGTTATTGTATTGAAAATTGAAAGTGTTCTTGTATTAAAGTGATTTTTTTAATGTTTGAAATCACTCATTTATGACAGTTTAATTATTTTATGTTCAAAAATAGGATTTCATCGAAGACAACAAGGACGCAAACGGGCCATTTTAAAATAGCATAGTTAATAGTTAATTAAAACAAAATTTTAAACTTTCATGGAATTTCATTTTAAAGACCTTAAGTTTTATGTTTAAGTTTTGATTTTTTTGGTTTTTGAGATTTTGGGATTCAAAGTTTCCAGAAGGTATGATTTTTAGAAACTGTGCATTTTGGAAAAAATGTTTGAATTTTATATAATTTATTTTTTATTCAATTATCGCTAGAGGCTTTGGAAATCAAATTGTTTTGATCTTTGATTTCGAGATTCAATTTTCAGGATTTTTCAGTATTTTAGGTATCAAAATTTAAATTCCACAAATTTAATTTTTGAAGATTTGTAATTTTGAAGTTTTCCGAATCAAAGTTTTACACAGGATTTAAATTTTCTAGATTTTGAGCTTTGATAGTTTTGAGTTATCAGTCAATTTAAATTTTCAGTTCCTGAAAAAATTTCGATATCGGGATAAAATTTCAATATTGAAATTATTGGATTTTAGGTTTGGGGTTTTAGGGTTTTTGTTTGTCATTAATTTTTTGAAATTTTGGGTTTTTAGGATTTAAAGTTTTCTATATTTTAGGTTGTGATTTTTCAAGATATTCTTAGTTGTTTGGTTTTCGAGACTTTGGGTTCAATAGATTTAAATTTTTTTTGGGATTTTAAATCCAATACTACAGAAGCAGAGATTATGCGATCCAATAGGAAAATCGCTATTGCAGTAAGCGCTGGTATAATAATTTTCCTGTACGTATTTATTACTTATAGACTTTTAGTATTTGCTCCAATATTAAGAAGAGAGTTTTCGCTCAAATAAATAAATTAGTATCGGAGTAAACGGTGATATGTATAATGATAACCGCAGAGCATTTGCTCCAATAAAAAAGAAACATCGAATATTTGCACTTATAATCAAATATGGTGAGTGTTTTATCTTCGACACCATGTCGAGTAGTTATAGTTGGGTGCCATTTTGTTAGTTTTAAGTTTCCCAAATACTATGCAAGAATCTAAACTTGGTAAAAACTTAGTTGTAATATCATTACATGAAAATATAGTCCTACGTTATACCAATTTTGTGAATTTCATAATTCTAAACTATTTAGGTTTTGTCGGTTAATTAACTTTACGCTATTTCAATATTTTGTCCACAGATTTTCTTATAGAAACAAATAACCAATCTAGTATCTGAGAAATGTCGCTATTTACTCCAATAATAGTTTTCTTATAGGATTAAGCACTCTCCTCTTTTTTTCATTTACTCCAATAACAACATTTTTGTTTGTTACATAAATATTTTAAGAATATGTTGCATGTGCATTAATCCAATAAGAATTATTATGCATTTCTTATTATAGTAAACATCAGAAAAATGTGTTATATCAGCATTTACTCCAATAACGATTTTTGCTTTTTAATCGATAGCGATTTGTCATGAATATTGAATGCATTTCACAATAATTTTTTGAATCCTTTGTGCGTAACTAATACAACTATTATTCCTTGGGTTCCATGCTGGGTGCCAGTTTCATTGTAACTACTTTTTGTTCTCTATTGATTCTGTTCTTAATGAGTGGTAAAATTGTAATGGTGATTTCCATCAAATGAACACTTTAGTAACCAAATTTATTCCAATTTCAAAAGTCTATCTAGAAAAGCTACTTCATCCTCTAAATCAACCAGATTTCGTTTTAAATTCCTCTCTAAAATTTCCTCACAATCAATTTGATTTTCATAGTGTCTCAAAGGCGATGAATGAGTAAAAGATGCATAATCTTCTTAAATCAAATGCATCTTATGGTTCAATCCTTTTTAGAATGTTTTTAATCCTTTCTTCTTTCCTTCTTTTTTTTTTTAATTTATACAATTTAAACCCAAACCATCTTTCATCGGTATCCTCATTGACACTGTGATAATCTTTGCAGTTTAAAGCATAGAATTCTTTTCGCACTCCAAGCGAGATCCTTTTTTTTTCATGGGAATATGTAGTTTTCTGTTTTTTCTTCTTTTTATTTTAAAGTTTAACGTTCACACCTTTTCGTCGTCATCCTTCCTTAGTTTTACTATTCAGCTTCGATTTAATTTAATGGTGAACATCCAATTTTTTTTGCGCTTGTTGCACTCTCTATACAAAAGAGGGAAGATTTTTCTTTCACTTTGAGTCACGTTTTGCACGTTTTCAATATAAAAAAGGCATAAATTAACGAAATAGTACTTCTTTGAACTTAACACCACTACACTATCATCCACCACCCTATATAACGTCTCATTCCACTAATCATGATCCTTTGCCACGGAATGTATTGCATAAAGGAAAGGTCTGTATACCTTCATGTATCCGCCATATCCTTTGGGTGTGATATTGGAGAAAAAAAAACTATAAGTTCTAGGAACTTCACGACGACGACGACGACGACACAAAAACGTGCACATATCCAAACCAATTCACCTTCACCAATCTCGTATTATTCTCAATGGCAGCACAAATTAATAACCTAAACACGTGAGTTAGCGTGAGAGAGTTTGAGTCAGCTTCTGGTATAGCTAGCATTTGTCGCGATTCTAACATTCTCTCTCTAACTATTTTCCTCTACATGCATGTCGTTTTATTCAGGATTAACAGTTCTGTTGTTAGAGGTTAATTTATGTAACCTCAACCGGGCCCCGTGTGTAAATCATTACCGCCATTTTATCGATAAAACGATATAACCTTTTCTTCTCGAAAACGTAACGGTGTCTTGTTATCCTTTCCTTAAACAAGGACACACAAGGTCTTATAGATTTGGTGTGCTGATGGCATGACATGGCGGAATGGCGTTGTCGGTGTCGATTGGTGGGTCTAGGGAAAAGTTTAACTCAACTTCCCTTATCCCTGAACAAAGGTGATATTGTGTGGTGTGGTTTTGAACCTGAATTTTCCACATGGAGGGCGTATAATAGTTTGTGCGGTTTGTTTGTTGGTTATTATAAAATGGCAAAGGACTAAAGATAGATTTTCATGGTAGAACTATATAAGAACAGGAAAGTTAAGAAAAATTCGATAGTTTATGAGCGGAAGTCAAGGTTTCTGAATTGTATGCTATGTGCTCTCATAGGACGACGACGATGATTGTTGAACAAGGAAACTTGATAGCAGACCTCCAATCATTCATTGTTTATACTTTGTATCTTCCGTGAGATAGAGAAGAGATAGTTTATTGTGTGGTGTGAAACAAATTTAAGTTTTTAATTGAGATTGAAAGTGAAAATAAAAGTGATTATTTATTAAAAAATACCAAAGTTTTTGATAGGAAATTAATGGATTTTAACCATTGGGGCCTAGATATCCTTGAAAGTAGGTGATACAATGTAAGGAAAGTGTATGGAAGTATATGGAAAGTGTGCATTAGTCATTAGATATTCTTGAAATTTGGCTAAGCAAATGTTACTTTTTAAAACATCTTATTTTGAATGGGTTTTTAAGGTCTCGAAGTTTCACGTTGGGCGCCAGTTTGTGATTTGTTTTATTGGTTCTCAGATTTAATTTAATCCTTTTGATAAATAGTGAGTTCCGTCAGGAAATGTTCAAGAATGCCATTAAGTGGTTGTTCTACTTCACTTTATGCGGTATAATTTTTTATACTAACAGTCCAGAAAATAATCCCAAAAAATTAAAAGAACCTAAATCCAATATTCCCGAAAACTAAAAATCCCGAGAGCTCAAAATATAGAAAATACAATTCTAGGATCCCAGAAGCCTCAAGTCCTAAGAACCAAAAAAAAGCAAAACTTAAAATCAGGACTGGAATAAGTTTCTAGAATAACAATTTTCTTAAAGGAGCATATTATCCCTGTTTCTTTTACAGTGTGCAGAAATTAGCGTGCGTGAACAAAAAACATTCAAGAAAATGGCACCCAACGTGAGGATTAGAAAAATACATTTTAAGAGTTTTTCTGTGAAATTTCCAAATATTTTACAATTTCAAAAATTAAAAAAAAAAAATTGTCTACTCACCAATAAAAAACCAAACGTGCGCCTTTCCATAGAGGTGCTGTTTGTACATCTCGCATAGGACACGGCGAGCTGCAACTACATAAAAAAGTCCTACGATTATTCTAGCATCCTGACGCCTTAAATTTCGAACGGCGTCTGTTGGATCGGATAGAAATGATTGTCTAGTGACGATTTCGACGCCTGCCTCCATGCATCGATTTTCGAGGTCTTCAACGGTCTATAGAAAATATACAAAAAAAAAAAAAAACAGAAATAAAATATATTTTTATATCAAGAAGTAGTAATAAATTAGTAATAAATTAAAGTGTTTTTCCCCAGCAAAAAGAAAAAGGACACGAAACACAAAAACAACATAATATACGAAAAATCACATAGACATACTTTCTCTAGCTCATATAAATTTTATGTTTCAAGATGGAAGGTCCAATTAGTGTCAAATAAATGCGTACTTCTTGTCAAGGAAATTAGCTTTAGTATTATAATAATTTTTCGTCCTTCCAAAATGTCACCAAGTTGTAGTCTTTCCGTTGATGTATATTTATTTATAGAAGAATGAACAACTCATTGATATTCCCCAAAGTTCCATGGTACCATAGGATATCTATAGTTGACTTTGGGTTTCCCTTTGACACAGCACGACCGACCGACAGTCGACAAGATAGACACACACAAAAAAATGGTTCTTCTTTTGTTCTCTCGATAACAATGCCCGTGGACAGTAAACATTGCGAGCGAGAGAGAATTGAAAATTAGGTCATCAAAGGACTTTCGAAGTTGTTGTTTTTTGTATCCCTTATTCCTTTAGCCAGAGGGCGGTATAGAAATGAATGGTTGGAATAAAGTAAATAATACAATGCCGTGTTGGTGAGGTGTGTGGTAAGGATGATGGTGAGTTGAAAATCAAGAGGGAATAACAAAAAGAAGATGTTCAATGTCGATATGAAAGCATTTTGCTTTTGAATTTGTTGAAATAGAGGTACACAAGTTGTAATCATTATCAAAGAAAGAGAGAGACAGAGAGCGAGAAAATTGAAGTCAAAGTGTCCTGTCACTGAGTATGCAAATTTTTTTTGTCTAACAAAATGGTACCAAATTGGCATTTTGTCGTGTAATTTGTTATGTCAGAAGTATCTACTCTACTAATTAGTAGAAGGTATGTGCTGGGGTGTGTGACGGAGAATTAAATGTTTATTTAAAATTCAAGGAAGTTTTTGTGCGGGTTCTTGGTAGGGTGCCTTTAATAACAATGTCCTGTAATCAAAATTAAAATTTTAAACAGACATTTTAATTTTGGGGGAAGTAAGTCATCCACAATGCTTAAATTAAATGTCCTTTTTTGAAGGTTTTCTTTGACGTTTGTAATTTCTTTTTTATCTTCATTTAGATTTAAAAAAAAAAGCTCAAAATTTGGTGAGTTGGCTTTCGGACACAGAGGTTAAGTTAAGGACCATGAAAAACATTATTCATGTCTCTATGACAAAAAGCTTCAGAAATGATTGCCAAATAATATTATATTAAATGTAAAAATAAATAAAACGTTGTGCCTCAGGAGTATATCTCTAGACCAGTACTATTTGTTTTTCGATTTTTGAAGATTGTTTTCTGTTCATTTCGAAATTAAATATTTTTCTATAATTTCTGTAATTATGGTTTGATAGGATGAGCTGGCTGACCAAGAACCACTTGAAGAAGATTAATTTACACAACTAGGGATGAGTTGAGGAGAGCTGAAATACGTTTCCCGGAACCGTACAAAATGTGGCAAGGGGAAACTCAAGGTCGAAAATAGGCCAACGTACACATAGGTTAAAAACTACCCTATTATCACCTTCTGCTGATCACTTACAGGTCTGAGAAGGTCGTTCTATGATGGCGGGATCTAAGAAATCCTTTCTCGAGTCTCGATGGCTGTGTTCATAGACTAAAGTCATGCAACTTTAAACAATTAATATGATGACAAACTATATTTTGACGTAAACAAAACATTTTATTCAAAATGTCATCGCAAAGAACTTTAGTCGCCCTTCAGGAGGAAAAACACACGAAATTTCTTAATCGGCTTTTCTAGTATTTATTTTTATCTTTTCTCTTTCTAACTTCGACATTTAAACAACAAAATTTATTGAATTTCTCAAAATGCCGTAAATTTTTTTACCACGTGTGGCCAAGGCAGCATATTTTGATGTTTCAGAGTTAAGTTAAGTCTACGAGCACCCTTTTACTTCTCTTTTGTGGCCGAAAATCAATTTTCGTATTTTGAATTGTGAAGAGAAGTAAAATATAGCAAAAATTGAACTTGAATTTTATATTATAAAATTATGGCCGGAAACTGGCACGCCTACCCTATCTCATATGACACATTTCCCACAGTCAATTTAAATCAAACTAACAAAATTGTATTAATTTACTTTCCTAATCATCCTTTATTAAATCCATCAAAAAAAAAACGTCCATTCATTGGGTAACAGCATTACAAAATAAAAATAAAAAGTCCTATCAGCTACATGTCAATTGTTGTGAATTTCACTTCTCTCACAGCCAAATTCAATTTTGTACATCCGTCTCCATTGCATGTTTCGTATTTTATTATTCTCATGTGTGTAACTAGGACAGGGACATGAAACTGTCATCAAAAAAAAAATTAAAAAAAAATAAATATATCAAAAAATGTTATTACTCTGAAAATTGGAAATTGGCACATCTCAGTTATTGCCATTTTTTTCAGTGAGTCGTCAACACCCACTGAGTATGTTACAAGACTTTAAAAAAAAAGTTTTTTTTTATTTACGAGTATCCAAGAAAAAAGGATACACAGAGTTGCAGTTTTTGTGCAATCTGTGCGTTTTTCAGTGTCAGTAAAATCTGCTTTCTATATCTACTCCCAGACATCCAGAGCCAGCAATGTAACATTTTCATAACCGATTTTGTTGTTGCGTTTTTATATTTATTTTTATTCTGTCATATTATACAAACAACAACAGCTTCTCTGTGATATGAAGCTGTCATCTTCAACAAATAGAAAGAAAAAAATATAATAAAAATACAATTTATGGACAGCTGATGCAACAGATCGGCTTCCTTTGTTCCTATGTACTCTTCCGACATCAGAAAGGGACTTTGAGAGCATAACAAAACGGAACTGGAGTGGAAACAAAACACAACTTCCTATGTTTTTTTGTGAAAGCTATTGGGGGGCTAAAAATCTCCCAACTGTTCCCAAAAGAGGATATACCATCAGTTCCCAGTGCAACAGCTCAGTTTTTAAATATTTCTTCTTTTTTTATATCTGACTTTGTTTTTACGAATAAACGTCACTGTCATTCAGCATTATACCTACGTACCTTTGACAAAACAGAAAGGCAGGAAATAAAATGAAAGACAAAAAATAAAATGACAAGACACAAACGAAATCAACCCAACCCCAGCAAAGCCAGGGATAAGATGATGAAACGAACGAAAGAACATATTTCTGTATTCCTGGAATGAAAAATGAAATGGAAGCATACGATGATACAAGAGTCCCAGTTCCCAGATGACAATTGCAATATTTGCCAATGACAAGGATAACGACAGCCACACACACAAATGTCAAAGAAAATAAATTAGCAAAAGGTAAAATGTTTGCAAAAGGTTGGTTGTATATCTGCAGCCGTCCACAGGGAACCAAGGTGCATGTGATACATAATATTGGCATAGAACTGGATGTGGGTCTCGAGTATACCATTCAATGGAAGTGGGTAAATATAGGATAGGACATTCTTATAAAAGATTGCCTTATCCGTATCTATCTCGTTTGTGTTCTATTCGATGAAATACAAAATTGAATTTATCGTGTTGAATTTTAATGCTGCAAGTGGCTTCTGTGAGCTTTCATGAGTTAGAGAGTTGGTTAGGGAATTTAGACTGAGAAATTCTAAACAGTTCTTAATCTAGAAAATGGTATTTAGAAACTCACAATATTGTAGGATGAGTGTTTGTTTCGATAAAAGTTTATAAATGGGTGTGTGTGAATAGGTGAAGAAGAAGGAGGTGAAGGTCATGAAAAAGAAGAAGAAGAAGAAGAAGAAGAAGAAGAAGAAGAAGAAGAAGAAGAAGAAGAAGAAGAAGAAGAAGAAGAAGAAGAAGAAGAAGAAGAAGAAGAAGAAGAAGAAGAAGAAGAAGAAGAAGAAGAAGAAGAAGAAGAAGAAGAAGAAGAAGAAGAAGAAGAAGAAGAAGAAGAAGAAGAAGAAGAAGAAGAAGAAGAAGAAGAAGAAGAAGAAGAAGAAGAAGAAGAAGAAGAAGAAGAAGAAGTAGTGAAAGCTCACAGAAGCCACTTGCAGCATTAAAATTCAACACGATAAATTCAATTTTGAAGAAGAAGAAAAAGAAGAAGAAGAAAAGAAGAAAAAGAAAAGAAGAGGAAGAGCTGCTAGTTTAAAAGTAAAAAAATATTTCTTCATATTTTTTTTTGTAAAAGCAATTGGACGTTTGGAAAGTTCAAATTTTCTTACAATTTATTTTGAATTTTGAATTTTTCATTTTCATTTCATTTAACGTTTTGTTTTTACTTTAAACGTAATAGAATAAGTTTTGGACAAGTTTTGGATTCGTGAAAATTAAATCTCACTTTTAATTTTAATCTCAAAAAAATTCAATTTTTTGATTTCATCAATACCAGTAGTAATCAAAATTTTTGTGCTAAAAAATTTATAAAAAGTGTTCAATAGTTAAATTTAAAAAAAACATTAATTTTGAAAAAAAAATATAAAATTCTCGAAAACGTTTCTGTGTATATTTCTTTATTTATTTAAACTTAGCTAAGTACTAGCTTTAAAATTCATATACATTTTTTATACAATTTTATACATAATTAGCAAAAAAAGTTAATTTAAATTTACTTGACAAGATTACTCTATGGTCAAACAAATTATTATATTTATCATTGAAATAATTAAATAATCTAAACATTTTATTTAAAGGAGAAAATTGTTCATAATTAGTCCGATAGTTTGAGATATGTATACACTCAGGAAAGTTCCTGAAGTTTCTTTGGGGAATATTAAAGTTAATACGAGACAGAAGGTGCAAAGAGTCTATGTTTCCGTTGATTAATTTTACAATAAATACAAAACATAAATAGGAACTCTCAAGACTAGGCATATCAATAAGTTTAAGTCTGTTCAGGTAAGGTGGGAGATTAAAAGGATTTTCCCAACCAAGTCCTCTAAGCGCAAATCTGAGAAATCTTTTTTGAACTTGTTCTAGTCTGGCTTTATTGCAGTCATAATGAGGTGACCAAACCTGACAAGCGTATTCAAGGATGGGTCGGACAAAAGTTATAAACAGTTGTTTTGTAACATAAGGATCAGAAAATTGTCGTGACTCCCTCTTTATCCAACCAAGAATCGAATTTGCTTTATTAGAGATGGAGTTGATGTGTTTTGTAAATTCAAGTTTTCGATCAAAAAAGACACCAAGGACAGATACATCGTTTTCACGAGATAGTGGCACGCCATTAAAAGAATAATTGAAAGAAGTAATTGAAAGCTTCCTTGTAAAATTCATAGTTTTACATTTATCAATATTAAGAAGCAAACAATTACGAGCACACCAGTCAAAAAAAGAATTAAGGTCACACTGCAGTTTTTCGCTATCAGTAATATTTGAGATTGTTTTGAAAATTGTTACGTCATCTGCATAAATGAGACACTTCGAGTATTTCAACACAGATGGTAAGTCGTTAATAAATAAAATAAACAGGATGGGGCCCAAATGACTACCCTGTGGGATACCAGAATTAACTACAAAGTCATTTGATTCGCAACCATTAAAAACTACAGAGTAAATCCTATCTAATAAATAAGATTGAAGCCACATTACAAAACATTCACTAAATCCCAACTTCTTTAATTTAAATAGCAAAACTCGATGCGAGAGTTTGTCAAATGCCTTACTAAAATCAGTAAAAATACAATCTACTTGTTTCTTACTTTTAAATGAGTCAGTTAAATTATCAACCAATTCCATCAAAAAAGTAACAGTAGATCGACCCTTTGTAAAACCATGCTGATTTGGAACAATAAACGATTTAACATAGAAAGAAAGCGATTCACAAATAATAGCCTCGAATAGTTTGGGAATTACAGATAGTTTAGCAATTGGCCTATAGTTTTTAATTTCATCTATTTAAGTAATGCATATCTATTATTAATCAGTAAACAGAATTCTGTCACATACAATTTTTTTTTTCAAAATCTCAAATTTATCTAAATGGCACCGACAATTTTGATAAAATTTTTCGAGTGCATTAGTAATAATTAGTACAGCTTTTTTTAAAACAAGAAAAAAATTAAAATTTAGTTTCATTTGGTTTTATTCTGCTTATCTATTCATACATACATATATCTAAAAATATATTAATAAAAAAAAATATTTTTAAGAAAAATATCGATTTTCATGGCTGCTGTAAACTTTACTTTCTATAAAAATTTTGAAAAAAAAATTTTAATAATTCTGTAAATTGACATCAAAAATAGTTCTGACCATTTATGACAAAATAAAATATCAAAAAGACAAACTTTCAAATAACATTTCTGTTAACCTTTATAATTTAAAAGTATATAATTAAAAACAAAAACAAATTGAAGACCGATAATTCAAAATTCCTCAAATTCCAGAAAAATAAAAAATGCCTCTAGTGTCAGACAGCTAAAACAACAAAAAAAAATCAATGCTTAATTTAGACACTTTAATATATTAAACCTTAAATTATCGATTAAAAATGCTTAAACGAACATTTTCAATTAGGCTTATTTTACTTTTGTCCTCCAGAGCCAATAAACTCAATTTTATTGAATTCATTTAAATACTAAGCTTTATCAATTGCAACAAAGGTAAATGTTAATTTATTCTGCTGTAAATTTTCAAAATTTGTCCAAAGGGCATTTTATTCAATCGATAAAGCGATTTTCGAATTTTCCCTCATTAAGCTATGTGGATTTGTTTTTCAAACACCATCACACACCATCCACCGCACCATTTTCATGTTTGACTAAACCTCGAAAATTTGGCTGACGACAAAATGTTTACCATAACAAATTTTCAAAAACACACACTTGCCTCTGTGATATTCGAATAACCAAGCTATTTTAACAAATCCCATTTTGATGATTTATCTATATTCTATAGCAATAACCAAAGGACAATTCGCGTAAATCTTTTTTTGCCAAAAACAAAAAAAAAACAAAAAAAAATTATCTAACTCTGGCAAATAATCTAGAGAGATTGGGAATTTCAGCTATACTCGTAATACGAAGATCCTTTATATAGGAAGCGAATTATTTTGAGATTGTCTCGTATTTTATTGGATTTTAAGTGTCTCACTCTGGTGGTTGGTTGGTATCTATAATAAATATAGAAATATTTCCTCAACTAGCTACGAGTAGCTAGAGCTTCCAAAAAGGATAATACAATAATAAACGACTATTTTGGGGTTAAAGATTAAGGGATGGCAGTCAGTCGTAAAAGTTGACAAAACAATAGGATGTTGTTTTTTTTTTATTTTATTATTTTATTTTTATCTTTTCTTTTTTAGTTGGAAGATTTCTATTAGGAGAAAGTTTTATGAACGCAAGACTCTACTAGCGTTGGGTTTTTATTTTTTTTTTATGGGCAGTAGCTATATGTAACTTTAACTTTAAGGTCGTATATTTGTGCAGTTTGGACGAAAGTCGCCTGATTGATTCAGGTGGGCTATTTATGTGTTTTTGTTATTCTTTCAAGGATATATTTGGAGGTAGTTTCAGACAAATAGGAGACATCATAAAATAGAGCTTAATTTTTTTTATAACAAAAATATACTACTTAAACCATCAAGAAACCATTAACAATGATGTATCTCTTCAAATGGAAGAAGAGAACTTATTTTTATTGGCTAGCAAAATGTTTAAACATAATGTAATAAGAAAATAAAATGCTCGACTGGGTCGCACGTACTTGCTTCTTTATGTGATGGCATCGTTTTTAATAATAATAATTTAATTTAGTAATAAGAAAATGTGAACAAGCATGTTTAATGCTATTAAATTTAATCTAAATTGTCGATGCCGTTTACGAGAAATTTGAGATTTTTGAAAACGGTTTTTTAACATTTGTATGGGAGGTTAGGTTATTTAAGAAAAAAAAAAATAAATTTTTGATCAAAGTATTTAAGATACTTTGATGATGGCGGTCAGCCATCAGCCGAATAGGGGGAATAACATGTAGCATACGAAAACATGCACGTGCCGTAACTATTCGGGACTGGTGGAAGTGTGATCATAGCCTCTTCGCGGCGGCCGCTAGAAACAAACCTCTAAAAGGTTTGGCTAATATGATCAGGCTAGTTCCACAGGTTGGCAACGGGTTGATTCCCTGTTCCGTAAAACAAACGAATCACGAGACCTGCAACAAGCCTCGGAAACGGACTGATCCCACGACGACAACCAACGCAACGAAAAAGGAAAAATGATTTACGAATTTTCTTATGGAACGTACGATCGCTCTATAGAGCTCGAGCTGCTCAGCAGCTAGCCGATACCCTGTCAGAATATAAAGCTGACATAACAGCATTACAAGAAATTAGATGGACAGGGAATGGTGTTTTACAGAAAAGAGAATATGACCTATATTACAGTTGTCATACAAAACACCATGTGCTCGGGGTAGGCTTCTTGGTCAGCGAAAAAATGAAGTCTACCGTCATCGGCTTTAACGCTATAAGCGAAAGGCTATGCACCCTTCGCGTGCGAGGCAAATTCAAGAACATCAGCCTCATTAACGTTCACGGACCTACGGAGGAGTCCTCAGATGAAGAAAAAGAGACTTATTATGAACAAGTCGAGAGGGCCCTCCATGCCTGCCCAAGGTATGATGTTAAAATCATCCTTGGGGATTTGAACGCTAAAATAGGTCGGGAGCCGGTATTCAGGCATTACGCAGGCACCCATAGTTTGCATGAGAACACTAATGACAACGGACTTCGAATCCTAGAATTGGCAGCATCGAAAAACATGGTCGTTGCGAGTACCAGGTACCCGCGTAATGATATCTACAAAGCCACCTGGGTATCACCTGATGGAGTCACTCGTAACCAAATTGACCACGTGTTGATAGACCGTCGCCACTACTCGAACTTGATGACGGTACGAACGTACCGAGGTGCCAATATCGACTCGGATCACTATCTTGTTGGTATGGTTTTCCGAGGGCGGATTGCCTTGCGAAGACGTATTGCATCTGCCGATCAGGTTCGAATCAACACGGCTGCACTACGCAATGAAAATACCAGTAACACCTTTGGACATGCGTTAGGACTCGCCCTGGAACCACTCGATCCAGGGAGAGTAAGTCCTGGAGCCAGTATGCTGGGCGTAGATGAGAAGTGGACACGCCTTAAAAACACTGTCATTAGTACTGCCAACTCCATCTTAGGCAGCAGTCGTAGAAGTCGGAACGACTGGTTTGATGATGAATGCAAGCTAGCGACTGAACGTAAGAATGTTGCGTACCGAGCAATGCAACAATCTCATAGAACGCGGGCACGCGAAGATGAATATAAAGAGCTCAGAAGAATAGAAAAACGGCTTCACAGACAGAAAAAATCAGCCTGGGAGAAGAACATCATCTGTGAATTAGAAAGAAGCCGAGAGCGAGGCCCGCACCAGGCGCGGAAGTTCTACCAATCCGTCCGAAACATGACGCAGTACACACCACGCTGCACCTACTGCAAGGACGGAGAGGGAAATCTGATCACCGATCCCCAAAGCATACTGGAGCGATGGGAAGTGTACTTTAATGAATTGCTAAATGGTCAGCTCACTGCAGAAGTAGAGGCTCCACTACTTCAAGAAGATAACCCTATGTTACCGCCACCAAGCATAGAAGAGGTTGAGAAGGCTATAGCCCGGCTTAAGAAAAACAAAGCCCCGGGAGCCGATGGCATACCAGCCGAACTATTCCACCACGGCGGGCCAGCCTTACGCCAAGCAATTCATGATATTATAGTGCACGTATGGGAGCAAGAAGAAATGCCAGAAGACTGGCGAAAAGGTATAATTTGCCCCATACATAAGAAGGGAGATGTCACAACGTGCAGCAATTATAGAGGTATCACGTTGTTGAGTACCGCCTATAAGATACTCTCCTCTATCCTACAAGAACGGATAGCCCCATACGCTAAAACCATAATCGGCCAATATCAGTGTGGTTTCATTCCAGGCAAATCAACAACTGATCAGATCTTTACCCTTAGGCAGGCGATGGAAAAATGTCTAGAATTTAACATCCCAACATACCATCTGTTTATAGACTTTAAGGCCGCCTATGATAGCATAGCCAGGGTAGAACTTTACAAAGCCATGAGAGAATTCGGCATCCCAAATAAGTTGACACGACTTTGTAGGTTGACCATGACCAACGTAACAAGCCAAGTAAAAATAGCCGGATTGCTATCCAGACCAATCAACATCTTTAATGGACTCCGACAAGGGGATGGTTTGGCCTGCCTCCTCTTCAACCTGGCGTTGGAGAAAGCAATCCGTGACTCTGGCACGGCAACAAGAGGGACCATCGTCAACAGGTCCAGCCAGATACTGGCTTACGCAGACGACATTGACATCATCGGAAGAACCGAACAAGCTGTACACGATTCCTTCATCCAGATCGAGCAGGCGGCACAAAATCTGGGGCTGCACATTAGTGAAGGTAAAACAAAGTACATGGTGGCGTCGAATGCGAGAAGAACAGTTGGTCAAACAATCAAGGTAGCGGAGCACGAATTTGAAGTGG
Organism: Syrphus vitripennis; assembly: GCA_958431115.1. NCBI lineage: Eukaryota > Metazoa > Arthropoda > Insecta > Diptera > Syrphidae > Syrphus > Syrphus vitripennis. Next base: position 95,407,337 of record OY288108.1, on the reverse strand, counting down.
TGCAATCCTTTAAATACCTTGGGTCAATAGTAGCAGCCGATAATAATATAGAAGAAGAAATACGCGGGCGGCTGCTCAATTCCAACAAAGCCTACTATAGTCTGTCAAAGCTCTTCAAATCCAGAAATCTCACCATAACTTCAAAACTGCTGCTGTACAGGACCATGGTCCTGCCAGTACTCACGTATGGATCCGAGACTTGGGTGCTTAGCAAAAGACACTCCGACCTCTTAGCCGCGTTCGAGAGAAAAGTCTTAAGGAGAATTGTTGGCCCCATATGTGAGGAAGGGCGATTCCGGAGACGGTACAATCATGAATTGTACGCAATCTACCTTGAAGCAGACATAGTGACAAAAATTAAGCTCGGTAGACTCCGGTGGGCAGGGCACCTAGCTCGCATGAGTGAAGAGGAACCTGCTCGGAAAGTCCTTTGTGGTACATTCTATGGTAGACGGCAGCGTGGTAGACCATGCTTGCGCTGGAGAGATGGCGTAGACCAGGACGCCCGAAGCCTTGGGGTGCGCAACTGGATGGCGTCGGCTCAAGACCGGGATAGGTGGAGAGACTTGTTGAAGGAGGCCAGGACCGGACCCCGGTTGTCGAGCCGATGATGATGATGATGATTTAAGATACCATTAGAAACATGTTTTGCATCAAATATCAAAAAAATATATTGAAATACATACATATTTAATTTTCAAACACTAATTTTTTTTTATAAGATATGTACAGCTATTTTTTGGTCTTAGGAAAAAAGTACAAAAAAACATGTGCAAATTCGGATAAAAAAACATTAAGCACAAAGAAAATAATTACACCCGTTACGGACAGGCAGACAGAATTGCGGGACCCTTTTTTCGAGCTCTCTGTCATACTTATTTCAAGTTTGTTAAAAATCTCAAGTTCAAATTTTTCTTACGAATCCAAAACTTGCAAGCAAGAACCAATCTCGGTTTAAACTACACACTCTAGTCTTTTGACACACCTCATGCAAATAACCTTGTACAAAAAAAAAGTATTACTTAAATAAAATAGCTGTTCCTCAACTCAACTCCTCAACTCCGAGTAAAAACCGTTTTTGATTGAACTACGCATAAGTAAGCATAAACGTTCAAAAGTTTATAGTATTTTTCTTAAAACATCTTTAAAGAATTACCGAAGCATTCAACTATGGGCCATTAAAGAAACTCGTGTAATTTTTTTTTTTTTTGTTCCTCACATTAAATTTGTCTCTTTAATCCCCAAAATGAGGGACCCAGCAAATTAAACGGAAGTAATGAACTGTTAACGAGAAATGTTCAGAAAAAAAAAATGAAATAAAATAAAATAAAATCGTATGCCAGTTTCTTTAAACCCTTCTCATTATTTATACGTGTTTCTTTTCTTTTTTTTTTTGTATTAAAAAGGACAAAAGGTATACAGAACTACCATTTTGAAACCGGGAGTAGTTATGTATAGGTATTTTTATGTGGGTGAAACTGGTTGTCTTTTTCTTTTGTTTGCTTTTTCTGTACGTTCCATTGGCTATAAAATTTACAAAGAAATGATGATGGTGGCTTAGGTGGTACGTTGGGGACATTTTGTTTTTATCAAAGGTCTTTTGAAGGGAGGAATTGAAATCCTTTTTTTAAGAATGTTGGAAAAAGATAAACGATTTTAATATCCAATTTGTCCTGTCATTAAAGATACGTTAGAATGCGAAACTACGTTTTCCATTTTTGAGAAAAATAACATTAAGTAGGTAAATGTCCCCCAATTAATCTCGAGAAGGTCATACGGTGTACGCTATAGGCTTTACAGAAGATTTTTGTTTTGCAGGGATGTTATTTTTAAAATCTCAGAGAGACTTTGGGCTAGCTGACAAAAAAAAAGAAGATGGAAATGTCTTCGTCACTGAGGTTTGATGTCCCTTCAACAAATCAATTTGCAAATGTTTTTGTTTTTACAACATCAACATGCCTGATCTCTGATAAATTATATACATACAAAAAAATAAAAATAACAACGTGTCCTGGAAAATGTCATTACCCACATTGACTCTTTGTCTACAAATGAATTGACAGGTAATCTCCGTTAGCTGAAAGTCAGTAACACACAAAATACATCATGTCTGATGTCATTATCGTGCAACACCAATCAACAATATCGTCTGACAAGGTCAAAAATAGATTCAGAAAGAGAGGGATGGAAAAAGAGAAAAAAAAGACATATAAACTCATTTACAGGACACGTCATTACCATCAGACACATAACGAGAGCAAAACATAAAACACTACTTAGCCTAACATGGAAACTGTCATACCCTATGTACATAAGTACTGATATACCCTTCGGGCGGGTTCGGTGTCATGTCAAAGTATAGTCGAATCCCGAATCCTTCGATAACAAAATAAAAAAGGAAGAGGCAGTAAGTGAGTGGTACATAGCATACAACAGCGAGAGAGAAATTTTTTTGTAATATTTACTCCATTTAGCTTTTACAAGCTAAAAAAAAAAATTATATTAAGTTGAGAACTTGAGAGTGTCTTATATATTTTTTTCTTCGTCCTTTTTGCCTAGAAGCAGCTAACGGTACCAGCTAAACATTATCAACATTATACACAGAAAGCCAGATGTAAAAGTTTTTCATCCCGAGATTCCGTCCGGACTGGTGGACATTGTAGAAAAATGTATGTAATAGCCTGATCCTGTCGCCGGCGTCGTCGTCGCTGTCGTTGCCTTCGTCGTCATTCCGTTCAGCGAGTCATTGAGAAAAGTGCTCTTAATGATGTTGCAAGTGGGGGGAGGGTTATAAGGTTGGTTGGATTTAAGTATAGGATTGCGATGTTAAAATACATGTAAAAGTCAAGTCCTTTTTATAAGTCTCATCACAAGATGAGGGAATGATGTTAATAATTGGGCGCTTATGTGGCGCGAAAAAAAAATTTATGTCGCATCATCATCTACATCATCATCGTCGTAGTCGTCGTCGTAGGGAAAAAGTAGCTAAGCAGCAAAAAAAAAAAAAAAAAATCAATTTGTGACCTTTTGGCATTCCTACCTATGTTCAACCAGAGGGTTTACACTGCTTTTAGCAAGGGAAACTTGAAAATCATAAAAATTAGATGATGAATTTTTTTAAGAAGAATGACTTTTAATACTTGAAGAATAAAAAAAAAACTTTAAAATGATTCTAATAAAAAAAATGTAATATGGACAGGGTGATTTGCCTTCTTGCGTTTTTATCAAAAAAATAACTTGAAAATGTTGTTATCTAGAAACTGAGGTAAAACATTGTCTCTAGAGGAATCGCCCAATAGATGTAATCCTTTTAAGCGAAAACAGAAGTTGCAACACCCAATAATTTAAAAAATTAATTTTAAAAAGTTATGGGATGTGTTGGGAGAGTATAATAGATTTCAAATGGAATACATAGTTGAAAGCAGTGTTTCTATGCAGATTGAGTTGAATTAAGGTTCAGTTCAAGTTGAAAGATGCAAATGAAAAATTGAATGAATCTCGGTACTTTACTTTTTCTTTACTTAAGAAAAAAGAATATTATGAAAGTTTGTAAGACCGGGGGAATCGGACTGAATTTGTTAAGACGCCATTAAACGCCGCAGCCAGACAAAAATGAAGTTTCCATACGAGCCATTGACAATAGATAACGTATTTCTATTCTCTGCTTTGTGTTTTACATATTTGTTGCTTTTATTGATTTTCTTTGTCTCAGTCGGACTTGCCGGACATTTCACTAACTAGCTAAATCGCTTTTGCAAGTGAAGTGAGATGAGTCGGCGAGTAAAGCGAGTCATCTTATTTCACTTGATAAAATAAATTTATTTTTACCTAAAAATGTTTTTTTTCAAAAATTCGGGTGGCACCGTAGGTAATTTAAATGATTCTGAAATAAAGATACTTAAACTATTTTCGGCGGCCATAATAGTTTCTAAGTTGACATAGAAAACTGAAATCTTTCGTTAAATTAGAAGAAATATTTAAAAAAATAGAAAAAGTATTTGAACTAATTTTTTTTAAACATAAGAAAACTTACCTTTAAACATTTAAATTTAAATTTCCGAAATGCTGAAATTCAAGAATAGGTACATTTTTTTTTTGAAAATATTTTTTTTTTAATTTTTTATGATGCTCTAAATGTTGATATCTGCAGCTAAAAATATGGAAAAAAAACTGACAGTCCCACAAAAAAGTTTTTTCAGAAACAAGACCCACAAAAAAGTTTCTCCAGAAAACAGTTTTTTTTTACCAAAGGTTTCCCATTAAAAAAAATTTTAAAAAACCAGGATGAGAAAAAGCAATTTATTTCCAATTTGATTTCCTTTCTCCAAGAAGTGCTGCTTTAAGAGTCCTCCCCGGTCTCTTTATCTCCCTCTATACCTCTCTATCTTCAACTTCACAACCCTTTTCAACTCTTAAATTGTTATCGATTATCACACATCAAGTGAATCACAATGATAGAGCCATTTAAGTGGCAATCCATTTTGGCTTAAAATTATTTAGGATACCAAAGAAAGAGGATCGTAGTGGACGAGGATAAGGACGAGGAAGAAGAAGAAGAAGAGTAACCCCATTATCAACAAAATGAAAAAAGAACTCGAACAAGTTTTTTTTCGATTTTTCTCCTTTTTTTTAATCAGGTATGTGTCATTCTAGACCATAATAAGAATTTGATTGAAGTGTTGGATGAAATTCCATGCTAACAACATTGATGTCAACTTCCATTTCCGCCACCATCAGCCAACGTAACTCCTTCGGTCTCTGATTTTATTAAGCTCTCACACATGTTGTGTGGTGACAAGTTGTCGTGGGTAAAAAAAAATTCCAATTTAATCCGCCAATTACGTGGCCAAAGGAAAATTTACGACTTCACAGCTTTAGTTCAATTGCTGTTGCTGTTACTGATGGTCTCTTCTGCGAGTGTATGTCTCTAGTTTCACTTAAGTGCACCAGGCACATTGAGCCAAAGAGATGGCTGCACAACCTCCCGTTCCTGCTAACAGAACCAGTACTATTTCAATTTCCTTCAAAATGTCACCGGTTTTCCAATATGGATGACAAACACTATTCCATGTGAATGAACAAGTGGGTTGGCTTCCGGTCTGCGGGTGTTCTAGAAAATCCTACGTATTTTCATCTTAAACATACGAGGGGGGAAAAATACTGCGGATGAACATAAATCTGCCATAAAGCATAAGAGGATATTATTTATGGAAAAAAAAATGTATTAGAAAACCAAGAGGGGCTTTTGTTTCTTCGAGGACATAAAAGAATTTTTTTTGTTTGCTCTTTGGCAGCGAAAATGGTTCTCCTATGTTTTCAATTGTAGGTGTAGGTAGGTATTGGTTAAGTGAGTGCCTGGTCCTCTTCCCAAGGACATAAACAAATATTTTTTTTTGAACATAAATAAACATAAATTATGGAAATTTATTTAGTAGCTGATTTATTGATTTGTTTGTGTTTTTTTTTATGTGGTTGCAAGGACGACGAATACATTTAATTGTAGAGGGGATACCTACCTATTTTTGAGAATTATATGAATAGAACCAATTTGGGATGTTTTTTTTTTCTTTTTGAAGTACCTAAAGCTAAACCTAATCTGTATACAAAAAATTAGAGAATTTTTGCCAGGATTTGTTTTGTTTTGCACTTTTGTTGGGCAGAAAATACAGATTTACGATTTGAGGATAAGCCAGGGGCCTTGAGGGTGGAGTATAATTAAATGCTTCTCTGATGTTTCCCTCCAGCTAACGATCGATTTTATTTGACAGTTCATTTGACCCATATTTTGTTTAATTTTTGACCATTGTCAAATTCTTTCCTGTCTGGAATAGAAAACTGCAAAGTCAGCAATGGACAATTATATCACGTGATTTCTAGAAAGGAACTACTTAAATAAAAAAATTATTCTCTATACTTCAATTTTTTTTTTTGATTTAAAAAAATAATTTTTAAAAATTTATTAAACCAAAATAAATATACAAACAAGCGAATCTGTAAATCGTTGACTGAATTTTTCAGTGATTGAACGATTGAATTTTTCAAAAAAAAAAAATCAATTTATCAAAATAGTGACAATTTTTTTTTTGCCAAAGAAAATTTTTATTCAAAATTTTTTTCGCACATATTCTTGAATTTTTAAAAAAATTTTTTTTAAATATAAAAATGCTAGTGAAGTGTTTTACCTTAAAAAAAATGTTTAAAAAAAATCATTCTTCGTTGCCAATTTTTTTCCACCACGCTTTATTCGATAATTTAATTTTGACAAAGTTTCTTTCATAGAGATAGATAGAGAGAGAGATAGAGAACGCGACAGAAAAGTGGGTCCCGCAATTCTGTCTGTCTGTCTGTCTATACATCGACCTACAGCCTAAACTACTGAAGCAATTTTCTTCAAACCTCGGACTAATTGCCAGAGGCAATTTTTTTAGCTCCAAAAATAACGGTACCTGTCATATTACCGTTTAGACAAAACATTTTTATCTCGAAAACGGCTCTAACGATTTTGATGAAATTTTTTAAATACTTAAAAAATTATATAAAAAATTATTTTTTGAAAAAATAGCTCCAACGATTTTTGAATTTTTTTTTTCAAAAATTAGTATTTTTATTACAATAAGATGGCATCTTTAGTTTTAAGATTAAACTTCTTTTTTGGCTTATTTTATTAATTCAAATAATGAGTTGAACCCAGTCATGCATTTTATTTTTAAACGAATATTTTAATGGATTGACACAATTTTATGAGCATACTTTTGGAAGCATTTTCTGCTGTAGACGAATATTAATTTAGACAAAATTTTGGTTTATTTATGGTTTTTGACAGTTTTTCTTTGTCGATACACATTTTTTTAACGTATATGTATTTGTTTTGAAGTTTTAATAAATATTTTTAGAAATATTGAAATATTTTTTTTTATTCTCGTTTTTAACAAAAAAAAAATTTAAAAACATGGAAAAGGTATATGTTTAGAAATTAAAATTTTATTTATTAAAAGATAATTTGGAAAACAATTTCGTTCAAAACAATTTGTTTAGCAAAAGATTCCCATAAAATATGGTTCTAAATGTGAAATTGATTCAAAAAATGTTTTGCTAAATGCTTGTCGTCAAAAAATTATCACAAAAAAATTTGCCAAACCAGAATCAAAGATTTTACCTCTTGATTTAACCAAAAAAATATGTTTGTGAAAAAAAACCACAAAAATTTGCCAATCAAAATTAAAAAAAAAAAATTCTATCGCAATAACCAAGTAGAAATATTTGTAAGCCGCCTTTTTCTTGTTTTATGTGTGGCAGCTTAGAAAAAAACGATATGTAATTAACTACATGACGTAAACATCTTATATGGCATTGTATGACTTGTATGCTAAATATTATTTTTGCTAAAGTCAGTTTCAGTTTAACTTAAATCCATTTAAAACTCCTTAAAATTAAAAAAAAAATATCCAACCGCATTATTTATTTGCAAATAGAGCTTATTCTAGCATAATACCAAAATTCACTTTTTTATTTTACTTTCGATTCAATTTGAATCCTCGTTTTTATATTTATTTGCATTTAAATACCCTCATGTGAAAGTATCATGTTTTTTTTTTTGCATTAATTCCCTCAATAAATATTTGCCCCCGAAGTCCTTAAACAAACATATGTTTTCAATCCGACTACGGGACTATATACTCTACCCCAAAAAATACTTCACCAGACACAAATCAAATTTATACATATGAAAAAGTTTATTTCAAAAAAAAAAAACAACGAACAAAAATCCATTTTAATTTTTTTTTTTTGTTGAATAATTTAAAAAAATAACTCACCGATATGAAAACCTCTTCGGCTTGCTGTAGAATGGCAACCCGTGACCATCCAAACTTTTTCATAAGTTTAATCCTTGTTGGATTGTGTACTGTTGCGGAGGGATGAGTACGAAAAAGGGTCGGAAATCGACTGCGATCCGATAGTGCTGGACTCGATGCACCATAACACAGCTGCAAATAAAAACAAAAAAAAAATTGAGAAAAAGAGTTTAAAGGTCATGATATAATAATTGTGGTTAAAAAGTTTATTTTGCCCCAGAATTCAAAGTTGGATGCAGAAAAAAAAAAATTTAAACAACCAAAATAAAGTTATTATGATTTAGTTCTTTTTGAGAATCCTCTTATGAACAAAAAAAAAAAGGATTCCATTCAAACAAGGAAGTGAAATATAGTGTTGTTTTAATAAATAAGGAAAAAAAACATCCTCAAAAAGTTGGTAAATGGCTTTTACTCAAAGCACACCCAACAAACAAACAAAATTAATATTCCACATGGACAAAAAGTTTTCCAACTTCCAGCACAGGTGGTCCTTGTTTAAAAGGTCACAAGAGAGAGTGCATTAAATAATTCCATAATTTCAACAAAAAAAAAGGATGATATCATTTAAATTTACATTAGAATAACAATTCGATGGAAAAAGTTCCAGAACAGAATCAATTTTCCAATAATGTCTCAAAAATTGTTCTTCCAAATTTGTACAACGGTAACTTTTCAATTCCCAAAGCAAACAAACTAAAAAAAACTTGCTCTCGTTGCATACAATTTAAATGTTCTATATGCTCTCTAAGGAATTTTCTATTTTGATTATCCTTGTATATTCTGATAGATAATATTTTTCCTATACACAATAAAAAAAAATATATCTAACTTAAATTGAAAAAAAAAAAAATGATATACTCGTTTCTATATCATTTTTATACCAAACAAAACGCAAACGGATGGACGATATAAAATGTCTATAAGGAAATGAAAATATCCTTAAAATAAATATTAGTTTTTTTTTTATTATATATAAAGCACAATTGTATAGAATAGAAAAATATATAAATGTATCTCATCCCACACAACTGACACCCTCCTGGACAAATAAAAAAAAAAAACAATTTTAAATTGGAAATAGAAAGCGGAAGTATAACAAGTTGAAAAATAGACAAAAAACAAAATTGAAGAATTTTCTTATTTTCTCTTCTTGATCATGGAAAAAAAGAACACAAATGAATGAAAGATGTTAGTTTTTTACTCATCACCATGATGATACTTATTTCTGACACAACACTCTAGATATTGTGTGTAGGTAGGGTAAGTTGAGTGACAAAAGATACAGCTACACAAAAAAAAAAAAAAACGAGTTAAATCTGCAGAAAACCAGGCCAACTGGCAATCAAACAGAAAACAGCCAAGCCGGAGACAGTCGATAACCTAGAAAAGAATTCAGCCATCCATTCAACTGTCATCATTAAAGAAAAAGGGGGATAGAACGGTCGATAAGGGGTTTGGAGTCAAACCACACACAATTTATATTAAAACTTTATTTTAATATTTCCAAATTAAAATTCATCAAAGAATGTCAAAAATTTAAGTTTTGTTGTTGAATTGATAAATTAAATTTTTTTGAAAAACTAATAGTCGCTAACGTTAATAACATTTTTTTGTCTGAATAAGAAAATCGGAAATAAATCTTAAACAGGTTCATGTAAGATTTAAGGATTCTAAAAACTAAAAATGCTACTAAATTCACCCTTTTGTATGGGTTTAGTCATAACTCGAAAACTAAGCCAAATTAGGGAATTCAACTTGAGACACTTTTTGTTCGAAATTTGTATCAAAATAAATCATTAATTTTTTTTTTTCGGATCGCTCATTAGTTTTTGTAAAAAAAAATAAAGACGTAGGTCATCTTCTAATCAATAAAGTGAGTAAGAGAAGTACAAATATCGTTATATCGTTAAAAATGGAATATTTTTGTTTGACCCTTTTTATTTTCTACAGTATTTTTGATTGTATGACTTAGAAATTATAAAGAGTTTTAGGTAGTTAGGAAATTACACTTTTTAGCCAAGTTTCAAAAAACTAAACCAACCGTTTTCTGAATATTGACTTTTGAAAAAAAAAATTATTTTTTAGACAATTTTGATAGGCAATATTTTCGAATCATAGAGGACTATTTTTTATAAAAAATCAGAATAATTTGTCGAATCCCAAGTGAAAATCAAAAATAGGACTCTGTGGAAAGTAGCTATCGTTTTTTGAAAAATATGCTTAGAAAAAATATAAAAACTCTTCAAAATTTTCAGAGACGTTTTGAGGATAAATTTACTACTTATAAAAATTCACATTAAAAAATTCTGTAAGTACCAAAATTCAGTTTCCAAAATTCTGTAATCTAAAATTCTGTAAATAACAAAGAAAAGCAGTTTTGAATACACAACTTTGAAATACAGAAAACCTGACTTCTGGTCGGTTTCAAAATATCAAATTGGTTTCATTCAAATAGAACATTAAATCCACAATATGCGGTTGAGTTTTTGTTGGTTTATGACAGAATTTCGGAATACAAAATAACTGTCCGTTTGAAATTATTTCTATTTCTATTTTATTCAATTAAATGGCATGTAATAGCGTGATTTTCATGCGATGATAAGATTTTTGAAATTCAAAATTAAAAAAAGAAAATCATAAATTTCTCAGTGATTTGAAGAATTTAAATTTGTTATTGTTGATATGTTTGTGAATAAGATACACCCAAATTTGTGAAAATTAAATCCCAATTTTGTGAAAAAAATACTTTGAAAATATTTGGGATATAATTTTTTTGGGAAAATGTAATTTTCGGAAACATTTCTATTTCGTTGTTTTTGGCAGATAAAATAGGTTTTTGTCATATTCTCTAATTTTTTTGTACATTTTGCTGAATTCCCTCAATTTTTCTTTTTGGAATACATATATCAATTAAAACTATATGTTTTTTTTTTCAAAAAAACAATCTAAATGTACAAAAAGTGCTTTTTTTAAACACAATTTATGCTAGAATTCATATTTTTCATTCAAAAAATTTACTTTTACAATTTTATTTCATTTTCCTAATGCACTTATCAGTTAAGTATTATATTTTTTTCTATTTAAAACAAATTAAATTTTTGTGTTTTCAATTTTAAAAAAACTAAGTTTTTTTTATATAAAAATCACAACAACAACTCGCACTTACCACGATTAAATTCCACATTTTTGCTGCCTCAGCTACTGTTGTGCAGACCGTACTGCATCCAGCTAAAAGCATTAATTTTTGTGGCCTATTATATAGTAGATTGTACATGACGCTAGCTCCTAATCCGGGTTCACACTGTAAAAATAAAATAAAAAAATTGATTAAAGTTACATCAAATAATTCCATTTTTGATCTTAAAATAGTTGCACAACAGAGATTTTAAAAAAAAATCAAAAAAAAAAACATTTTTCTAGAAAAAAAACGACATAAAAAAAGAGATACAAACTCTTTAGGCCAACAACCACATAAGTCCACCATTAAACTAACTCACTTTGATTTTTTTTTCATGCAAACTTACATTTTTTTGTATATATTTTTTGGATAGCAAATTCATTTTTTGAGGCAAAATGCCAATCCCTTCATTTTCAGCATAGACAAACATTTTTAGAATAAAATAAAGACCACCAATTGGGTTGCATGTTCTTGTTGCAAAACATAGTTAGATACGTTATGTGAGGTAGAAATGATGTACTCTCAGTCTTAATTTAAAAATGTTTTGAAAAATGTGGCTAGTAACAAAAAAAGTATCAAAATATTGTTTTTTTGTATAATTATTAATTATGGCATTTGAAAAGTAATTTAGAGAAAGTTTGTATTACAAAGCTCTCATCATAATCGATTCGCATCACATTTTCTTACGATCACTCAATTTCAAAAATGCAGATTATATATTTTAAAAACTGGCATAATACAAGTTCCCAATTTATTTTCTAAAATGGCCTTAACTAAAAAATGCTTTGCAAAAAAGTTCTTTTCAGTGGAAGGAAATATTTTTTTTTTTGCATTCAATGAAAGCGATGTTCAAATCAGAAATAATGTCACTTCTTCTTGGTTGTTCCCTGATAAATTTTGACATTTTTTTTGAACCTTTAAAACATATTTTTTTTATGACGGAACACTTTTTTCACTAAACTTTTCTTAAAAACTTATTTTTTGATCATTTTTTGTGATGAAAAAAATTGACACTTTCCTCAATTCTGATGAACTTGTTTTTAGATAAAAATTTTATTCGTGTACCAATTTTTTTTCAGAATTTTTTTGGCAGGTTTTGTAGGCGAAAATTGTTATCGACCAAATTTTTTTTCCATTTTTTAAATTTGTAATTCGATATTTAGCAATACAATACAATTTTTTTTATTAATAAAAAACTTTTCTGTTTGAAAATTCCTGAGAACTCACAAAAAACTTTAATCAACAACATTTTATAATATGGCCTTCCTTTCGACTGAACGTACCTCAAGCGGAGCATGCGTTAGCGAAGTAGTGCCCAAAAAAGTAAGGAGCCTTGCCCAAAATCGACATAAATTTTCTAGAAAGATTTTTTAAATTTTTCTTTAAGGCGAAATCTTATTGCACAAAAGCTAATAGGATGTGAATTTTCAACTTTCTAAGTTAGAAGCAGCCCGTGGCATAATGGATAGTGAATTATCATGCCGGAGGTATGGGCTTGATTTCCAGCCTCGTTCATCTAAAAAAATAGAAATCTTTTTTCACGGGCTGATGCCTCTTGCGAGAAAATAACAATTTTTTTAAGAGTAGCTGCTGGAAATAAAAAAGGTAATTTCTGAAAAATTGATATTTCGAAAACTGAACTTCTATAAAAAAATCTATGCTCATTTCAGATCTACTGGGACTACTATCTATCTGGATCTAAAGACCAATATTCGAAAAAAAAAAAAAATGAAATCCTTAGATACTATTTTTCTTCTTCCTCTAAATTTGAAATGTGATTTTTTTTATGAATCCGCCATTTCCCTTTATCGAGCCTTAATTTCAAAAATAGAAAAAAAACTTTATGAATGTATGAGAATTCGACAGGATTCAGCTGAATCCATCCACATCACCTACAACCTATATCTATGTATGTATTTGCCGTTCAGTTTCTGTTTCTGATGTCCTTGTGTTAACTGCTTTGACTTTTATTTTATGCAGCCAGAATGTCAGACACAGAAAAATACAACAACAGAATGGACAAAAAAAAATCAAAAAAAAAAAAACTACTTTATAAATTGTGTCGAAGGATTTATGGCGGGTAGAACATTTCTGTGTATTGGATAACTTTTGGTGTCCTAAATTGAGGTCATTCGATCTGGTTGAATAATATAGAAAAACGATGACGTTGGTTGGTTGGTTGGCAATCTCTGACTCTGACGACTATATAACCAAATCCTTAGAGAGAGAGAAAAAAAAAATACACATAAAGTAAGTTCTTTTGTTTTTTCTCCTTTGGCAAAAAAAAATGTCTAGACATTTCGGTGGAAGGACTTACAATGTTTTGACGGTAATATAACCAATGAATTGTATTAACATTTATTTCTTAGGAAAAAAAAGTCCTATGGAAATTACAATAAAAGAAATCATTCCACGAAAAATTCTCTGTCAAAAGAAGTTTATGTTGAATACATTTCTTTTTATTTTATATTGAAAATGAAAAAAAAAAATGGTAAAAGGACACGATGATGTTAACAGCAGTATTTACACACTTTTTCCATTTGCATGGCAAGTAGTATAAACCATTTTCTGATAAATAATGTCTCTTTTTCTGATGAATGTATTCTTTGTCTTCTCTTCGAATAAAACGACAAAGCTGAAATATGTAACCCAAGACACAGACTGTCTATATATAGGACAAAGTGGGGTATATGTAATTATTCTGAAGAATGTCTCGTTTAGGTATCAAAGCCATGGGATATGGATGGATGAACTGAACTCGAACTCGAACTGACTGGACTCCTCTGGATAAGACATTGAGTGACAATAATAATAAATTTCTTAGAAGAGAGAACAACAACAAAAAAAAAAAGGTTAAAGAGAATGGAATCAGAGGGTTTTGGGTTTTTTTTTTTTGTAAATTATGGTCAAAATGGAGACTCATTTATTCTGAGTAAGTGTCAAAGTTTTTCGATTTATGTACCAAACACAGAGAAAATTAAACTTCTACTAAAGCAATTTAAAATGTCAATTATGGGTTTTTTTAGTTGAAGGAGATAATTACTTCGTCAACACTTTTTTATGGGATTTTCCTTTTTTTTATTAGTCTAACCAAAGTTTATTTATTTGTTTTTCTTTTTTTTTAATTTATTTTATGGTCAGAAGAATTTTTTTATTTTTGTATTTTTAATGAAACGTGTGAAAGTTGTAAAACGATTTAAAAAATGGACGTGATGATGGACAAAAAAACTCAAATAAAAGTCAAATACGCGTATTTTGAATGAGCCAGTTTTTAGGTACATACATACATACCCTTAAAAAACGAAACCAGTTTTTTTTTTTCAAAAGTCATTAAAAAGTTTACTCTAAACAATTACATTTGAATTAAAGAAAATCAATATAACGTTGACAGCCAAAAAGCAATTAATATTAGTCAAAAAAGATTGCGTATACGCCCGAGTTAACCATTGCTTTATTTTTGGTATGTAAGAGTGACTAAAGTTTTTGTGAAAAAATCACTAGATTTCAGCACTTATGTGCTTTTTTTTTAAGTAAAAAAAGTTCAGTAATTCGTAAACAAATATCGTATTTAGAAAAATTTAAAGCACCCTGAAGATTAAAAATATATAGATTGTATGGAATCAATATAAGAAAACATAAGGAAATTGCTGAAAACAAGACGAAATTAAATATACCTCCTAATACTAATCCACCCAACAAACATTTATCGAAATTGTGGGACCTGTTTTCGAGAAGTTTGAAATTATGAAAACGGCTTTTTAGCATTTGTATTTTTTGTATTTTTTTATACCAAATAAAAAAAAACATGCCTGGTATTTGAAATACTTTATTTTCAAAAAATTGTTTTATTATTTTTTCAAAACTCAACATTTTTAACTTCCCATAGGGAGTTATTGTAATCGGTCCAATTTGTCAAATTGAAATTTTTGACATTTCTAGACGTTTCAAGGTCCCTAGAGCCTATATCAATCATTTTTAGAGAGATGTCTGTGTGTGTGTGTGTACGTACGTTCGTACGTCCGTACGTTCTGGTACCATTTTTCGTCGTCGATATCTCAAGAAGGAGCAGAGATATCGACTTGAAATAAATTTTGTTTTACTGATAATAACTTCGAAAGAAGCTGAAAGGGCGTTTTTTAATATTCAATCAGTTGTTTTTTTACTATAGCAGTTTAAAAAAGAAGTGAAAATTTTGGTTGGGCTCAAATATCTCACGAACAAATAATGCTATTGACTTGAAATAAATTTTATTCGACACATTACGAAATCATACAAATTTGATATGAATTTGGAAAAAAATCAATATACCGTTATTTTTTAAAATCAAAAAAACTAAAAAAAATTTTTTTATAACTCGAATATCCTTAGATGGAAAAACGATTTTAATTTTAAAATAATTTTATTTTACGAAAAATGTTGTTTTTGACTACTGGTGAAAATTTCAAAAAATTCAATGGACAGTTTTTTTTACAAAAAATTAAAAACTACAAAAAATTCTACCAAAAATTGGTATAAATTGTCTTTCGACTCAAATTTCTCAAAAACTGGTAACGATATTGACTTCTTGTTTGTTTTATTTTCTACATAACATAATTGTTAGCAACTGATAAAATTTTGACAAATATTGAATTGGCAGTTTTTTAACAAAAAATCAAAAACTGTTAAAAATTCTAAAGAAAAGTAGTTACAATTGTATTTCAGCTCGAATATCCTGAGAACGAACAATGATTGTGCCTTCTAAAATATTTTATTTTATGCATAATACAATTTTTTATGAAATGTCAAATTTTGACAAATATATAATTGACAGTTTTTGACAAAAACCTAATTGAAAAACGCGTGGAAGTTTAGCTCCTGGGTCAAGTGGAAACAACTTAAACATCAACTATCTCTATAATTTATGTGCATTTCGTAAATCTCTTTAAATAAATAAAATGCTTTTCAATCTTAAAATAATGATTGTTTGAATTTAACATCTAAAGTTTGTTTCGCAGAAAATTTGGTTATTTGAAAAAAACTAAATATAAAGTTTTCAAGATCACATATGGGAAGTTATCAGTGTGGGTCGCACCCAGCCTCTTTTTTTTCTTAATTTAGTCATTGAATACTTTTTATAAATTTTAGATGCTATTTCATAAAAAAATTTGATGAACAGTTTTTGAAAAAATCAAAAACCAAAAAATATGATTTT
Source organism: Syrphus vitripennis (assembly GCA_958431115.1). Lineage (NCBI taxonomy): Eukaryota > Metazoa > Arthropoda > Insecta > Diptera > Syrphidae > Syrphus > Syrphus vitripennis. Next base: position 95,391,115 of record OY288108.1, on the reverse strand, counting down.
GTCGGAGGTAACGTCATTTCTCAAATTTTGGATTTTCATTTAAATTGATTAAATTAATTTCCAAAAAAAATTCATCGGGGGTTTTTCCGAGAAAAATCTAATTATCCAAAAAGAACAAAATATGTATGGCAGGTATAGTTAGGCTATAACTCAACGGACAGGCAGAATTGCGAAACCCATTTAAGCTCCAACTCGGTGTAAAGAGTGTTCGTAAAGGTTGATTTTTTTATGTAGTTAGCATTTTTATGCCAAAGAGAACAGATATATAGACATTTTTATTTCGAATTATTTGGCAAATGTGAGTCAACAGGGATGGCATTGTTTAGACTGTTTAATTTTTAGATTTTTGATAAAACAGACTTCATAAAATTTAATGGCATACCTTGAAAAAGGTTTTTTAGGGCAGGTCCTAAACGTGTTCGATGGGATTCATGTCCGAGTTGATGGCAGGCCAAGCCACCACTTGGATTCCACTTCTTCCAAGTAGTCCGTAACGCACCTGGCAACGTGAGGTCTAGCATTGTCGTGCATCATCAAGAAGTCTTCACCAACAAATGGTGTGAACGGAACCACATATTCTTCTAGAATTGGTATTTACCCATTCTTCCACTCAGTTTTTCGGTGCATATAAATTCCTGCCCACACCGTGACGGACCTCCCCAGATATGTTCCCACTGGGCAACTATTACCGAAGAATATCTCTCGCCTGATCTTCTCCACACTCTACTTTGTCCATCTGGTGAGTGTAGACAAAAACTGGTCTCATCAGTGAAGAGAACTCTAGCTCCAACGTCGTCGGTCCAATCTTGTTGAAGGCGAGCAAATTTCATCCGAAAGCTTGCCATACAAAGTATGTATTTTTCAAACTCTTCCACGTTTTTAGATTAATCAAAAATGTCAAAGGAAAGAAACCTTGTTTCTTAAATCTATCGTAGCTCTAAAGTGAATTTTATTGGTTACTCCACTAATGCTCTCATGAATGCTTTTTTCTGTCAGATTGTAAAAATTATATACAAAGTCTTCTACGAGTTGAAAATGAACAAAAGAAATAACCAGAAGCTATTTTCAAAAGCACTATTCAGAAAAAATTTCCCAATTATGTGTCAAGGACAACTTCATTCACCTGTTTACTTTATATGCCGAAAACCAAATCATAAACTTTCTGGAAAAATGTTTTTTTTTTCTTTCCTTGATTAGTATTATACGCCCCCCATCACGCATAACCTATTAATTCAAGACTATTACAAAAATGTCCAAACATATTGTTGAGACTCTTAAAGCCTGGTACCTGCTTTAAGTATTTATCCTATATTCTCCAATCTGACCTCCCCCCCCCCCCCCCCATATCTCGTAGCATGTCTATTGGTAATACATTTTGTGAATACAAAAATCATAGAAAAGCTTCAGTTACACATATACCTACCTAATTTTTCTATTTAACATCAAAATAAACAACAATAAAAAAATCACAAGAAAATAAATAAATATTGACAAGGACAAAAGTGAAATTCGATAAGTTCTTTATTTTTTCGCTTTCTATTTATGATGCAGAAAATAACAAATTTTTCCATTCAAATGAAAATGTGTTCGTTTTGGATGAAGGCAAGTGGGTGGTATTGAATTTAGAAGGTCCTTTAGTCTATTTTGTAGACTACTTAAGGTAGTCAACTGATGGATTTCTTTTTTTGATTTTCTTTGACGTTTTTTTTTTTTTTTTTTTGTATATTCTTTTATGTAATTTGGCAAGGATATTATTTTTGATGTCGTCCAAGATTTACTGTCACAATGAACAAATTATATCTTTTCTCCACCCATTGACATTTAGTTCGTCATTTTCATCATCATAATATTTATCATCTTAAAGGCGAACGGGATATAATGGAAGAAACTGATCAAAATGAAAATGTATTTTTCATGATTTTTTTTTGTCCTTCCTATTTCTTGTGTTTGGGTTATTGCTTACATTAAGGACTCTTATAGTGTCAAATTGAGAGATATTTTTCCAATTCCGTTTTTTTTTGTTCGTCAAATTCATCACAAAATTCTTCATATTTGAAATTGAAGTAGGTAATTGATTTATATCTATTTTTGTGATCTATTTGAGCTATAGACATGATTAATTCCAATTCAATGAACAATAAATATGTTTGAGTTTATAAGTTTAGGTACCTAATCAGACTTTAACAAATTATAATCATCAAACAGCTTCATAGACATCAAAAACAAAAAAAAAATCAAAGAACTTACTTATTTCATTAGAAAACCATAAGGAATTTCTTCCAACATTAAATTATTATTATTCTTTGAAAATAACTTAAAGAAAATATTTCATTTTCTTTGTAAATACATACCTTATAAAAAAATGAAAAAACCGACTTGAAATAAATGAAGAATATTTTCTTTTCAACAATTCGTAACGAAGGCAGATAGATGAAAAAAAAATATTTTATTTTTCCTATTAAACTTGGAAAAAGTAAAAGCAACTTGTAATTAAATTCCATTTGAATAAAGAAATAACAAAAAAAGAAAGAAAGAAAATGTTCGAAAATTAAATTGCATCAGACCAAGGAACAACCTGTCTTTACATTTTTTTTCTTTATATTCTTGGATCAATTGAAAATATGTTAAAACTCTTTTGAAATACAGTTCTTTTAATTCGAAGTATATTCTAAAGGTCAAGGTATTCATTTTATATTGCAAGTATTCGTTACTTCAAATCAAGTAAATCTACGAATATATAAATTTAAGCTTTCAATTATAGTAACAGCAGTTATGTATGTATATCAAAATGAAGTTAAAAGTGGAGTCATTTAAATTATTATTTACATTCGGTACCATACTTTAGAAATTTGAAGTTTCAAATACACAATTTTTAATATAATGAAGAAATTATTGAAAATTAAAAAATTATTAAAAATAATAGTTTCCTCGCTTGGATTTTTACAATTTTCTAAAAATCGAAGATTAAAAATGGATTTTTTTGAAAATTTAAAAACAAAAATTTCAAACAACAGTTTTTTTGTAATATTTCTAAAAATAATAATAAGTTTGTAGAAAAGTTTTTTATGTAATATGTACCTAATGAATATACATATAATCAAAAAAAAGTAAGTACCTATGTACACCTATGGGCCCTATAGCTACAAACAAAATTGTAAATAAATAATAATTCAAAAGTTTCTTAAAATGTATTTTATAATCGTGTTTGATAAAAATCATTAAAACCCACTTAATTAATTTTTAAAAATTTCAGTTTTGAAAAAACACTCAGTTGTGTTTTCATTTAAAAATATATATTTTGCAGAAATGTAGCAACACTGAAAAAAAATTATAAAGCAGTCCATCATTTCGAGCAAAACACTTAATATCTCGACTTGAAAAACGAAAACCAATTTTTAATTGTAAGAAAAAAAAATTAGCACTAATTTTTATATTTCAAAAAAAAAATATGCTTTCAGAAACTTGGGAGTCCCAAAATACATTTTTGAATGTTGTGTTGGTTGAGCCCTATTTTTTGACGTATATTACATCCTTTTTGAGCAATGCATTAAAATTTTAAGTACGCATAACCAAAACTTGTAATTTAAATTTTTGTCATTTTTCTATTAAAAAAAAAAGTTATCTAAAACGTGGCAACACTTTCTATGTCTCTAATTTGATGATAGCAAGTCTAATTTGGTCTTCGTGAATTGCGGCAACACTAAAAATTATGTTTAATATAAAACAATCAAAACCTACTTTTAGATGATAGCACATTTTAATTTAAAGCACTTGTTTAGGATCCAGTCGAACGCCAATTTTTAAAAAATTCTGAAAAAAATATGAATGAGAAATGTGGCAACACTGAAACTTTGATGAAAATAAGGCCAAATCCGTTAATTCATAAGAGATTCGGCAGACTTTTTTTGTCAGAAAAACCACAGTTTCATTATTTTGATTTTTCTTCAAACAGTGACTACACCAATTTTATTAAAATCTTCCCAAAAGCTGAAGAAAATTTGAATAAAAAGCTATGATAGAAAAGAAAGAAAAAATACTAAATACAAATTCAGTTTTAAGATTAAACTTCTTTTTTGGCTTATTTTATCATTCAAATAATGAATTTCGGGGTTTTTTTCATATTTTTACTTGTGACTATAATCGATAGTTGGTAGTCGGGTAATATTGTATTTTTTTGATTTGACTTTAAAACCAAGATATTATCGCACATAGGAGCAAGTAAGTGCGACCCAGTCGTGCATTTTATTTTTTATCAAATTTAAAGCAACTCTTTTTTGTGTGTTTCCATTCCTGATAAAAACCAAATGTTATAAACTGAAAAGCAACAACTACAAGGGAGAAAACAAAATTAATATAAGAAAAAATAACCTATCTACTGAATTTGACTTTCTCGTACATTTTATATGCCTGTTTCAGTTGCAGCTGTTTTCTGCTTTTTTAATCTTGAAAACATTATTTTTTCTTTCCCTCTTTTCAACTTCCCTCAACAATTACAGAATAACTCTAAAGATTTAATTAATAATTTAATAAGAACAACAAAAATTCTTTTACTACCTACAGAGAGAGAGCTCCAGGATGTTATCCATATGAAAAAAAAAACTACGTGAAAAGTAATTTTCCAACAAAATAAGACACAACAAACCGTAATGCGCGGCTAAACAATATATTTTTAATTCATTCCCTGTGGCTAGTTTGAATAATAATATAATAAGAAAAAAATAAAAAAAAACAAAACCACACGAAACAAAAGACTGAGGAATACGTAATATATAATAATACAACCATACTCCTACAGGAAACCGAGAAAGGACCTAAAACAGGACTCAATGCGAGTGTTTATGTGGTGATCTGGTGGAACGATGTGCGTGTTTAAGGAAGGCGAAATCCAAAATTAATTAAACCACCCTCCTCCGCCTCTTAGATTATTTTAGCCTCGCGCGACCGTTTCGAGAGCTTCTTTGCATCCAACGCAACAACACGACCGAGGACGAGCGACGCAACAACCCTGGGGTTACGGCTTTAACAAACATGCCTCTAGTACCTATTACTGTATACGTTTTTGTTGTTGTTGTTGTTACTAGATATAGCCCGTGTTAGTTCCTAATAATCCAAGGCCGGCAAGGGTCCCATCATTCCCGTGTGAATATTGGTTTGTCCTTGCTGGATAAACACAAACCAAATGAGAAAAAGGACGTTATCCCTTTTGGAAGTAAACTGTTGTCCCAAGAGGATATAGCAACATCAAGGACTACACACATATATAAAACCAACTCCCAGGATGGCCATAAAATTTCATTAGAAGGTTTCCAGAATGCGAGAGCAAGCGTGACAAAAATGTGTATTTTTTTTTTCTTTTTTGTTGTTGTTATTGTTTTCGTTAAAAGTCCTTCGTCAGGTTAAATGCGCGTTATCCTTTTGTGAACAAAGGGACATACGGCAGAGAAAATGCGTTATTATTCGCCTGATGGCTGGTTCGTTATATGACAACAACTTTGGTATGCAAAAATTAAAAGATGAACAAAAAGTGAAAAAAAAATATGCGCACCTGAATGTTGTGTCATCATGACAAGGACATTTTGTGCGTTTTTTTTTTTGTATATAAGAACATAACGACTGGTACGGGACTGGTACCATCATCATAAAAGACTATAAAGCTCTTTCTTTATATCGAGTTAAAAAGGTCACAGCCATAATAGCTAGTATATTATTTGAATAGGGTAGGGCTATTAGACAACAGAAATGTTTTGTATAGTGAATGAAGAATGAAAAAAAAATTTCAATCAATTACCTTCTCGGATTAGGTGCCAATCTTAATTTTATGGGCATTGAATTGGCAAATATAGGAGCAACTAAGTGCCATATAAGATAGGTAATGGAATGTTTTTTCTTTTCTTATTTTGAAATTAAACCCGTGAAAATGCGAGTTTTTTTATTTGCTTGACAGCCTTCTATTAAAATCCGTCAAAAAATACTCAGAATCTAAATTTTAAGGAATTTGTGACAGATGTCTGGCACGGACGGGGAGATGCTTCATTTTGTTTTCTTAGAAATCTTTAAACACCAGTCAATCCACTAAGAGTATTTGATGAAGGGTTAATTATTTGTTTAAAGTTTTTTTTTTGTGACGGACATCTGACGCATGAAAAATCTCTGATATGGTAATATTATAACGGGTCCGCCATCTAAGGTTTTTTTTTCAACTAGTGCTTATTTCGCTCATGTCTGATTTGACAGATAATTAGTTTTATCCTTCCGCTGATGGAATATAGTTGTGTATACGCTTGAACAACGCTGGGAAATATTGCGACATTACTTTGAAAAGTGGGCCTGGAGAAGATGCCAATTTTGCCAAAAAAATCATCTTTTCAGATAAAGCTCATTTTGATCTTGGTGGGTATGTAAACAAGCAAAATTGTCACATTTGGGGCACAGAAAACCCGCACGCATACATTGAAAAGCCGATACACCCAAAACTAGTCACTGTTTGGTGCGGATTTTGGTCCAAAGACATAATTGGGCCATTTTTCTTCGAAAATGAGCAAGGAGTAGCCGTTACAGTCAATGGCAATCGTTATCGGGCCATGTTCAACGAATTTTTGTTCACAAGAATTGAAGACGAGGATATTGGCAACATTTAGTTTCAAAAGGACGGCACTATGTGCCACACAGCCGAAGCTACACTCAATGTTTCGCGCCCTGTTTTTGAAGATCGCATTATCAGCCGCAGAGCTGATGTCGTTTGGCCATTTCGAAGCTGCGATTTGACACAGTTGGACTATTATTTGTGGGGTGCCGTAAAAGATTAGCCAAGCCAGAGACAATTGACGCTTTAAAGAACAATATTCGTGATGCCATTGGTGAAATACCAGCTGCACACAATCGATAATGTGCTTAAAAATTGGAAAGATCGTGTAGGCTACTGCATGGCCAGCCGAGGCAGCCATTTGAATGAAATTATTTTCCATTATTAACCGGAAGGATTGTACTTTCAAATAAAAATAGAAATTTGAGAAATATTCAGTAGCTTTTTTTTATAGCATTTAAAAAAAAAAAAACAGTTATATGGCGGACCCTTTAGAAATTAGAAATAAGCTTCAGAGCTTTTATCTTCCAGAAAGCTAAAGTATTTTTGTTTTATTTATTTTCATATTTTTAGTTTTTTTTTTTTTTAATTGGACATTAGAGTAATTTGTATACATGTTATATAGTATGACTAAACTGAAAAGTTTTTGACAGTCATATTTAAGTACTCATAAAATTGTGTTCTTTTTTTTAAGAATTTTAGGTCATTTGATTAAACATATGCTTTGCACAAAATAAAATTGGCAAATATCATTTATTTAAAAAAAAATGTCAATGGCGTCTTTTACAGAAATTTTGCAGTACGAAATTTAGCGGAGTGAGAAGGTGTGGCAGCCATAAAATTCCTAAATCTTAAAGGGTTTTGTTTTGAAAGGCATAAAACGCCACACAAAAATCTGATCACAATATTATATATATCAACAATTTCATCAGGTCAAGTTTTTTTTAAACCCGAGAATAAAATTTTGAAAACAAATAAAGCGTGAAAAAAGTTTTGTTGAAAAAAATATTCGTATATTAAAAAAAAAAACAGAAATAAAAATTTCTTAAAAGAATTTCTCAATAAAAAAATTGGTCGAAATTCCACAACAAAAAAAAATGCTCAACATTTTTTTTATCAGGGAACAACGAAGTGGATTTCATTTTTTGAAATTATCAATAAAAATAAATAAATTTTTTTCAAAAAAAAATTGAAAAAAATAAAATTTTCAAAGTTCTGTCAAAAATAATTTTTGGCTTTGAAAAATCAAATCACCGTCCATCAGTCCATTATTACATCAGTGTTAAATATTTTCCATTTTTTACTAACAATTGGATTTTTGAAGAGAAATAACATACTTTTTGTTAAAATTCGTGAATTTATAAATTTATCTGTGCACAAAAATATAAAAATAACATCCATTATTTTAAATTAATAAAACAACATTTAAAAATTTATTTTCAAGTAATTTTAGAAATATTAACTGAATTTTCGGGAACTAGTCAAATACTTAAACATTTGACAGATACCTAATTTTTAACTTTTAGAAACGTTTTGTCCTTTTTAAACAAAAAAAAATGTATTCAAATTTCAAAAAAAAAAGTTCATTATGCATAAATTGTATGAACACCTGGCATATTCTCTGGCAGAGTTTTGAGAACTAGAAAACCACCCTCATTTTAATTCTTATCCTTTTTAATGTACCTTCATAAATTCTAAGAAAATCTCTGCTGTCAATATTTATAATATTCATAGTCGCACCCTGTATATAAATATAACCAACAATACCACAAAGCATATTTTATATCTCTCCCGAAAGGATGTCACAAAAACAGTTACTTTGATTTTTATGACGACACAGAAGCTCTTCACGATGAGAAAACATCAATTTAATGTTTTTCTTTTTTCATCCCAAGCACGAGTAAGTTTTTCAGATTGATAAAACAACCAACAACTGGGATACGAAAAAAAAATTTACTTTTTTTTGTCCAGGATGTTTCATCCTTCCCAGTTTATTTTTTTCCGTTTTTTTTTTTTTTTTGTTGATGATAAAGGCGAACGCCGCGTACTTAAATGAATACGAGCGTAATATAAGCATAAAGTCATTATTAAAGTTATGCAATGCTAAGATAGCGCGCAACCATCAACGAAAGGAGAGAGAGTGTACTGAATTTTATGAATATTTTTATCGGCAAAAAATAAGAAAAAGTTTTCTTTTACTCTCTCTCTCTCTCTCTTACTCGTTCTCTTTTAGAAAGCAAAGATTTTAATAATGAGGCTTGTTATGGAGTCTTAGTAAAGTATAATGGAGGCTGGAATTTTAAGAATTTCTTATTTTTTTTCATGAGCTCATTTTTGATGTCCTTTATTTGTGTAGTGTGTGTGAGTAATATGTCTGTCATGGAATAAAAACAAAATTTATTCAGACTTTTTTTTGGGTAATTATGAGAGTTGTATTTTTGACGGGACAGTAATTATTATGTTATAGCAAGCAATGAAGTAGGTTAGGATAATAATTTTTGTCAAGGTTAAAACTGAAGGATATGTCATCAGTCTTTAAGGGTTTCTACATAATTACAGGATAAAAGTGGTTGATTGGCTTGGGAAACTATAAATCTAACCTAATGATTAAAACAAAAACATTAATGTATGTTAATCGAATTTATGAATGAAGCCAAATTGTATAGCCTGATTTTGGGGCATAGTTTCCAATTGATAGCACGAAATGGTTTTTTTTTCATTTGTAAGCAAAAACAAATTACATATATGCTTTCCTTAATTATTATATGCATGTAAGTGTTGACATTGTTATTTTCAATGACAATAGAAATGCAGACTTACAACTGCAGATTTCAGTTTGGAGCTGCAGAAAATCTTACGACTGCATCGTTAAACAGGCCCAACACCCTTTGACATTTTTTTTTTTTTTTGGAAAACATCTCTTTTTTGTTCATTAGTAGTTCAAACTTCTCCCCTAAAACAGTTTAATCGAAATAAATTGGTGCTTCCAGGAATACGCTTATCAGTGCACCCTTGAGCCCAACTTTAGAGGCATCGTCAAGTACAGAGATTCTTTTTCAGCCACACTATACGAATGTGGAATACATTACAATTTTTCCTCACAATATAAACAAATTAAAACAAAATGACCATTTTTTGGCAAATTTTTGTACAAAGATAAATTTTTAGATTTTGATTTCGATAAATTTTTAACATTTTCTTTGTTGTTGACGATTTTTTTTCACACGTTTTTTCTGGAGAAAATTAACAATTTTTTTTTTCTTGTAACTGCACTTGAAAACTTAATTTTGAAATAACAGCCGTTTTCAAGTTGCCGAGTTAAAAAAAAAAATTGATTATTTTTTCAAATTTTGATACTCAAAAACGCGTATTAGAAAATCGAAAACCAAAATTTATTTTCTATAGCAGCTACCGTACTTACAAAACCGTTCAACAAAAGTTAAAGATTTGTAGAAAAACGCTTCAGTATCTCAGGCTGTAGGTTGAGGTGCCTACCGACAGACAGACATTTTTTTTTACATTTTCACAAATCCAAAACTTGACCTTGACGTATTTGTTTCCCAACGTTTTCCCACCATCAACTATGTCCTGTGATTGTATTCAATTTATTATATTTTTTAAAATAAAAATAATTCAGGTTAAAATTTTAAAACAGTGGGTGAAAAATTATAAATATTTTTAATTTAATGACTATTTTAAATGTTTGCACAGAAATTCACTTTATGCATATAAACACGTTTATTTTTAATTCTCAGTAAAAGCTTTTATTAATAACAATTAATTTATTACCGAAAAAAAAACTTACACTGAAATGCTTTCACATTAATTTTGCGACTTAATTACATTATCTCTGCAGAAAAACCACGAAAATTCATTTAAAAGCAAAACCACACTTTCATCGTCGTTAGTATAAAATATAAACAAACAAAAAACAACACAAACAAAAAAAAAAGAACATCGCGTCCTTGATGGTTACGTGAACAAATGTCCTCCTTCACATCGAACCGTCAAAAGAGAGGCAGAGAGAGGAAGTAAACAATGTTAAGTATTCAAGCTAAAGTGTCCTTAACATTTTTCCTGATTGCAATATCCTTTTGCAATACCTACCTATAATACGCCCGCCATTGACCTACTTCCTTCCTCCTGTCCCATATTGTACACCTTTTCGCCACCTATTAAATTATTGTGTGGTGGCAATATATTCCATATAGCAAATTACCTTGACTAAGAATCAAAGTAAAATTTTTTTTTTTGCTCGTACATAAATTTTGCATGTCAAACAGGTGCCACACAATACCATGACCACCATTCTGTGGCCACCAAACGTTTATATCTTCAATTGTAATCCACCATCGCCACATAATTATTATATCCTTGCACAATTGTGTCCTTTCTCATACCATTAGACCCCTGACCGAAAAAACACCCATACTTCTGGGTTTTCAAAAAATTCAAGTTTTACCACCTAACACCATACCATACATAGAAATGTGTATTTATTTGAAAATAAGTAATGATGTAGAAAAGAAAGTGACCATTATACATACACAATTATTAGCACGTTAAACTCGTGATATTGTCATACATCAAAATGATTTATAGAAATTCAAAATTAAAATGTTTTGTCTCTCTGTCGTCACTACACCGCCGCGCCCGCCGCCGCCGCCGTCGGTTGTAGTCAAAGTCGTTTTTTTGTTAAACAATTCTAGTATGGGAAAATAATACACCGACAATTTGACAAACAGATTTAAACGAACTCAATGCCAATGACAAGGACTCTACTCGAAAACACGAACTCGAAACAGCGACAAAAACAACAAAAAAAGAAATATGTGAAGGAATAACAAAAGCAATGCGCGGAGCTCCATACTACGAATAACAATAATTTGCCTCTTTTTCTAGGCCCTATCTTTTTTTTGCTTGAATTTAAAAGGGACAGTGTATTGGAGTCATGTTTTTTTTCAAGGACAATAGATTGTGTGATAAAATTTAAAAAAAGAAAACACTTTTTTAAAAATTCTTTCTTTATTTTTAAACTGTTATATATTTTTCTTCACACAGGAATAAATGAAATTTGAAAAAAAACATCGCATTATATATCTCAAATATATTTTTAATGCCTTGTTTTTTAAGTCAACACAGTTTGATTATTATATTTCAATTTTATTTAATTTTATAATCATCATCATATCAAGAAAAAACTTAAAATAATATTTGTGCGTCAAATTTTGAAACTAAACATCCAAAAATGCGATGTTTTACGCGTGGACATAATAAGAAAACTAAAAACACTTCCATAAATTTTTGTAATGAACTATTATGAACCTCTTAGACAAAATATGGTTTGCGGCTTTTTAAAAGTTCTTAATTGTTTAAAAATATTTGAATTATAATTGCTAAAATTTATTTTAGCATATGTAGGTAATAATTGTGCGATGTTTTGTGCTGTTCTATAAAATATTTTTTTGATTAAAATTATGGTAATTTAAAGTATAATAACTTTGAAAAAAAAATATTTAGCAATCATCTTAAGATTTGGAAAAATTGCGATGTTTTTCTATGTTGTTCTCAAAAAATATGTTTTTCTTTAAATATATGAAGGTTTAAAGCTAAATATAAGTTTAAAAGTAACTTAACTTTTTAATCTCAAATTGCGATGTATTTTTACCGATTCTTGAAAATAATTAATTTTCTTAATTTTTGAATATGGAAATTGAATTGTTTAAATAATATTAACATGTATTTTGCTTTGAATCATCATCATCATCATCGGCTCGACAACCGGGGTCCGGTCCTGGCCTCCTTCAACAAGTCTCTCCACCTATACCGGTCTTGAGCCAACGCCATCCAGTTGCGCACCCCAAGGCTTCGGGCGTCCTAGTCTACGCCATCTCTCCAGCGCAAGCATGGTCTACCATGCTGCCGTCTACCATAGAATGTACCACAAAAGACTTTCCGAGCAGGTTCCTCTTCACTCATGCGAGCTATAGGTGCCCTGCCCACCGGAGTCTACCGTGCTTAATTTTTGTCACTATGTCTGCTTCAAGGTAGATTGCGTACAATTCATGATTGTACCGTCTCCGGAATCGCCCTTCCTCACATATGGGGCCAACAATTCTCCTTAAGACTTTTCTCTCGAACGCGGCTAAAAGGTCGGAGTGTCTTTTGCTAAGCACCCAAGTCTCGGATCCACACGTGAGTACTGGCAGGACCATGGTCCTGTACAGCAGCAATTTTGAAGTTATGGTGAGATTTCCGGATTTGAAGAGCTTTGACAGACTATAGTAGGCTTTGTTGGAATTGAGCAGCCGCCCGCGTATTTCTTCTTCTAAATTATTATCAGCTGCTACTGTTGACCCAAGGTATTTGAAGGATTGCACCACTTCAAATTCGTGCTCCCCTACCTTGATTGTTTGACCAACTGTTCTTCTCGCATTCGACGCCACCATGTACTTTGTTTTAAGTTCACTAATTTTGCTTTGAATGCGATGTTTTAAATTTTTGTTTCCATTAATTCTGTTAAAAAAATTTTCATAATCTTATTAATGGTTTTTGTTTTCCAAGAGATGCGATGTTTTTTATTTTATTTTACAGAGATGCGATGTTTTTTCTAGACATATGGTCTTATCGAATAATATTTAATTAGTCCTTGAATTTTATTAACAAAAAACAATGAAAGGTCGAATTTTGTAATATATATATAGTTTCAAAAGGAAATAAAATAAAAAAAATTAAATTAAATAATAAGAAATGGAAATCATAAATTGTTATCTTGGTGCACTTTTTTATTTTGTGGAAAATTGTATTTAAAGGGAATTTTTCATCAAAATTAATTAAAACTAATTTTTAATTTACCTAAGTAGCATTTTGAATTATATGCAATATTTTTGAGTTCCTATTTTTGGGATAGATGCGATGTTTTTTTTTTTAATATCCAATGTTCTATATTAAAAAAAAAACGAATAAATTGTAACTTACTGAAGTACAATATAATAATACAAATACATTATAATATAAAACACATAAATATCTTTTTTTTGAGATAAGTCCTAAAAATCTTTTTATTTGTTTTAAATTCAGCTTGAATTCCAATCTAAATAACACAACCAACCAACGCAACGTTGAGAAACAAGTTAACGTGAAACCTTACATGCTGTTAGTATTTTATTTATTTTTTTATTATGCGTAACGTTTATTTTTTCATGCTCAACGATATTCACTGTGGCGTATACGTAACATTTTTTTCTTCATTTTCTTAAATTTTTTTTTCAAATCAACTAATAACACCAGCATGAATGCTCTACTGACTTATAGAATGTGTACCATGCGAGTCTAGCAAAAAATCATTTTTTTCCACTTCCACCCACCCTCCTAAAAGACACACATACAAAATAAATTCAACCATGCTTGCTGGAATATAAAAAAAAAAAAATTTGGTGTTGGTATTATTATTTTTCCTTAACCCTGACACAGATGACTGCTTAACATGAAACATTCCATGATTTTAAAATGGGTGCTTCGCATATTATACAAATAGAGAAAAAAGAAAAACCGTATCCATCAAACCATCCCTTCAAAATGAAAGGCAAAAAAAAAGAAACAAGTTTCTATGGGTGAAGTTGAAAAAATAAAAAAAATAAAACTCGCGAAAAAGTCGAATAAAATGCAACCCCCTAACAAATTGCCCCACACTACCACTCTAGCAATGCCAACGCCTTTTCTAACAAGTAGGCAATTCATTGCCAAGTGGGGGTTTGAAATTGCTCGGTAGCCAACATAAGCAAGAGCTTGTTTCCTCCCCTATCCATTCATGGTTTTGCTTGTGGAAATGAAAATTAATTACATAAAAAGAGAGTATTAAAAATTAAAAAAAAAAAAATAATAACACACCATTGAGTCGTATAGAACTGTTTTTAATTCGGACATGAAGGATGCAATCATTCTGGAAATTAAGGGATTTTTAATGATTGATAAATTCATGTATTGTGTTCAATCATTTTTTAGACTCTGATGAAAAATGAAAACTAGGAAACCTAAGTGGAGTTAATTTTATAACACTAATTCAATGTTCTATCTGCAAATTTCCCAAAGACATTAAAAATATCTCCGAAGTGAAAATAACGATTAATCAAATCTTATCTAAACCAAATTTTTCTTTAATTTGTTTTATTGCTTAGCAAAATTTATATAAATGTAATATATAAATATGTTTTACTTTTAGAATGAATAGATATTTTTAACAAAAATTTTAGATTTCTATCTAACTGATACATACAAAAATTCCTGAAATAAAAGGTTTATATAAATATTTATTTCATAGTCCTTTTTTTTAATCAATGAATACCTTTTTAGCAATAATGTTTTATGCCATATTTTTTTTCTGTTAAAATAATCAACAAAAAAAAATTCCATTAACCCTTTTATTGCTTTTGTAGCCTCGTAAAATATTTATACTCCATTCGATCAAAATTGTAATTCACCCACTAAAGCTGTAAAAAGAAAACATCTTGCAGAATTTTTTTATAAATAAAAAAAAACAATTACACATTTCTAAGGTATGTACCTAGCTATCCCATAAAAAAGGGCATCCTTAGAAATAAAAAAATAAACAAAGAAAATAGGTAAACAAAATAAAAATAAAAATATCCAATCATCCCAGGCAATAAAAAAAGATTGTCGTAAACATTGCCACCCATTCATTCATTGAAAAAAAAAACACAAAGAGAAAAAAAACACGTGCAGCAAAATTAAACCAAAAAAACTTCCGGTCAATGGCTACGTTTCCGTCATCACAGAACAAACCAAAAAAAAAAAAATAACCTCAAGTTCAAAATGAAAATTGTCACGCAAGCAAACAGAAACAACAAAGAGAAGAAATAAAAAAGAAAACCATCGACCTGTCCTCGTCGTCATCGTCGTCGTCGCAGTCTTAGTTGTCAGGAGGAAACACAATAAAAGGGTCAGTCCGGCATTCGACAGCCCTTAAATTCTCATTTCTATAAAATCATAGTTTACGCTTTGTTAGCGGTTTTTTTTTTCATTTCCATCACGCATAAAGCTCTGGCTAGCTATTTTGATCCTTTTTGAAGGACATACGCAACGCATATAGAAATAAAACCGTCACCAATCACTCGAAAACGGATGGCAAGCAAACATAGGGCTTATGTCCTCTGGCAAACTAATTTCGTATATAGCCAACACACAGTTAGCTACACTTGGGGTTTTTGCATGGAAATATAGGACAAAACACGAATTCAGTAGCAGATTTGGTCATAACAGCGCCTTAGATAAGAATGCACGGAATTTGGAAAGGCTTATGGATTCTAAAGAATATTTAAATGGTCGTAAAAATGGATAAGTTTCGAAAATGATACTGCAACAGGTAAGTATTGAAAAAACTGTTGTACCTACGTCAATTTTGAACGAAAAAAAAAGTTCGGCGACCTAAATAAATGATGAAAAAATCTGCAAATTTTGAACTATTAAAATACCACAGTAAAAAAATACGGCAGTTCATTTGTCATGAAATTTTTTGGAAATTCAATATTGTCTTCGGCCAACAAATGAGTTACCGTACTTTTTTATCTAGAATCAATTCGTTTTCACGGTAGTGTGCAGAATCAAAAATGTTTACTCATTTGGTTAAACATTATGATAACGGTTAGTAAATTTTTTTATATTAAAAAAAAATTACTACGGTACTTTTTTTTAAATCGGATTACTTTTAATTTACGGTGCTTTGCTGGCTGGTCAATTTTCCCTTTTACCTTTTAATGGATTCCCGTAGATTTTTAAATATTAACACTGTTGGATCTTAGAAAATTTAAAAGCTTTAAAAGTTGTTTCTTTTTGCAGTGGAATTTTTTTTACGGTTGGCATAAAAACCAAACCAAAATTAAAGCTTCTCAACCAACTGTAGATAGAAGGAACCGTAAATTGCTTGTTTATAATGGGGAACAAAATAAAAATATATGATATACCGTAATTTTATGGGGACAAAGCCATCACCGTATTTTTTTTTTCAAATAGAAAAATTTGGGGTTTTTTATGAACGTGTAAAAATATCAAGACTCTCTGACTTTATTGGTGCAACTTTTTTGCGATCAATAGGAAGAATCGATCATCCGTACCTTTTTAAAATTTTTTGTTTAATATAAATTAGTAAATAAGACAAAATTGATCTGCGATGTTTTTTTTTAATACTAAACAATCAAAGATTTCTCTGGTCTGTCTGATTTTTGTACGGTCAGAAAAAAAAAACTAAATTAATCGGTACAAACATTTTACTTCATATTGACTACCGTAACTACCGTGTCTTAAAAACGTTTTTTTTATCGACAATTATTTCAACAAATAATTACTGCTGTACCCACTTGAGTAATCTTAGCACTCCATGAATTTTAGCGCCTTAGTCGTAGTTCAACCACTCCTGCCACCATTGAGTCCCTCAAGACTAAATTAAAAAAAAAAAAAAAAATACTGAGCACGAAAGGCCAACAACTGGAGGCCAAAACCATGGCATAGAATACTTACCTACCAATTCCCACTCATAAGCTTTAACTAACAATACATTCGAGTCGAGTTGGAGTGCAAAAAAAAGAAAAACAACCCTTCACCCGTAGCAGACAGTGTCGCGGAATTTATACGCCGGCCGCCGTCGTCGATGTCCTTGTTTCACCTTGGCCCTATATTTTTCCCCCTAAATTTTTCTTTCTACATTATATCTATTTTCCCTGCAACAAACAAAAAAAAAATTGGAACTTGTACATTTTTGTGAATTTTATTTATAGAGCTTTTTCCTGCAATATGTTCTTTCAACACGAAATAGAAGGCTTTGTGCAAAAAGTACTTAAGGTTCTGTCGGATTTTTGTTTTTATGTCATTTCCACTCTTTGCACAAAGCAGGAGTTATATAGAGGAATATAGGGAGAGAGAGATAGTTTGTTTGGTGTCCTTTGATTTGGCTATAGCTTAGCAATTCACAGTGGGTATAGTATAGTTGTTGCAGTAGAGCACATAACCACACTACAACACTTCGAAGCATAAGGACATAAAAAAAAACACAGCCAAAAGGCATAAAAAGAGATTTAAGGACTAAGGTCGGGGGAGGCATTTTCGTGAAAAATATTCGCTTTTTTTTCTGTCGTCTATAATAATTTTGATGTTTCCCTTTTTGGATTTTTTTTATATTTTATTTACGTCCTAAGAAAAAAAAACTCTATAGAAAAACATTAAAAAAAAGGTTGTAGAAAAGCACGACGAAATAAAGTTAAGGTAATCATTAACGAGGAGATGGTAATTAAATGAAATGTCAAAAGTTATAAGGGTCGTGCAATTTAATTGTGACAGCAAGGTAGCGCAGAAATTACACGAAAATCATTTTTAATGAAACTCATACATCATTAAAACGAATGAACAACAACAACAAAAGTAATTTTTTGGCCATTTGAGTGTTGACATTAAGAGTGTAATAAATTAGAGCCAACCAAAATTTCAGAAAAAAAAAAAGGAAAACGATAATAAGGAAGGGAATAAAAAAAATTATAAATTTAAAAATCAAATACAAAATGTCTCTCATGAAATAATTTTACATATATATGGCATTTTCATTAATATTGGCTTTGATTTCAAAATCTCAAAAACCAACCAAGTTGCACTTGATTGCGCAAGATCCCAAAAATCGATAACTCGAAACTGCATGAAATTTTTGGTTTATTTTCCCAATGTTAGATTTCTCCAACGGTATTTTCCTTGTATGAATTGTTTTTTTGCTTCGTATATTTTTCCAAGTGATATCTTTCGATATCGATGATATCGCATTATATTACATATTAAGGAAAAACGGAAACTAAAATCCCGAAAACCTATAACCCCCAAAGCCAGAAATTGAAATCGAATTCGCATAACATCTTCCCGGTCTGATATATTTTTCCCAGTTACTCGTATGTATTTCTCGCTTAATTATTTTTTGTTTAGTCATAATTCTTGTGCAAAATATTTTTCTTGCATGAAAATTTTTTTCTGGATTTTGGGATGTTTGGTTTTGCAGGTTTTGATTTCCGGATTCTGACTGCAAACTAACAAAAATATCTTATTTTTCTCGCATGGTACTTTTCCAGTTTAGGGAAAACAAGAATCCAGAAAACTAAGATCCCGAAAATTCAAATTAAAAAAAAAAACAAAATCTAACACGGTCGGAAATTGAAATTGAAGAATCGCAATGAAAATCCCGAAAATCCATAATCCCAATAAACAATCCCGAAACTGCATAAACATTTTCTAGAATGGTGTTTTTTTTCAAAAATAATGTTGTGGTCAGAAAAAAAAATCCAAAATCGACAACAGCCGGAAATTGAAACCCAATTTTAATATCTGAACTTAGTTGGTGCTTCTTGTTATGCAAGGAATAATTTTTTAATTTAGTACTTAAAAACACAAAGCATTAAAAAATGCCTTAAAAAATTGTGGAAAAATTATAAATCTTATCAAAAAACATTTTAAATTCTAAACGGAAGAGTAAGAAAAGATTTGGCAAAAAAAATGTAAGCAATGAAATTGGTGAAAAATTTAATGTTTTATTTTATGTTTTGGGAATTGGAACTTTCAGGACTTTGGTGAATTAAAGATTTTCCGGATTTTGATTTTTCAGAATTTTTGGTTTTTGAACCATCTATCTCTCCATAGTTCCCAGTTTTCTAGCAATAAATATCTGTCTCCTATGATTTATTTCTCATATTATGGTATTTATCTTTCATGCTAATTTTTGGCATGACATATTTCTCCCACTTATCAAACTGAAGTCTACTAAAATGAAAAACCCAAAAGCTCTACTCTGGTCTGTTGTTAATCATAAATTTTTTACTGCTCTCACTTTTTTCCCCCAAATGCAATTACCATGAACCACTTTGTTTTGGAAAACATGATTAACCTTTTTACCATCCAATTGTATACTCCCAATTAAAACTGTGTTGTGTTTGTATTTTTTTTTTTTTTTTTGGTTTTGGTGAAATGGAAAAATGTAGACATTTTGTCGTCTCTGCTTCATTTTCATTTAAGCAATAAAGTCACACGTAGCGTATACGTGATTTGTTGTGTTGCTTGTTCGTTATGTTGAGAAGAACATTACCATCAGAGCAATCTATATTATACTGTGCATCCTATATCCAGCATACCATGTTATCCTTCACCAATCTATAAGCAAAAAAAAAAAAAAACATCTTCTTTCCAGGAGTAAAAGTCTATCCATTTAAACGTGTCAGTGTTGTCGTTATGTCGTATCAACATATAGTATTCCAAATGGAAATGTCTAAGTCTTCAGGACTCTATGTATTACCGAAGTCATATATAATCTTATATATATGTATGCCTGTGAATTCAAAATGCCAAAATGGTGTCGGTATATCATGGAGTTTGACATATCTAATCAAAAAGCTGATTTCCATGAGTCTCTTCGTCTTTGTGGTTTTGCATAGTAGATATTGTCTCTTATGTGGCAGTAGAAATAATGACCAAGTTGGATGTCATGAAATAGTTATTTGAGAATTGTGGCTAAACAGGGTGTTTGAATAAATTGTTTGATGTCATTCGATTTCGGTTTCTTGTTTTTAAGCATTAGGCCTTAATTGTTTTTTTTTTCGAAAAAAATTTGAACTAAAATTGTAAACTTAAACTTACTCTAAATTTATGTAACAACAATTATAATGGTGAACCAGGGTGTACACGCATTTTTCTTATTATATGAAATCCAAAATATATCCCTTCTATTTCGCTTGTTATTTATAGATACATTTTCTTACCAAAAGTTGGTAGCAATATCGAAATATCGTGGAGAAATCATTTTGATAAAGTGTAAAAATTGAACTTTGAAAACAGATTTTTTAAGCCAGATTTTTGAGCACCAAGAATTTTGAAAACAAATTCTTTAAACCAGAATTTAGAGACACAGCATATGCACAAGTATTGTGTGTAGCCAGAATTTAAAAACTTTAAGTTTCAGCATGCAGTTATATTATAAACAAAATTATGACACAAATTTAGAACCAAACCCATCATTAAACCTTCTTTTTGCTATGCAATTATATTTTTAATTTTATAATGTAAACAAAAAATATTTGTGACGTCACAAAATTTTGTTTTACAAAAAAAATTTTTGTAGACAAATTTGTTTTTACAATTTTTCTTCGGACAGTTTCTTGTGATACAATTTCTTGTCAATGAAAATTTTTCTTTGACAAATATAAGTTGGTCAGTTTTTTTTTGTGATAAGACTTATTTTAATTTATATCGATTTCTTTTATTTCTTGAAAGATTTTTGGTAGAGAATCATTTTTCTAAAAACTGCAATTATTTAAAAATAAAATTATTTAAATTTAAATAACTGAACATTAACATTTTTATAGAATAATTACAAAAATTTTAAAATGCTAAATTCGGCTCTTCACAGAAAAACAATTCTAGTCAAATTAAAAAAAAAAAAAAAATTGCGAAAAAAGTTTTGTCAAAAAAATACATACTCAGTTGAAGTAAAAAATAAAAATAAAAATAAAATTGTGAACAAAAAATCTAAAAATACATCTAAAATCTATGTAAATAAAAAGTTTTAAAAAAATCGTCGACAGAAAAATATGAAACTGTGAAAGAATTTCTTTAAGAAACGAATTTTAAAAATTATTTCTATACTTGCATAGACATAGTAGATCGAAAAAATTTTAATTTAACAAAAATAGTTCTTAAATACATACATTAATTCTATTCAAAAGGGGAACAATCAAGTTCAAACCAAACAAAAATTGACAAAAAAAAATTCGCTTAAAATAAAAATGTTTCCAAAAAACAAAATTTTTAGATAAATCTATACTCGAATGTTTTAAAAATCAGACATATTGTGTCAAAAGTTGAAAAAAAATGATCAAATAAAAAAACATTGCTCTAAAAAATTACTGTCAAGAAACAATCGATTTTTATATTTCTGCACATTTTTTTCTAATTGAATTTTTTTCTTCGACAAAACTCCTTTCCAATTTAAGTTTCCTGAGAAATTTTCATACTGTTTAAAAAAAATTTTTATCTTATATTTTTCGAAAGATTTTTTTCTGACAAAATTTTCTGTACTTATTAAAAATTTAACTTTTTTTTTGCTTCTTTTGAATTTTTTAAAAATTTTAATTGTAAATATCTGAATTTTGATTATTTTTTGGTAAAATTTTTAACAGAAAATACATAAATACTCAGAATAATGCCATCTTTTTGAGACATCCTGTAAATATTTGAAAAGAAAAAAAAAAAAACATAATATTTAAACCTTGCTTATTGAAGCTTCCAATTGATGCGTTTCTATTGACTGGTATTCTAAGGAGTAATAAATCTCAATAATCTGGAAGTGATCAATAGCCATGTCTTCCCAAAATTCAGGATATATCATGGAAATTTGAATTGTTACGATGCGAGAGCTCACAACGACAACGACAAAGACAAAGACACGATGCGATTCGATGGTCATCTGCAAATCTGCATCTCATACAATTGATGTTCAAATTTAATGCATTTCGAAATGAAGCACTTTCGTTGTACAGAACCACAAAGATGTGATAATTTCCAGATTCTCTTGAATTAAATTGAACCTTTTCGATTTTCGACTGGCAAAAGAGAGAGAGAGAGAGACAGAGATATAGTGCTAATCCTTTTAATTGACGAATAGTCTAATCTGACTCTCTCTTTCTCTCTCTATCTCCGATGAGAAAGTTTAAATTTTGAATGAATGGTTTAGATTAATATGATAGACAGGCATGGCATTATTATTCCTTCCAACAATATGGACATCATGTTGTGTTGTCTTGAACAGAAATGTATGGCAGAGAAATTCCTTTGTAATAATTTCTCTGGTGGTCATCCTTTTATATAATATTAGAATATGTAATCAAAATATTTGATTGATATCGTTAGTCATTTGAATAATATCTAATTTGATTGCGTGCTTTTGGTTATGGCCAAACCACTAACTGATGGGATAAAATGCTTTGAACACTCTTTGGCTAAATTACTTATAACCACATAGCATCTAGTTTATATTATTTATGGTTTTGTATATATGGAAGAATTTATTGGCATTTATTTATTTTTAATCATTATCATCAATGTGGAAATTTTTTGAATACCATCAATTTTCTAAATTTGTGGTTGTTATAGAATTTGGATTATCGGAAATAAAATAAGTTGAACTACAAAAAATTGGTTTTACTAGTAAAGTTGATTTTTTTTGTACGTAAATCATTTTTCAGTTTCATTCCATTCTTTGTTTTTTTTTAGGACCTACAGTTAATGTATGCTTTTTTTTCAAGGTTGTGGTCAGTTTAAATATTTTTTTGTCTCACTATTTTTTTCCTAAGTTTTCACAAAATAAAATAGTTGACTTGATGTTAAAAAAAAATATTGACAAAATTTAATTTTTTTTCAAAATTTTTTTTGGCATTTTTTTGATAAAAATTTATTTTTCGTAAAAAAATTTCGTAAAATTGTACATAACCATATGCTTTTAAATTTGTGAAAATATATGTCAGTTATGTGAAATAAATTCGGCAACTCTTTCAAAATTAAACGGGTGTACTAATTTAGTTTCTCTGTTATGACAAAACAAAAATATTTTCAAAGAAAACATTTTACGTAAATATTCGACAGCAAATTAAACAACGATTAAGGATTTTTTTATATCTGACGGGAATTTTATGTTGCCATATCGTCGCTCTAGAAAATCAAAGTGTAAATCAAGGTTTAAATAGAAAAAACCTCAAAAATTGCACTACAAACATTAAAGAATTAGTAATTCAGTTTTCCAATGTAAGTTTTGTACAGGTTCTGAATTCAAACTCTTGTGCATGCACTTATTCCAAAAAATAATGCGACAAGACTAAAAGTTAGACTAGATGCAAACTGAAAGTCCTATTCATAATTGATTTATATCGATATCAACTGTTACTTTATTAAAAATGATTCAATTAATTTTTTTATTCGCATAGTTATTGATATCGATATTATCAATTTTATCGATAAATATGCTATCGATAACGATGAAATTAATAGTTTTTTATCGATAAAGAAAACTTTATTACTTCCTTCTAATCCTCATTTACGTTTTAATTGTATTACAAAAAGGAACTAGTATTTCGAAATCGATTTTTTAAGTATTACCTTAAGGCTGAACCACACTAGTCTGTGGTGATATTTGATTTGATTTGACGGCGGCGGCGCGGCGGTGTGCAAAATGGTGGTCTATTCTACATATAATACTAAGTGAAGAAAAATTTCTTTTTTTTAACAAAAATTCCGATTCTTTTTTCCATTATTTTACTTTTATTCTTTAATATTAACTTGCTAGCTGGTTCATTTCAATTTTAAAATTTTTAAAGAATTTTTTACTGAGTTTTAATTTTTTTTTTTTATTTTTACACTTTGGATATTGTGCTCATTGTTGTGTTGAAGTACTCTCTTTATTAAATGTGAAGTACCTTCATGATATGTAGGAACGCACTATTACATACTTCAATGTAATGATTTACTTATACCCACTTTATATAATTTTAATAACAATTAAATATTTTCTGTTACTGTCTCTGATGTTCAGCTTATTAACTTATTATTAAATTACTTAATATAAAGCTCTTTACGGTTGAGTTGTTTTTTTTATAATTTTTAATTTCATAAAAATGTTTCATTATTTGTTTGTTCAGTGAAATATTTTATATTACTTAAATCAAGAACTTTTTATTTTTGAATGAACTCGAAGTAGCTAGAATTTAACTTAGTAATTTTTTTTTTTAATTTATACAAATGAAATAAAATTAGATTCTTGGATATGTTTATCAAAACAAAACCACCAAACACAATTCACATAAGTTTTCTAATAATTTTTTTGTTTTTCTAAATTGAGGAAGACAAAGCTGTTGTTATTTTCAAAAATAATTACACATTCCTTTTGAGTCCTTAAGAGAAATGTGAAATTTTTTTAGTCATAAGAAGAAAAAAATAAACATTTTGGTGTACCTGTTTAGTTTTTTTTTTTTTTCCTAAAGATTTAATATTTCTATACCTACTCTTCTTTTGAAAAAGGAATATCTAGGTAACAACATTTCAAATAAAACAAACTTCGGTAGCAATTCGTTACCGCCAACAAAACCACAACATCCAGGAACAACAAAACAAAAAAAATTTGTAATTAAAAAATATTTCCGTCCAAAGAATAATTTTCCGTGTTCTTTTTTTTTAAATTAAAATAACAAATTCCCTATAGAAAATGGAAGTATGTATAATAATACCAACCTTTGATGTTATGGTTTCGAGATTTTTTTTATTTTATGTTTTAATATGTATGCAGCCCGCGCTCAATTTTTTATTTATTCGCTTGTTTTCTTGAATAAGGTGTATGACTGCGTTGAAAGAACTTGCAAATTAGGTATATTTAAAGCTTTTAAATTAATAACTAGAAGATTTTGAATATTTTTAATTTAGAAAGTTTGTCAGGAGCAAAATCTGATATAAAGACGAGACGGAATATTTCTTATGTAAGGCTCTTCTCAATCTCGTTAGGCTCTTCTGGTAAAGAGACAGATATCAATTTCAGTTCTCTCGGTTAGTAAAAGCCCGCAGTGGGGCCCGCAAGCGGGGCAAAACGTGGATTTTAACAGAAAAAAGTCAAGAAAAATGTATTATTTTTCCAAAGTCTATAGTAAAACATTTAAAATATTTTTTCAAATGGGCATCAGAATCAGAGGAGGAAAACTGACCCTCCTATACCTTTCAAAAAATACGTGATTCGTTCTTCTCAGCTAGAAACTAAGTATACGTGACTCAAAAAGAAAATGCAATAATGTCAAAGTATAAGCTTTAATAAACTCTTTATCCTAAAATTAAATTTTAAACTAACCACTTTATCAAAAATACAATTTATTTGCAATTTCAGATTATTTTATGAGCATATAGAAGCTATATTGACATATTTTTAAGTTTAATTAAAAAAAAATTTCAAACTTTATCGAAAAATCGGATCTGTTCCTTAAGTGCAACATGCGGAACTCAAAATTGTCATGAAATGTGTCAGACGTGAAATCAATTTTGTTTTTTTTTAAATAGTTTTCAGTGATGCCACTTTTCTGAAAATATATTTAATTTTGTCACGTGGCCTTCCTAATAAAAACGGGATTTGTTCTCGTCGTATAAAATGTATCTTTAGAAAAAAATGTCATTCAAGTCTTGAGCTTTTAACAAAATCCGCTTAAATGGTTTTTAAAAAAATGCGAAATGTTAAGTTTTTAAAAAAAGTTATTTTTTTTTTAATTTTGTAATTTTTTAAGGAGTTTTATATAAATAAATAAGTTTTATAAATCTCAATCTGTGACAACCTCTTTTTTGAGAAAATACAATTTAACAGTTTTTTTTTGAAAATTTGTACTAGTTCAACTAACTAAGATTAGCCCACATTAAATCGTTTTTGAGATAAATAAGTTTTTCCTTTTATTTTATTAAAAAGTAACAACAGTGACAATGCCAGATACCGTTATTTTTAAGAGTGAAAAGAAAATAGTTTCCAAATTCCCTATAGGAATTAGTTACCCAAGAACTTTAAGTCCCAAGTTTAAAGAAAGTTGCATCGGTGGTCCAGGCAGATGTTCATTCATATACATTATACAGCCAGAATTCCGGGCGCACTCTTTTTGAGATATTCACCATCGTAATATCGAGTCTGGATTTCGATTTTTTTAACAAATACCGACTTATCTACTTACATACATACCCTGAAATAGCACATTTTAACTTTCTAAGGAAACCTCAGTTTTTTTCTTAGAAAATTTAAAAAAATGCTTTTTTTTTGGGCTTAAAATTGGCATTGATGTAATGATTTATTTGCATTTCGACAAAAAATTTGATTTGAATTTTAAAAAAATCGATCGATCTTAGGATGTTCATGGTTTGAGTTTCAATTCTAAATTGTGAGAAATTACAAAAAAAAATTTACTAGGATAGTGTTTTAGTGAAATATTATCTCATTTTGTGTCATAATTGTTTCAAAATTTGATGAGTAATTTACTTAATTTCCTTTGGTTTTTATTAAACTCAAATAATTTTTAACGAATCAATTACTTTCCTTTATTTATATCACCTTCGGTGTGAGTTATAATATAAATGAGCACTGGAAAATATGTACAAAAAGAACAAAAAATATTATTTACCCCAGAGCATAGAGTACGAAGAAAAAATCGCACAGAAAAATCAGCTCCACCCTCTGGAAAAAAAGCAAAAGCAAAACGAAAAGCTAATGATGAGATGAGGCTATAGCATCTACAACTAAAAATGCTGCGGCTTCGGGGTTTGGTTATCCTGGTTTCATTATATTTTTTTGTTTATTGTTGATTTTCTTTTTTTTTATAATAAAATCCCCAAAAGGCTAAAAAGAACATTGTCTTTCAGTTTTATTAGGAGAAAATTTGTTTTTATTTATTCTTTTTTTTTTGTTTCTTGTTGTCAAATAGAAAAGACAATGCTATTTTATTTATCCAAAAAAAAAGGTAGTTTTGTGTATGTTTTTGGTGAGCTTATATTATTTGAAATGGACAATTTATTATTATGGTGAGGGTAGGAATTAAGGTAGGTTTTTTTTTCTTCTTCTTCTTCTGGGATTGAAATTGGTTTATTTTTTTTTTCCGAAGAGAATCACATTTTGTGTACCGCTATACCTTATGAAAAAAATATAAAATACGCACATTTTATTCGTATATTGCCTTTTGCTTGGATTGTGTTATAAGAAGGACTAACAAAGGATTTTAGAGATATAAACAGCTTTGAAGTAGCAATCTATATGGGCGCATAGAGCGAGTATGAGAAAGAGAGCACAAATATGAAATGAAATGGAGGCTTATTATTGCTGCTGATGGGAGATGAGTTTTACGAAGAATAAAAAATAAAAATATTTTTTTTTGTTATTCAAGGATCAAAAATAAGCAAGATGAGTATATGTATATGTAGGCGAATGTACGTATTAGTATAAATAAAATCCCTTGGATTTTCATTTCGTTTACTTATTATATTTTATATATCCATAGGTGCTTATCTAATTTCTGTTTGGATGAGAATTGAGATGAAAAATATTTTACAAATTAACTGAAATTCTGGTTCTATTGTTGAAGTTTCATTAGAATTCTTTTTAGATAATATAATAATTTATTTATGAAGGTACCTACTTGAAGGTCTTTTTAAATTTTATTTTTTTTCATAACTGAAATGAATGGGAGATTAAATGGGTACTGTGACAATCAAAGGGCTAAAAAAAGGTTTCTCTTTGTCAAACAAAGAACAACAAAAAAACTTTACAAAGACCAAATCATATTGTTGGCAAGGTAGTTAAAAAATGTATTTGAAATTTAGACAACGATTTTTTTGGGATTTATAAATAAATTGAACGCACGTGGACACGTGCCTTTTTCTACAAAAAGATGCGAATTTTGATCAGACTCTGTTTGAAAAAGTAAAAAGATTAATTTCATCCGAAAATTTTATTGAATTTGAAATTTATTTTGACCCGAAATATCTAGGTTCTTAGTCTAGGTTACATTCGTCACTTTTATGCAAATGTTTTTTGTTTTAAAATAAAAAAGAAAAAATAATATTGAGTAACGTATTTTTTTGACTTGAAATGACCTCAGGAACGGTGACTTCAGGACACACTGTATATACAGAATATTTTCCAAAAATATTGAAGTATTTGGAAAATAGTAACAAAAATTTGATAGAAAAGGATTCTAACAAGTAAAATAGTTTATTTGATCTTTTACCTTTTTCTTTTATATCGTTTTATTGATATAAATATTTATTTTATTTTTTCGTCCTTTAGTTCATTGAATCAACTGCTACGTTTACATTTTTCGAACTCTGATCTAGAAAGATAGACCAAATTTGTTGCACCCATGATCGTACTTTGAAACCTTTTTTCTGACCATTTTTCTATTTAGTTTAAGTTTATTTAACTAATCCAAAAAGAATGGTTGAAAATGTAGTCCTTCAAGTATTAATTTCATCAAAATGTTTTTTTTTGCTATGAATACACTCCAAGTGAGTCAAGATGTTGCACCCGCGATAATGAAATCGCCCATTCACCATTTTCTTGAGAAGGATAATTTCTGTATTTTGTTTAACCAATTTTTTTTGGTGAGAATAAAATGTTATAAAATTTATGTTTTTCGACAAAACTGTATTTATAATGTCCTCTTGGTTGGGTCATTTTTGACATAGTTTTTGACAAAATTTTTTTGTATTTTTTTTCTTTGACAAAATTTTCTTTTGTTATAAATCTTTTTTTTTTTAATTTTTTTTTCTAATTTTTATTCTGGCTGTTCAAAAAAAAGACAAAAAAAAATTATTTAGTTTTCGATTTTTCTGTCATTAATTTTTTTTTTTGAGAATTCTTCCGAATTTGAAAAAAAATTAGTGAATCAACATTTTAATCGGCAAAAATTATTAAAAAAAAAAAAGTAATTCAAAGGCTTAAATAAAAAATAGCAGTTTTTATTGGAATTTATTAACATCAAACATGAATATTCTATGGAAACTGACTGCTATTCTGTTTGTTTGTCCAAATTCGAGCCTTCAAAGAACGGTGAAAATTGTGGAACTTCCAATTTTAGAAAATGGAAATAATTCCGTGTGAAATTTTAAAAGAAAAAAATAAAAAAAAAATAACTTTAAAAAATTCAATTGGCAAAAACCTTCGTACGGTAGTCTTACTACAATAACAAAGTTTAATCAAAATCGTTTAATTCGTTCTTATCAAAATTAGAAAATAAATTAGACTAGTTAGTCCTTTGTTAAAAATCTTTTGTTAACTTAATCGAATAATTATTAAAGCTGGAAGTTTTTTTCTTATTAAATTAATAGTTTTTAAGTTATATACATACATGCGAGTATTATATCTCTTTTTTAGCATAAATAACATAGAAAACAACCAGAACAGAAAACTTTTAAACACCTCCTTCAATAGCCATTAGTTTAAGTATCACCATCATCATGCATCTACAATAGTAATTATTATCCTTGGCGGCGACGACGACGACGATGCCTTATCCTTTCCATCCTCTGGCGTCTATGCGGCATCAAACTAGCTTCATACACCTACCCACCGCCATCTTTGTTTGCATTAAACAACCAACTAACAAACCGGAAACATCAACATACGTCCGTATTCCTATGTCTCTCATTCTGCAAGTGTATGTATGTGGATGAATGTTATTGTGTTTTTTGTATCTTTGTGTTGCATTTCCTTGACAATGTCGAATAATGTCTGTCGTCTGTAGATACTTTTCGTCCAGTTACGAGGATGTTTATCTCACGAAGAAAAAATAACTTCTCTTCTCTGTTCCAGTTCTGTTGGTTGAGTTTAACGAACCCATTAAAATAAATTCACATAACATCATTCTGCTTGTTTTTTGTTTGTTTATTTTGTTTAAGACAAAAATAAAATTAAAAAAAAACAAGCAAAGATGCACAAGGACTTCAATATCCTGGCACTGGCTGAGGATGAATAACATAAACGAAAGCTTTGAAATTCGTTTTTTATTTTTTGTTTTTTGCAAAAACAATTTGTAAAATGTAAATTGTTTAAATTCATACAGAGTTTTCTGCACAAGTACTTGACGGGTTTGGTTAGACAATAAACATTTTCATAATTATTGCAAAGCTAAAAGAAAGGACAAAAAAAACACAAGTACTAAAAATTCAGTTGAGACATTCTCAGAATTGTAATTTCAAAATGAAAAGTGTGGATCTATGTATTTCAATACACTCCACGTCAGTTGCATAGGTTACATAAACAAGAACTGAATTTTCAAAATTTATTCTCCATGTATAATTTTTGGATCTAAATAGACTATGTAAATGGGTTATCAGAATATTTATGGGGTTTGAAGATATTCGGCCAAAAGGGATTTTTGTTTTCCATCAAATTCTTAAAATTTTTATTTTTAAATTCTTTGAATTGTGAGTATTTTGTGTTTTCGAATTTCACTTTTTTTCGTGATTAAGATTTTCAGTAGGTATCTTGGATTTCAGGATTTATATTTCTCGTGGTTTTGGAAATCTGGGTAATTGGCATTTTCTACATATCGGGTTATTAAGATTTTGTTTTATTCAGAGTCTTGAGTTTTAAGGAATTTGGGTGTTCACGATTTTTGGTTTTTTTTTGAAATTTGGAAAGTTAACGTTAAGTCTAAAAACCAGAGAAACCTAAATGCCGAAAACCCGAAATTTAAAAATTTTTTGCAGTTTTTTTATAATGTTGTCTGATTTATAATTTTAGGCTATGGCAGGATTTGAATTTTTCGAGATTTAAGATTTGCAGGTTTTAGGATCTTTAGTTTTTATGATATAAAATGTTAAGGGTTAAAAATCAGGAACTTTTGGTATTTTTCATTCTTAAATTTTGGGTAGGTATCTAAATATTCTCAAAATTCATTGAACCGGAGCTTTAGAATTCGGGCAGTTTTTTTATTTAAAGTTTTTTGGTTATTTAAGATTTGGGGTTTATGGGTTTTCAGAGGTTTGTAATGTGGACTCTAAGTATTTTGATATTTCGGTATTTTGGTATTTTAGAATTTTGAGTCTCAAGGGTTTTCAGGTTATTAGGTTTTTCGAGATTTAGGGTTTGAGGACTTTTTCAGTTTTGAAATATGGGGATTTGGGTTTTAAGAATTTTGATTCTTTGGATATCCAGGATTTTACTTTTTTTTATTTTGGGCATTTAAAATTTTTGGGTTTTTCAGAATCTTGGGTTTTTCGTAATTTGTTTATGTAACAAGTATTAACAAATAGTTTACTGCCTCGACCAGTTGATGCAGAACGTAAAAACTAAAATAAAATGAGTACTTACCGTGTAGGTAAAAGCATCTAATTAACATCACTTTCTTCGTTGTTTCGTTATCAATGGAGATGCTGTAGGTGTGCCTGGAGCAATTAAACTTCTTTTTGGCATACAATTTAATATTTAAACTAAAATGGAAAATTACATAAACGGGTATATGCTTGTCCTTACGGTTGAAAAAAAAAAATTCCAAAAAAGTACAGAAGACAAAAAAAATTAACAACCAAAACAAATAAATCATCATTAAACTTCCTGACATCCCGACAACATAAAATTAAAAATTAATTTTTAAATTTAATTTTCCCTTACTGCAGATTTTTTTCATATATTCAACAATTGGCCCATATAAATCATTTATAGAGGTCAACATTTTCCCCCAACTCTCATAAAATTTAAACTTTTATGATGTCATATATCCATATTATTTCTTTGATGAAAACATGTTAACAATTTGGTTTTATTAATAAAATGGTATAAGCTTCTTGAAAACTTTACGACTTAAAAAATATGTATTTTTTATGACTTTTATCATCCCTTACTTCTTGGTATCTAGCTCTTTTAATAACATTTCATATTTGGTCTCAGCTGAGAATATGAAAATATTATTATTTCTCAAAATTTTCTTTTTATGTTTTAAGGTAGATGAAGAAAAACAATGCAACTTTTTAGGAACTTCTCTTGGGATTTAAAAAAAAAAAACTCTGAAAGATATAAAAAATAACACAATTGTCATAATATAATGAACTCATAATACAAGATATGTTATGATCCTTCATTTAATAACTTCAACATGTTGTCACAGTTAATTTGATATTTTTTCCATGAAAAAATCATTTTGATTTGAATAATTCTAATGGAAGAATTCGTTACACTCGTACTGTTCGTTCTATCATACTCCCCAAAAAACTATCGCAAAGCCTGAATTTCCGATAAATAAATAGTGTTAAAGAATGAAACTATTATCATTTATATTTATTTATTCGTTTTTAACTGTTCTCATTACATCTTTAAAATTTATCTTATTGTACTAATTGCATTAAACATTAAAACTATTTTGTAACTTGCCGAACATACTGTACCTATTTCTAATTTTCAATCATTGTCACTCATATTAATAAGAGTATTGTTTTAACCGTAAATATAAGAGTTATTTGCATTTGATGTTCACTGAATTGAACAGTTGCAAGAGAAAAGCCGCAATGGTCAAATAATATTGTTAATGTATGTATGTGAAAATACTGGTTTTGCCTTTTGTTCTATCAGTCAGTATCTAATTTAAAAGTCTTATTATCACTCACTCGTCAAGTAACCACCAACCAATCCAGTCAGTCCGCTAAATATACAAATTGTAATAATAAAAATTCGTTTTGATAAGAATTTAATTAAAGTTAAAGTTAAAGTAAAAGAAAAGTTGGTTTTTTCATTTTTTATTAATTATTAATTCTTAATCGAATAGAATGTCATCAAAAGCTAAAAACCAAAATCCTGAAGTTTTTAAATTTTTTTTATTTTAATAAATTTATCGAGATTTCGATTTATCCGTTTTCAGGATTTTGGGATTACATATGTTTTTTAGAATTTTTTTTTTATTTTTGGGATATTGGGTCCCTTATTTTTTTCTGAATTTTTTATTATCAGGTTTAAGATTTTGGGATGTTGGGTTTTTTTTAAAGGTTTTGGGTTTTCAAAATATTGGATTTATAAGACTATCAGTTTAGTTAGAATTTAGTTTTAGTCTCCTTTTGTAATGTAATGCAATGAATTTCAAGTAGTCAAGTAGTTCAACAATTATTTTCAGCTAAAAGTAATGTGTATTTTTTCTTATATATGTAAGTAGGTATCTGCACAAGCATAATATGTAAGTCTTTGAAAAAAATGCCAAGATTAAAAATTTAACATATTTTAATAAATACATATTTGAAAACCCATAATAAGAAGGATTGACAGATTTTGCCTTCTTTTCTGTATTTTCTAGATAATCATACTATATAAATCTTCAGTTTGATAGTCTTACCCTTGCATACATAATTTTAGTCCTTAGAGTGCATTTTTATAATGTCCTCACATAACATGAAGTAAAAAAAGGAAGCTCTCAAGAATGTCATATTTTGTTCATCTATTTAGATTTTTTTCTATTTTAAAAATAAATATCCATTGTCCAACAAAGAAAAGGATAAAATATTGCATTCATCGTCCTGTGACCGCTTGCAATTTGCAAAGGATTCACATATTCTTTGAGTAAAATTTTCCTCCTTGAAAGTCATTTTTATAACATTAAAAAAAAAGATGTATCTCATCTTCTATTCAATCACTATTTGTTATACATTTTGTATCTACAACTTCATTCTATTGTAAATTTATACGTTTCTCAAAGAATAGATAAAGTTACGCCAGAATAACTTTAAATTAAATTTCATAATAAAAATCAAAAATCTCCTTGAATTTCACAAAAAAAAAAAACAAAATTTGTCAAAGATATACAATATAATATCTCTCTTGACAAGCAATCAAAAACTGTGTAGAAGCAAAAAAATATAGAAAGATAGAAAGATAGATAGACGATGGATTATTAGACACAAAAAAAAATAGCAAATCATGAGAAAATGAACACACAGAAATGAACACCAACAAAAATACACACCCATCACACTTATATAATGTATTATATAATCCTTAAATTACTTTTTCATCTTGAGTAACTTTGAGACTAAGATTTACCGTTTGTGTCCTCTTTAAGATAAAATACTTTTCGGTTTGTTGGAAAACAACTCACACTCTTAAACTGTTCAATTATGGGATTTATGTTCATCTTCAATTTTGTGTCATTTTTTTATATAGCTATATATAATGTATCTATCAAAAGTTTTACACTCTACTCTAGGATATACTTTCAAGGATTTTTTGGTATTTTTGTTGTTGCTTTTGATATTATGACATTTACCTGAAAAATCGAAGAAAAAGATGAATTTATCCTTCAAAAAAAATAGTGTTGTAGAGATTTGTGTGTTTTTGTGCTTTAATATTAGTTGAGAAAGGATTTTTATTTTTTCAATATCAAAGTTTTACCTTTGGTAAATAAGATTTAGGTTTTATGGTTGTTTTTTAGGACATTATAGGGGAATTAGGAAAGAGTGGATTAAAAAAAGATGATATTGCCTGAGGAATTCAAATTTATATAAGAAACTTTGACATATCTAGGTCAAGTTTAATAAAAATGAGAGGTATTTATTTATTTATTACATAATTAATTTATTTTATTCATTTATTTTATTTTATTTATATTATTTATTTTATTTATTTTATTTATTTTATTTATTTTATTTATTTTATTTATTTTATTTATTTTATTTATTTTATTTATTTTATTTATTTTATTTATTTTATTTATTTTATTTATTTTATTTATTTTATTTATTTTATTTATTTTATTTATTTTATTTATTTTATTTATTTTATTTATTTTATTTATTTTATTTATTTTATTTATTTTATTTATTTTATTTATTTTATTTATTTTATTTATTTTATTTATTTTATTTATTTTATTTATTTTATTTATTTTATTTATTTTATTTATTTTATTTATTTTATTTATTTTATTTATTTTATTTATTTTATTTATTTTATTTATTTTATTTATTTTATTTATTTTTTTTTATTTTATTTATTTTATTTATTTTATTTATTTTATTTATTTTATTTATTTTATTTATTTTATTTATTTTATTTATTTTATTTAT